>OX596077.1:28817592-29322966 GCA_951394005.1 Protophormia terraenovae | reverse complement strand
GTATTTACCGAGTTATTAAGGATTTTAGTTTTAACTGAGATTTTCATATAAAAATCGATTTTTGGTATGAATCATAAGTGATCACGAAATAAGCTTATTTTCTCGAAAAAAGCAGTATTTACCGCGTTATTAAGGATTTAGGTTTTAACTGAGATTTTCATATAAAAATCGATTTTTGGTATGAAACATAAGTGATCACGAAATAAGCTTATTTTCTCGAAAAACGCAGTATTTACCGAGTTATTAAGGATTTTAGTTTTAACTGAGATTTTCATATAAAAATCGATTTTTGGTATGAATCATAAGTGATCACGAAATAAGCTTATTTTCTCGAAAAACGCAGTATTTACCGAGTTATTAAGGATTTTAGTTTTAACTGAGATTTTCATATAAAAATCGATTTTTGGTATGAAACATAAGTGATCACGAAATAAGCTTATTTTCTCGAAAAACGCAGTATTTACCGAGTTATTAAGGATTTTAGTTTTGATTGAGATTTTCATATAAAAATCGATTTTTGGTATGAAACATAAGTGATCACGAAATAAGCTTATTTTCTCGAAAAACGCAGTATTTACCGAGTTATTAAGGATTTTAGTTTTGATTGAGATTTTCATATAAAAATCGATTTTTGGTATGAATCATAAGTGATCACGAAATAAGCTTATTTTCTCGAAAAACGCAGTATTTACCGAGTTATTAAGGATTTTAGTTTAAGCTGATATTTTCATATAAAAATCGATTTTTGGTATGAAACATAAGTGATCACGAAATAAGCTTATTTTCTCGAAAAACGCAGTATTTACCGAGTTATTAAGGATTTTAGTTTTAACTGAGATTTTCATATAAAAATCGATTTTTGGTATGAAACATAAGTGATCACGAAATAAGCTTATTTTCTCGAAAAACGCAGTATTTACCGAGTTATTAAGGATTTTAGTTTTTATTGAGATTTTCATATAAAAATCGATTTTTGGTATGAAACATAAGTGATCACGAAATAAGCTTATTTTCTCGAAAAACGCAGTATTTACCGAGTTATTAAGGATTTTAGTTTTTATTGAGATTTTCATATAAAAATCGATTTTTGGTATGAAACATAAGTGATCACGAAATAAGCTTATTTTCTCGAAAAACGCAGTATTTACCGAGTTATTAAGGATTTTAGTTTTAACTGAGATTTTCATATAAAAATCGATTTTTGGTATGAAACATAAGTGATCACGAAATAAGCTTATTTTCTCGAAAAACGAGTTATTAAGGATTTTAGTTTTAACTGAGATTTTCATATAAAAATCGATTTTTGGTATGAATCATAAGTGATCACGAAATAAGCTTATTTTCTCGAAAAACGCAGTATTTACCGAGTTATTAAGGATTTTAGTTTTAACTGAGATTTTTATATAAAAATCGATTTTTGGTATGAAACATAAGTGATCACGAAATAAGCTTATTTTCTCGAAAAACGCAGTATTTACCGAATTATTAAGGATTTTAGTTTTAACTGAGATTTTCATATAAAAATCGATTTTTGGTATGAAACATAAGTGATCACGAAATAAGCTTATTTTCTCGAAAAACGCAGTATTTACCGAGTTATTAAGGATTTTAGTTTTAACTGAGATTTTCATATAAAAATCGATTTTTGGTATGAAACATAAGTGATCACGAAATAAGCTTATTTTCTCGAAAAACGCAGTATTTACCGAGTTATTTAGGATTAAAAATCTATTTTTGGTATGAAACATAAGTGATCACGAAATAAGCTTATTTTCTCGAAAACGCAGTATTTACCGAGTTATTAAGGATTTTAGTTTTAACTGAGATTTTCATATAAAAATCGATTTTTGGTATGAATCATAAGTGATCACGAAATAAGCTTATTTTCTCGAAAAACGCAGTATTTACCGAGTTATTAAGGATTTTAGTTTTAACTGAGATTTTCATATAAAAATCGATTTTTGGTATGAATCATAAGTGATCACGAAATAAGCTTATTTTCTCGAAAAACGCAGTATTTACCGAGTTATTAAGGATTTTAGTTTTAACTGAGATTTTCATATAAAAATCGATTTTTGGTATGAAACATAAGTGATCACGAAATAAGCTTATTTTCTCGAAAAACGCAGTATTTACCGAGTTATTAAGGATTTTAGTTTTGATTGAGATTTTCATATAAAAATCGATTTTTGGTATGAAACATAAGTGATCACGAAATAAGCTTATTTTCTCGAAAAACGCAGTATTTACCGAGTTATTAAGGATTTTAGTTTTAACTGAGATTTTCATATAAAAATCGATTTTTGGTATGAAACATAAGTGATCACGAAATAAGCTTATTTTCTCGAAAAACGCAGTATTTACCGAGTTATTAAGGATTTTAGTTTTTATTGAGATTTTCATATAAAAATCGATTTTTGGTATGAAACATAAGTGATCACGAAATAAGCTTATTTTCTCGAAAAACGCAGTATTTACCGAGTTATTAAGGATTTTAGTTTTAACTGAGATTTTCATATAAAAATCGATTTTTGGTATGAAACATAAGTGATCACGAAATAAGCTTATTTTCTCGAAAAACGCAGTATTTACCGAGTTATTAAGGATTTTAGTTTTGATTGAGATTTTCATATAAAAATCGATTTTTGGTATGAAACATAAGTGATCACGAAATAAGCTTATTTTCTCGAAAAACGCAGTATTTACCGAGTTATTAAGGATTTTAGTTTTAACTGAGATTTTCATATAAAAATCGATTTTTGGTATGAAACATAAGTGATCACGAAATAAGCTTATTTTCTCGCAAAACGCAGTATTTACCGAGTTATTAAGGATTTTAGTTTTAACTGAGATTTTCATATAAAAATCGATTTTTGGTATGAAACATAAGTGATCACGAAATAAGCTTATTTTATCGAAAAACGCAGTATTTACCGAGTTATTAAGGATTTTAGTTTTTATTGAGATTTTCATATATTAATCGATTTTTGGTATGAAACATAAGTGATCACGAAATAAGCTTATTATCTCGAAAAACGCAGTATTTACCGAGTTATTAAGGATTTTAGATTTAACTGAGATTTTCATATAAAAATCGATTTTTGGTATGAAACATAAGTGATCACGAAATAAGCTTATTTTCTCGAAAAACGCAGTATTTACCGAGTTATTAAGGATTTTAGATTTAACTGAGATTTTCATATAAAAATCGATTTTTGGTATGAAACATAAGTGATCACGAAATAAGCTTATTTTCTCGAAAAACGCAGTATTTACCGAGTTATTACGGATTTTAGTTTTAACTGAGATTTTCATATAAAAATCGATTTTTGGTATGAAACATAAGTGATCACGAAATAAGCTTATTTTCTCGAAAAAACGCAGTATTTACCGAGTTATTAAGGATTTTAGTTTTAACTGAGATTTTCATATAAAAATCGATTTTTGGTATGAAACATAAGTGATCACGAAATAAGCTTATTTTCTCGAAAAACGCAGTATTTACCGAGTTATTAAGGATTTTAGTTTTGATTGAGATTTTCATATAAAAATCGATTTTTGGTATGAAACATAAGTGATCACGAAATAAGCTTATTTTCTCGAAAAACGCAGTATTTACCGAGTTATTAAGGATTTTAGTTTTGATTGAGATTTTCATATAAAAATCGATTTTTGGTATGAAACATAAGTGATCACGAAATAAGCTTATTTTCTCGAAAAACGCAGTATTTACCGAGTTATTAAGGATTTTAGTTTTAACTGATATTTTCATATAAAAATCGATTTTTGGTATGAATCATAAGTGATCACGAAATAAGCTTATTTTCTCGAAAAACGCAGTATTTACCGAGTTATTAAGGATTTTAGTTTTAACTGAGATTTTCATATAAAAATCGATTTTTGGTATGAAACATAAGTGATCACGAAATAAGCTTATTTTCTCGAAAAACGCAGTATTTACCGAGTTATTAAGGATTTTAGTTTTGATTGAGATTTTCATATAAAAATCGATTTTTGGTATGAAACATAAGTGATCACGAAATAAGCTTATTTTCTCGAAAAACGCAGTATTTACCGAGTTATTAAGGATTTTATTAACTGATATTTTCATATAAAAATCAATTTTTGGTATGAAACATAAGTGATCACGAAATAAGCTTATTTTCTCGAAAAACGCAGTATTTACCGAGTTATTAAGGATTTTAGTTTTAACTGAGATTTTCATATAAAAATCGATTTTTGGTATGAAACATAAGTGATCACGAAATAAGCTTATTTTCTCGAAAAACGCAGTATTTACCGAGTTATTAAGGATTTTAGTTTTGATTGAGATTTTCATATAAAAATCGATTTTTGGTATGAAACATAAGTGATCACGAAATAAGCTTATTTTCTCGAAAAACGCAGTATTTACCGAGTTATTAAGGATTTTAGATTTAACTGAGATTTTCATATAAAAATCGATTTTTGGTATAAAACATAAGTGATCACGAAATAAGCTTATTTTCTCGAAAAACGCAGTATTTACCGAGTTATTAAGGATTTTAGTTTTAACTGAGATTTTCATATAAAAATCGATTTTTGGTATGAAACATAAGTGATCACGAAATAAGCTTATTTTCTCGAAAAACGCAGTATTTACCGAGTTATTAAGGATTTTAGTTTTAATTGAGATTTTCATATAAAAATCGATTTTTGGTATGAAACATAAGTGATCACGAAATAAGCTTATTTTCTCGAAAAACGCAGTATTTACCGAGTTATTAACGATTTTAGTTTTGATTGAGATTTTCATATAAAAATCGATTTTTGGTATGAAACATAAGTGATCACGAAATAAGCTTATTTTCTCGAAAAACGCAGTATTTACCGAGTTGTTAAGGATTTTAGTTTTGATTGAGATTTTCATATAAAAATCGATTTTTGGTATGAAACATAAGTGATCACGAAATAAGCTTATTTTCTCGAAAAACGCAGTATTTACCGAGTTATTAAGGATTTTAGTTTTGATTGAGATTTTCATATAAAAATCGATTTTTGGTATGAAACATAAGTGATCACGAAATAAGCTTATTTTCTCGAAAAACGCAGTATTTACCGAGTTATTAAGGATTTTAGTTTTGATTGAGATTTTCATATAAAAATCGATTTTTGGTATGAAACATAAGTGATCACGAAATAAGCTTATTTTCTCGAAAAACGCAGTATTTACCGAGTTATTAAGGATTTTAGTTTCAACTGAGATTTTCATATAAAAATCGATTTTTGGTATGAAACATAAGTGATCACGAAATAAGCTTATTTTCTCGAAAAACGCAGTATTTACCGAGTTATTAACGATTTTAGTTTTGATTGAGATTTTCATATAAAAATCAATTTTTGGTATGAAACATAAGTGATCACGAAATAAGCTTATTTTCTCGAAAAACGCAGTATTTACCGAGTTATTAAGGATTTTAGTTTTGATTGAGATTTTCATATAAAAATCGATTTTTGGTATGAAACATAAGTGATCACGAAATAAGCTTATTTTCTCGAAAAACGCAGTATTTACCGAGTTATTAAGGATTTTAGTTTTGATTGAGATTTTCATATAAAAATCGATTTTTGGTATGAAACATAAGTGATCACGAAATAAGCTTATTTTCTCGAAAAACGCAGTATTTACCGAGTTATTAAGGATTTTAGTTTTAACTGAGATTTTTATATAAAAATCGATTTTTGGTATGAAACATAAGTGATCACGAAATAAGCTTATTTTCTCGAAAAACGCAGTATTTACCGAGTTATTAAGGATATTAGTTTTGATTGAGATTTTCATATAAAAATCGATTTTTGGTATGAAACATAAGTGATCACGAAATAAGCTTATTTTCTCGAAAAACGCAGTATTTACCGAGTTATTAAGGATATTAGTTTTGATTGAGATTTTCATATAAAAATCGATTTTTGGTATGAAACATAAGTGATCACGAAATAAGCTTATTTTCTCGAAAAACGCAGTATTTACCGAGTATTAGTTTTGATTGAGATTTTCATATAAAAATCGATTTTTGGTATGAAACATAAGTGATCACGAAATAAGCTTATTTTCTCGAAAAACGCAGTATTTACCGAGTTATTAAGGATATTAGTTTTGATTGAGATTTTCATATAAAAATCGATTTTTGGTATGAAACATAAGTGATCACGAAATAAGCTTATTTTCTCGAAAAACGCAGTATTTACCGAGTTATTAAGGATTTTAGTTTTAACTGAGATTTTCATATAAAAATCGATTTTTGGTATGAAACATAAGTGATCACGAAATAAGCTTATTTTCTCGAAAAACGCAGTATTTACCGAGTTATTAAGGATTTTAGTTTTAACTGAGATTTTCATATAAAAATCGATTTTTGGTATGAAACATAAGTGATCACGAAATAAGCTTATTTTCTCGAAAAACGCAGTATTTACCGAGTTATTAAGGATTTTAGTTTTAACTGAGATTTTCATATAAAAATCGATTTTTGGTATGAAACATAAGTGATCATGAAATAAGCTTATTTTCTCGAAAAACGCAGTATTTACCGAGTTATTAAGGATTTTAGTTTTAACTGAGATTTTCATATAAAAATCGATTTTTGGTATGAAACATAAGTGATCACGAAATAAGCTTATTTCCTCGAAAAACGCAGTATTTACCGATTTATTAAGGATTTTAGTTTTAACTGAGATTTTCATATAAAAATCGATTTTTGGTATGAAACATAAGTGATCACGAAATAAGCTTATTTTCTCGAAAAACGCAGTATTTACCGAGTTATTAAGGATTTTAGTTTTAACTGAGATTTTCATATAAAAATCGATTTTTGGTATGAAACATAAATGATCACGAAATAAGCTTATTTTATCGAAAAACGCAGTATTTACCGAGTTAT
The DNA here is from genome assembly GCA_951394005.1 of Protophormia terraenovae. Classification (NCBI taxonomy): domain Eukaryota; kingdom Metazoa; phylum Arthropoda; class Insecta; order Diptera; family Calliphoridae; genus Protophormia; species Protophormia terraenovae. The sequence continues at coordinate 29,316,046 of OX596077.1, read as the reverse complement.
TAAGGATTTTAGTTTTGATTGAGATTTTCATATAAAAATCGATTTTTGGTATGAAACATAAGTGATCACGAAATAAGCCTATTTTATCGAAAAACGCAGTATTTACCGAGTTATTAAGGATTTTAGTTTTAACTGAGATTTTCATATAAAAATCGATTTTTGGTATGAAACATAAATGATCACGAAATAAGCTTATTTTATCGAAAAACGCAGTATTTACCGAGTTATTAAGGATTTTAGTTTTGATTGAGATTTTCATATAAAAAACTATTTTTGGTATGAAACATAAGTGATCACGAAATAAGCTTATTTTCTCGAAAAACGCAGTATTTATCGAGTTATTAAGGATTTTAGTTTTAACTGAGATTTTCATATAAAAATCGATTTTTGGTATGAAACATAAGTGATCACGAAATAAGCTTATTCTCTCGAAAAACGCAGTATTTACCGAGTTATTAAGGATTTTAGTTTCAACTGAGATTTTCATATAAAAATCGATTTTTGGTATGAAACATAAGTGATCACGAAATAAGCTTATTTTCTCGAAAAACGCAGTATTTACCGAGTTATTAAGGATTTTAGTTTTGATTGAGATTTTCATATAAAAATCAATTTTTGGTATGAAACATAAGTGATCACGAAATAAGCTTATTCTCTCGAAAAACGCAGTATTTACCGAGTTATTAAGGATTTTAGTTTTAACTGAGATTTTCATATAAAAATCGATTTTTGGTATGAAACATAAGTGATCACGTAATAAGCAAGTTATAAGGGATTTTAGTTTTGATCAGGCGAAATTTCCATCCCCGGGAAAACGCCTGATGAAAAATCTGTATTAAATCATACAAATTTAGGAGATAGTTAAGCTCTCCCAAAGCTTGAGCTGGATCCGCGCCTGCAATGCGGTAAAAGATGAAAAAACGGCTAAAATGTGCGCTATCATTGTCATAAATACTGGATTAAAACAGAGAAATTTCGAAATTTGTTTAACTTGTCATATATTATCCTTTATTTCTTTTTCTGAAGCTCCTAAATAACTTAGAAATATCAAAAAAAAAAAAAGCTGATTTCTGAAACTAGTTCTCCTTCAAATCCTAATGGAGTCAATACTTATAATTTGGTAATATTGACTGTCATGGACATGCTTATTCCCTAGTTTAAACAAAAAATTGGTAAAATTTGAACTTTATATGAATAAAAGGATAATAAAAAGATTTTCAATAAGAAATAGTATAAAAAATGTAAGTTGTAGTACAAAATACAGAAATTATATGGGGGTACCCGGGTACCATGGGTATTGACTCCCGTAGGTATAAACTTTAAAGCCATTTTACATAAAGGCCAAGTTAATAAAATTTAGGTTTTTTCAGTTTTTATGCTGTATAAATACCTTAATCACGATGATCTGAAGTTTCGTGGCTATATCTTTATTAATAAAGAAATGCGAGCACTTTAAAGTTAAAAATGGTACCCGGGTATGTACCGTAGGGTTAAAAATAACCTAAATGGTATTTTTGATTATTCGGTAAGGGTGGTTTTGGGGTAACGGTATTTTTGGTTATTTCGGTGATGGTTTTTAGGAGTTATCGTTATTTCAAGTTATTTCGACAAAGGTATTTTTAGGGTAATGGTTGTTTTAGAAATTACGATGTAATCTGTTCATATCAGGGACGGAAAATAAGTACTATTTTTCAATTTTTAAACAACTGATTCAAATACGTCTTTGTGATTTTTATGTAGTCTACTTTCATTAAGTGAGTAAGTTATTTAAGCAAAAACAATTGTTAATTTGCGATTTTTGTTATTTTTTAAGCAAAAATAACAGCAAGAATCCCTGCAATATAATATTTATTATATAAAAGTTGTAGCACAAACTCTTAAGAAAATATCCTTTTTAAAATGTTCCCTTTTAATTTTTTTCAAATATATAACAGCATGTACAAATCATTTTCACACATCATAAATCGTTACATAGATAAAACTAGATACAATCCATAATAAAACTGTTTACCGACTTTTTCACCTCTCAGAAGGACTTCAAAATTTCGAAAAATGCGCAATTTTATATTATATATTATAAAATATTTAAAAAGAACATATTGACCCAATATGGATGTCAAATGAAAGCTACAAATCCCTGCAATATAATTATATTTTTAATTTAAATGTTGCGCTACTTAAAGTTATGAAATTTAACCCTTTAATATTATTTACTATTTCATTCTAGTCCTTATATAAAGGATTTTTTATTAACATTTTGTTCTACAACATTTAAATAAAAACCTTTGTTATATTACAGGGGTGGATGTAATTTAGATACATATTTTAGAGCCCAAACACAACCTAGCGGATTATTATACCCTTCAAAACAGGTGTAAAGGGTATATATAAGTTTGTCATTCCGTTTGTAATTCCCACAATTTTCGTCGGAGAGCAAAAAAGTTGACATTTTCGGGATCCTTGTAAGAAATGATGACGATAGGACCATGTCCGTCCTTCCGTCCGTCCGTGTGTCGGTTGAAATGGCGTTTATGAAGCCCACCGATAACTGATATATATATCAAACGATCGGAAATGCTTTCGAGAATTTTGCTATTGGAATTCAGTAAGATCGGTTCATACAATGCGGAGATATGTTAAAAAAACCGGTTTTTAGAACCGGTTTTCCAGTTTCTGAAGCCTCTGTATATACTAGGGACTTCGCTTTTACAAAGAAGTCTCGGACATTTTTTTCTGAATTTTTGTTCCGAAAAAATGAAATAAATCGGTTCAATAATAACTGAGATATCGGACAAAACGCATTTTTTATTTTTTAAAGCCCTGGTTTAAGCTATAGATTTTTATTTTTATACAAATCGGTCACAAATATTTTTATAAAATTTCGGTTTTTTGAATCAGCAGGATCGGTTTATAAATGGCGGAGATATGCTTTAAAAACCGGTTTTTGAAACCGGTTTTTCAGTTTCTGAAGCCTCTGCATATACCAGGGACTTCGAATTTTTAAAGGGGGCTCGGAAATTATTTTCTGAATATTTGTTCTGAAAAAATGAAATAAATCGGTTCAGTAATAACTGAGATATCGGGGAAAACGAATTTTTTATTTTTGAAGCCCTTGTTCAAGCTACAGATTTTTATTTTTATATGGATCAGTCATAAATGTTTTTATAAAATTTTCGTTTTTTTTAATAAACCAAATTCGTTTATAATCAACAGAGTTATGGTCCAAAACAAATCTGTTAAGAATATAAATACACATACAAACATGTATATTAAGTATTGTAATGACTATTAGTGACGTTTTTTGTTTTTTGTATAGACAAGTAGTTTAGTTAGAAACAGCAGTAATATAATGAATAACAGTGTTGTTGTTGTTCTTTGTATATGCAGTCTGTACAAAAATAAATAGATATGGAATTGTTGTTGTTTATTTTTAAAAACTAAACGAGAGAAGAAGATATAGTCGGTCAAGCCCGACTATATGATACCCTACACCATTTCGATCCACATAATTTTGTTTTTACGTATATACAACTTACTCGTGTTAAATATTAACTTAATACTAACATTTGTATGGGATTTATGCACGTTAGTGATTTTCAGGAGAGGAGTATATATGGGAGCTATGGTCAATTATGGACCGATCTTCATGAAATTTGGCAGACAGATTTTTGCTGATATAAAACTTAATAAAACTAAATTTTATTAAAATATTCCTATTTTTATACCCTACACCACCAAAGGTGGTTGGGGTATTATGTGTTTATGCAGAAGTTGTAACGCAGAGAAAAAATCTTCCGACCCCCACCTTAAAGTATACCGTTCGACTCAGAATCACTTTCTGAGTCGATTTAACGATGTCCGTCCGTCCGTCCGTCTGGTCGGCTGGTTGGCTGGCTGTCCATGTAAAGCTTGTGCGCAAAGTACAGGTCGCAATTTTGAAGATAATTTGATGAAATTTGGTACATATGCTTTTTTCAACACAAGGACGAAGCCTATTGAATTTGGTTATGATCGGTCCATTATTTCACCTAGCCCCCATACAAATGTCCTCCCGGAATAGAGTTTTAACACTTATAGATGCCTTAAAAAATAGGAATATTTTAATGAAATTTAGTAAAAATAAGTTTTATATCAGCAAAAATCCGTCTGCCAAATTTCATGAAGATCGGTCCATAACTGACCATAGCTCCCATACAAACTCCTCTCCCGAAAATCACTAACGTGCATAAATCCCATATAAATGTTAATATTCGACTCAGAAAGTGATTCTGAGTCGAACGGTATACTTTAAGGTGGGGGTCCGAAGATTTTTTCTCTGCGTTACAACTTCTGCACAAACACATAATACCCCAACCACCTTTGGTGGTGTAGGGTATAAAAATAAATAAATATGGAATTGTTGTTGTTGTTTATTTTTTTAAAAGCAAAGCCTGCTATGATTGTTATACCCTACACCACCAAAGGTGGTTGGGGTATTATGTGTTTGTGCAGAAGTTGTAACGCAGAGAAAAAATCTTCGGACCCCCACCTTAAAGTATACAGTTTGACTCAGAATCACTTTCTGAGTCGATTTAACGATGTCCGTCCGTCCGTCCGTCCGTCTGGTCGGCTGGCTGGCTGGCTGGCTGTCCATGTAAAGCTTGTGCGCAAAGTACAGGTCGCAATTTTGAAGATAATTTGATGAAATTTGGTACATAAGTTTTTTTCTACACAAGGACGAAGCCTATTGAATTTGGTTATGATCGGCCCATTATTTCACCTAGCCTCCATACAAATGTCCTCCCGGAATAGAGTTTTAACACTTATAGATGCCTTAAAAATAGGAATATTTTAATGAAATTTAGTACAAGTAAGTTTTATATCAGCAGAAATCCGTCTGCCAAATTTCATGAAGATCGGTCCATAACTGACCATAGCTCCCATATAAACTTCTCTTCCGGATATCGCTAACGTGCATAAATCACATACAAATGTTAGTATTATGTTAATATTTAGCACAAGTAAGTTGTATATAAGTAAAAGCAAAATTATGTGGATTGAAATGGTGTAGGGTATCATATAGTCGGGCTTGACCGACTATATATTCTTCTCTCGTGTTTTTTATATATTCAAATTTTCATAGTTTGAAAAAAATTTAGATTTATATATGTGAAAATATGAAAGCATAGGTTAAGGCGAAAATTTTATTATTTGTCGGTAATATGGTAATATGATGTCGATAAGATAGTATGATGGTAATATGGTGAAGGGTATCAAAGATTCGGCACAGCCGAATCTTTTTTCAATTTCATTTTTTTTATATGAAGATTTGACAACTAAAACAACACAGCGGAATCCGCTGGAAATTAAAATCTATTTTAATTTCACAATGGATTCTCAAAAGCTCTCATTTTCTCACTCTCCCTCTCTGTCAGTGTTGCCGTTGTTGCAAAATGAATCACATAAGTTTACATTAAATTTATATAAGAAAGAATGAGATAGATAGATTTGCCTTTTATTTATTATGTATGGAATTTAAGAGAGAAAGATAAGTATTTTTTTATATATGTAGTTTTGTTGTTGCCAAACACAAAAAATATAAAGAAACAAAAACAAAATATATATGAAATCCGCTGCTGGATTCTGTCTTCATTTAATTTGCATTTCTCTCTTAGAGCGGAAAACAACTTTGAAATCCGTTTAGTTGTGTTTGGGCTCTTATATGTTATTTTAAAGTTATATAATTTTCGAGATTTTGAAGTCCTTTTGAGAGAAAATTTGACGTCCTGGAGAAAAACAGAATACGCAGTTTTATTATGTGTGGGCTCTAGTTTCATGCATATATCAATTTGTTCATATGTTGCAAATTTTTTTTGAAAATATTCTTGGCTTCTAAACATATATCGGCAATTCCCTTTTTACGTTTGCCTTTATGAAACCGACCTTCAATCTCAAATATTTTTTTAAATTCAGACTTTTTTAAAAAACTTTTGATGCAATTATATTAACAACACTTTTTCCTGTACCAAAAAAAAAATTAAAGACTTGATACGGTTCCATGTGGTGCCGACAAGCACCCAAAGTCAAAAATTCCAAAAAAAACAAGAATTTTTTATTTCTTTTTATTGTTGTAGTCGCGGATTTAAACATAAGAGTTCAATTCTTCTAATGCAGCATCTACATTTGTAGGAAAAGACTAGCATAGCTTTAATTAGCGTGCAATTAACCAGTGTCAAATTGTGTTGTGCAAAATTCGTGAAACCAAATTTAAAGAAAATTCAAAATTTTGCAGTTTTTTCATTGGGGATTTTACGCCGTTTTGGATATTTCAAAATTCGAAACAGAGCCCAATAGATCTTGAGTTTGTGCATCGTTTGACATATATCTCGTTAATATGAAGCTAGATTATAGAGTTATCAAAAAAGGTTTCCAAATAACATTTAAAAATCATTGTGGCGTTTTAAAATATTAGTTTACTAAATGTGTATAGCAATTTTAAGAAATTCAGCAATTTTGCATATTTTGTTGTAGCGGATTTTGGTGTTATAAATCAATTTTCCTGTGTAAAGTTTTACTTGCGCAAGAAATATAATTTTACTAAAAATATTCATCAGCGGTTTTCATGGGCTAATACAGCGATGTTTTTAGTTTAACATTAATCGTCGAGGCACACCCAAGGCGCTAATCAAAATTAGCGATGATATATGTCAATCTGTAGCTGCTTTAATACCATACATCAAAATCGATATGGCGTTGTAAAATTGTAATTTTTCGTGTTGGTTTATATTTAGCGACTTAATTATTAAATTTATGCAACCCCTCTATAGCCATTCAAATAGAAATATCTCAAAAAAGAGCGCTAACTTGGTTAAGAGCGCTAAATGGTTAACACCATTAAATTCAGCGTACTCGATTTAGTTAAACCCAATGGGTGCCCATCTTGTTACAAAAAATAAGTCCCATTTTCGAGCACAGTGTAATTATTCATTTTTGATATTTGTGATATTTTTCGTAATCTTTATGGTCCCTCGTAAAAAGTAGAAGTCAGAAATTAGAATTAATTTTATAAAATTCAAGCGGAAATCCCAGAAATTTTAAATATACAAAATAGGGAAAAACGATTTAAACAAAAGTGAATTGAAAAACAAAACATATGTACATTTGTGCAATTTATAATATTAAATATGTGTTAATGATATGAGGAATCACCCACTCATATGACACTTCCATTTATGGAAACTATAAAGAGCAGCAACTCAACTTGCTTTATATACAAATAAATATTTGTGTTCATTTGAATATTATAAAAGTGTTTATAACAATAAAATATGTATTCTTTGTTAAAATACTTCTACAAATTTTAATTGAGACTTTAAGCTTCAAAACTACTATTAAAGACTTTTGAGTATAAATAGCTTAAAAATTTACATTAGATTTACTTTTGTTGTTAATAAGAATTTCATGACTAAAATCTTACAAAACTAATAACTGATAAAAGTTAGTTACCTAAAATAACAAAATTTAAAATATCAAATTTATTACACCCAATTGATAACAATATGAAACCATAAATTCTTCTACAATCAATAAGGAATTTCTTTAATTTTTAACGTCTGCGACGTCTACGATGTGATCTCGGTTCTCCGGGTTCTGAACTGTAGGCCCTGGCTCCTGGATTGTAGGCTCCCAAAAATGCATTACAATTAGAGCAATAATGATTTCCAGTACGACAGCTATTCATGCAATAGGGTACAATACAGGCACAGAAGCACCATCTAGTATATAATATAAATGACATTTAATATAAATTAAACGATTTTATAATTTCTAATATAGATGGAATAGTTACCCGATTAAACACAAGACTAAAGCGCTTACATGTGTTTTCGTATTTGGTGTATAAAACATGCGTGTAGTTTTGCTGGCGCCACAATTAGGACACATAACGTTTGAGGGATTTGGTCCTAGTTTTGTGGTTATATTGGCGGTGGGTTGAGCTAGAAAAGGGAAAATACATATAATTTAGTAAATTTTTTATAATATATTTTATTACTTTGATAACATATTTTTAAATTGAAAAAAGAATGTAATAAATACACAGAAGATATATCTATTAAACGATTTATCATTGATAAGAACTTTTTCAATTACTTTTTTAATTGTATCAATTGCACAATCTTGACGGACTATATCTTTTTTCTCGTTTTTTTTTTTTTTTTTTTAATTGACTCTAGTCCTCGTGATAAATCGCGACTTTTAAAATTAAGGAGGCTGCACCATATATTTAAGCATATCTCGAAAACGAATTGCCTGATTTTATTCAAAAAAATATCAAACAAATATAATTAAAATTATCTTTAAGTCCTTCTTACATTACTTCTTAATACCATAAATAGTTATGGAGATATTAAGACCATTTTCTGAAAAAATTAAATGTTATACAAAATTGCCCAAAAAAATTGTTTTCAAAAAATCATAAAAATTCTTAAATGTCAAAACTGCAAATTTTGACATTTAAGAATTTTATTATTCAATCAAAAATATAATCTTGATGCAATTAAAATAAAACATATTTCATTCAAATCAATGCATAAATTTTATTTTTATTCACAAATTAGTGAAAATAATCATCAAAAATTTTCATAGAAAAATTAAAAAAAAAAAAATTAAAAAATTAGTGTGATTTTTAAAATTTTTCTATGTAACTTGTTAAAGAGTATTTTGACTAATTTGTGAATAAAATCTAGATTTATGCATTGATTTGAATGAAATATGTATGTTTTATCAAAGAATAAAAATTTGAATTTTTGACACTTTCGAATTTTTATGATTTTTTTTGAAATTTTGAATAAAATTTCAATTTTTTTTTCAGAAAATGGCCTGAATAACTCCATAACTATTGTCCGTATTAAAAAATAATATAAGAACAACTTGAAGACAATTTTAATTAGAATTTTTTGATATTTTTTTGAACAAAATCAGACGAGTCGTTTTTGAGATATGCTGCAATATATTGTGCAACCTCCCCAATTTTACAAATCACGATTTAATGCGAGAACTGGGGTCAATTCAAAGAAAGAGGATTAGAGGCTTAGTACTTATGAATACCGTGTATCCGAATTAACTGAGAAACCTTATGTCGCAGAAATTTTGTTTCATTTTGTAGTTCTGTGTTGCACAGTGTTCCATTCAAAAAATAAAATGGAAAAAAAAAACAGCAAAATTTGCAAAAAACACCAAGCAAGGACTGATTTTTGATTTTGTACATTTTATTCATTTTTAATTTTGGAATAAAATTTTTGTTAGTGGATATTTTTGAATGAAATTTTACACTTGAGTTTTCGGTATTATTTGCTTTTTTGAATTTATTAACAAATGGTCCGCAATTCCCAAAAAACTTTCTAAAATTTCCAAAAATGGGATTTTTTACTTTTTTTACTACATCTCTCGAACCGATATCAGGGAGCAAAAATTTATATTACCAAAAACTTAAAAACACATTAATCTAAGTTAAAAATATAACTTTTTTTAATTCCAGCTTTGCGATTTGAGAAAATTAGGCGAAAATTGGAAAATCATGAAAAAATAGGTCGAATTTGGGAGACTCTAGTTATCTCAGGAATTCAATTTTTACAACCTTTTTTCCTTCACACAATTTTCTATAGAGTTATCTTTCAGAAAAATATAAATTGTGTATATGTTACTTAAGAAAATTTTTTTATAACTAAAAAAGACTGAAATTACTTTTTTTGACAAAAAAATGGCGAAAAATCTACTTTTTTTCAAAGTTAAAATTCAAATGCATATAACTTTTGATTCTGTAAAGATTTTTATAATGTTTTTCCGTTTCATAATTTTGTTATTTGTTGTTAATAAAATAAAAAATATTTCCAGAAAATCGGGTGAAGTTTCGATTCGCTATAATGAAAAAACTTCACAAAGGTTGGTGAAAATGTAAAAATTTGTATCTTTGAAGCCAAATATCTCGTAAACTAAAAGAGATAAGATAATGCACACGAAGATGTTTTTTGTAGATATCTTCCAGTAGAATCCGTTCGAATATTTGAAATCGATTCAGATATAATGAATCAGGATTGTTTTTAAAAATGTTCATACCCGAGGTGTCCGACTTTGGGTCCATGTGGACCCGCCCCCAGTAGGTCTCTTTGATCCAAACTCAAAACTTAAAACTCGACCACACTTCTACTATCACTGTGTGAAATTTCATTGAAAACGGATTATCCTTTCGGAAATTCTAAATTTATTTCCATTTTACTTTTTAAATGGGACACTATGTGTTGTTTAAGAGATCAAATTCGATTTTTTTAATATTTCTTTTTACTAAAAATAAAACAATTTTGATTATTATTATTGTATCAATTAATCAGATATAAATAAAAATATGTAATAATTTGAATAATTGAATATAAATTATTTATGGAATGAATTTAAATTTTACTTCAATTTTGAGCAATTTATTTAATTTTAAAAATATTTGAAATCTTTAAAAAAAATTCTGATTAATAATTGTATTGTATAATTATTATTTGAAAAAATAGTGCTTTCTTTTAAAAATGTTATATTAGTCCTTCCAAAAGTTTAAAACTTTTTAATGGGGCTTATGTTTAAAACTACTTCTAGGAAAGTATTTGGATACCTGTTGGTTCTAAAACCCAATTTTTAAATAAATATAACCGTATGTCACCTTGGATGGTAACGTGGTCGGACCACGCCTACTCAGAATCTAACCAGGACCCAGAAAATACATACTTTGTGAGGTCTTAAATGATTCCTTCGACATGTTTCACATGGAATGACAAAATCAATATACACCCCATCTTTTTGATGGTGGGTATAATTACATACCCGAGGTGACCAACTTTGGAGGTCTACCTACTTCACTCTGACCTTTTATAGATTTGTGCTTGTCCAAATCAACTCGAAAACATTTCAGCTCAAGCGATATCATATTTCATTTATATATCTTTAACGGATCAACAGTTACACAATTATAAAAAAAAACAACTAAGAAAATACAATTGGTCAAGCACGGCCATGTGTTTATCTAAATTTTGGGAGGGATCTTTCTATAAAAGATAATCTATGTTCATACCAACATTTACAAACATATATGATAACTCCCGGAAGTAGGCCTTATGTGACAGCTATAGGTCGATCCACACAAAATTTTACTACGTATATTCTATTTACAAAAACTTTATTAAACTTTAAACTTTAGTATTAAATACTAACATAATACTAATATTTCTGTGATTTTCGGAAGAGTAGTTTATATGGGAGCTTTTGGTCAATTATGGACCGATCTTCATGAAATTTATTTATTGGATTAATAAAGCAATTTTTTACCTGTGGATGACTTGTGGAGTGCTGTTAATACAAATATATATGTATCTGTCAATTTTGAACTAAATGCCAATATTAGCCCGTCCTGCAAGATGTTCTGTAGATTATACTGCTAAATATTTTCTCTACCAAGTCTGCTCTTAGACTCAGAGAATCAAATGAATTATAATCGTATTAGACATGAAAAAATTCTATATATGTATATGTATATTGTTCGTTAGTGATCTGTATAAATCTTTCAGAATTAATATCGCTGATAGAGATAGCTGGGTGACAAATTCTCAATTTCCGCAAATGGTTCGAATACTGCTACGGGTGTTGGGTTGGGAGTTTTTTCTTTCATTCATTAAGTAAGAGATATTTTATTTTGAATATAGCTGTTAGACGAATTATTGACTTCTTACGGAGTACTGTATGATAGAGCGTATGTTATAACGTACAGCTCTTTCCCGGAATTCTTTCTGTTGAAGTGGTATAGTTGAAAAAGGGTCTATGTTTTCTATATGATTGTTTGCCACTGCAGGAACTCAAGACGCAATTATCTTGATGAATGTTTCTTTGAGAATATAGACGATCTTGTTCAGAGTACATGATGGCTCTGTAGGAAATGTTTATCTCAGGCACCTATATGAAATTAAGCGTTGGGTTTTCTTTTTTATGGTAGGAAATCACAATGAGCCGCATAAGGTCTCCGAGTAAACTCGGTTTTATGAAGGCTGTCCCCGAAATCTAACCTTAGCCTAAAAAATATAAAATTTTTTAATGCTTATTTTCATTGCTAACATATTAATTAGAGCCTTTTGAATTTTAGGATTCGATATACATTCTTACAGGTTTTTATTATACCCACCATCAAAAAGATGGGGTGTATACTGATTTTGTCACTCCGTGTGTAACATATCGAAGGAATCAATTAAGACCCCAAAAAGTATATATTTTCTGGGTCTTGGTTCTATTCTGAATAAATCTTGCTATGTCCGTCCGTCTGTCCGTCTGTCTGTTGAAAGCAGGATAGGGCGAAATTTGGCTCAAATATTTATCTTATATAAGGTTTGTTTGGTACTGAAAATTTGCAAAATCGGTAAATAAACAACAAAGTTATGGACTAAAAACTAGAAACACACAGTGTCCCTTATAGCTTAATTTCATACTTTTCTGGTGATATCTCTTAAACAAAAGCATGTACGACAACGAAATTTTGTACGGATAGCTCAGGGGTCGATATAAACTTGGAAACAAAAAATGGGCGTCGCCCGCCCAACTTACCGCCCATCTCCCATATAACGAAAAATTTGAGAAAGTTTATGTTGGGTATATAGATTTGACCGAGCCGAATATAACATTCGCACTTGTTTATATTTTTTATACTTTAACCCTGGAAGGGCTTCGATATTTTTACCCTTCTGAGGGCTTAGTAAGTCGAAACGACTAACACTAACTTGTTTTAAAAGTATTTCAAGACGTATAATTAAAATGAAAAATAAAACAATAGATTTTTAGTTGATATATTTATTTAAACCAAATAGAAGCAAAAGTTCATAAATACTTTTCGTTTTTTTTTTCAAAATATTAAGCAAAAACTGAAAGATCTCAGTATTTGTACTTTTTCAGAGATGGTACCTTTTGTGTTAGTTGTATACAAAATTTGGAACAGGCAACATACGTTTTTTAAATGTATGTATGCTACAAGTATTATAACTAAAAAAGAGTTAAAAATTGTTGTTTTTACATACTCTGTGCATATTTAAAATTTGTGATACTTTTGTACATTTTTTTTGCATAAAAGTTCAGTGTTTTTTAGCCGCAGAAGCAGCAAATCTGATTTTTATTTTTAAAATTTACATTATTGCTATAAATTTACGTTGAGATAGGAGATTTACGGCACTTTTACAATGCTTGGTTGATATATCGGGAGTAGAGGACAGTCGGTAAGACAAAAATATATAGCAGCACCGGTAAGTTCTGCGTTGGTGGGATATTACATTGCATGTTTGGTCGAAAATTTCAATCGCGTATTAGTTGCCCAACCTAAGTTGTAGAACTCATAAAATGAAGTCGATCTGTAATCATTAGCACTTTATAATAAGGCTTTATTCAGTCTTCAGCATGCCTTTTCTATTTGATATAGGAAATAGAGCTTCCTTTTCATGATTGTGTAATGTGACAAAAAAAATATATTTATGTGTTGCTAAAATCATTTCTGGATTGTATTTATTTTTCCCCAAAAAATATGTTTCACACTATAGGAACAAATATTAATTACACTGCATTACTATATTTACTAAATTACTTTATCGCTAAAAGTTCAATAAGTCACACTAAGTGCTTCGTTAGTCGTTTCGACTAACAAGGTTGCTCAAAATACTAACTTCCAGTCCGTTTACAGCAACATACGTTTGGACACTTTAAGGTCTTATTTACGGCAGTTGTTATAGCAAAATTCCAGAAAAAAAAATATGCAACGAATAAAGAAATATTACTTAAAATAGCATTGTTGTTAGTCGATACGACTAACGAAGCCCTTTCAGGGCTAATAATTACCTAGCCGTATTTATGTACGTGTACATACTCTTTACTTTTTTCGGAATTATTATCTACACAAACTTGTAAAACAACTTTAGTTAAAAAAAAAAAAAATACAAATATTGGAATTTTAATAAAACCAAATATCATAACAGTATGTTATCAAAGGTCTTTTTTTTTTTTAATATAAATTCGATTTTATTTTAAAAACCGGTACATAGCATCATTTTGATATGAATATTTTTTTGCAACTTATACCTAGAGAAGTTACAAACAACTAAGTTACACCTTAATATGAATATTCAAAGAAGTTTTTGGGCATTTTTTGTAAAACTTAAGACCGTTATTACAAAAATATAAAGCTGGCAACACAAATTTCTATTTATTTTTTTCTTATTTACAGTGACTATTACAAAAATATATAACATTAAACAATTGCATAATATTTTTGTTGTAAAACTTTTTAATAAAAAATTACTATTAACTAACCGAAAGCAAATACAAAAAGAAAACAAAAACAATTTGTGACTGTCTGTCTATCTTACTCACTAGTAATTGGTACTCCATCAGTTGCTTGTTGTTGTGTATTTGGAGATGGTTGTGGAGGTTGCTGTTGATTCGTTGGCAATGGAAAATTTGTTTGTTCTTTTATAACTGGTAAATGATTTTGATTATTTATATGAGGACTATAATTCGAAGTGGTTGGATAATGTATATCGGGGGTATTAGCTGTCCAACCTAAGGGAGCGGAAGTGGCCACATCATAAGTAGGTGGCGGTTCCACAGGTAAACCAATGGCAGCAGCGGCCGAGCTTCGTTGATCATCGGGCATTGTAATGGGATCAGGGTAAAGCATAGCACGTTTTTGATCCATATTTTCTAATAACAGTCTTTAGTTTTTTTAATTATTAACAAAATTATATAAATTATATTTTCTACTTAATTAGCTTTTTTAAATTTTTATTTGTTTTCGTTTTAATATTTTTCTTTGTTTTGTTTTATTTTATTTTCAACATTTAATGAAATGATCTAATCACAGACACTATTTATTCACAACTAAAGTAACAAAGTTCGAGTTTTGGTTTTCAATGCTGGCTTTTCTGTTGTATTTAGTCTTGCGTTTAGCGTTTGCTTGTTTTTGTTTTTTTTTTGCAGCAATGAGTTTTTGTGATTTTTGTTTATTTTGTAATTTTTGTTGTTGTATAATTTGTTGTGACGTATATACATAGTTGCCAGATAAATTTGGTGAGAAATCGTCAAATTTGGAGAAAAAAATCGTCAAAATCGTCAAATCAACTATTTGAAATCGTTAAAAAATCGTCAATATGAAAAAATACGTATTTTATATGTTAATGAGCAGTTTTTATGCTTTTTCTGATGAAAAATTAAAATTTTAATTGAAAATATATTCATAAAAATTACATTAATTTTATATTGGTGGCATATTATGAAAATCAAGTACACATTACCTATTAAGTCTTATTATATGTATAGATACTTATGCATACTTATTTAAATATACATATTTTTGGGATTGTTCTTATTGTACTTTTATGAAAGTTTTATAATCTTGTTATATATTTTGCCGTTTCCCCTTTTTTAATCTTACAAAAAATATTTAAGCAATTGTGCAACACTTCGCTTATAATTTACATTTTTTTATTTTGTAGCCATTATTTCATTAAATAATATATTTTTTTAATAA
The DNA here is from genome assembly GCA_951394005.1 of Protophormia terraenovae. Lineage (NCBI taxonomy): Eukaryota > Metazoa > Arthropoda > Insecta > Diptera > Calliphoridae > Protophormia > Protophormia terraenovae. The sequence continues at coordinate 29,300,475 of OX596077.1, read as the reverse complement.
ATTCTTTCCAATACGCTACCGTAATTTTCGCAATTCAAAGTTTGTCACTATTGTTTATACGCGTTATACCATGTTCGCCTTAAATAAAAACTTGTATTTCAAAAAATGGTCAATAATAGAATCGCGTTATAAAGAAATTTCGTAAATGAAGTATCGCATAAATCGAGGGTTACTTGTATGTAATTTTGCATGACTTTCGAACCAAAATACGTTATTTATCTTACCTTGTTATAAAAAACACATAGGCTTCTTTGTGAACCTATCTACAATATATACAAAATTTAATTTGGAATGAATTCATCAAAAATGTCTTTGGATTCTTACTTCGACTATTTAAGTATTTGTAGGGTTTATTCGCCATTTCGTAATAAAATAATATTATATTGGTTCTCATAAATCCTTCCTAATAAATGAACCATTTACATTACCAAATTTAAGATTTTTATTTATATTGTTAATATTTTTGTACCAACTAATCAACTTTTAATGAACAATATATAAAAAATTGTAAAAATAGTTCTGAATTTTCTTTTAGAAAAAATCGTCAAATTAGGGGTAAAAATCGTCAAATCGTCAACAGGCCATTTTTAGACCCAAAAATCGTCAAAATGACGATAAATCGTCAAATCTGGCAACAGTGCGTATATAACATGTTTGAGCATTTAATACGCTTGAAAAGTAAATAACTCTTGTTTTAAATTTATGAGTTTGCTTTTTTGTGATCTGCCTGTATATTGTGTTAGTGTGTGTTTTGTATTTATCTGCAGTGTACTGAGATTTTGTGATGCCAGATTGTATGAACAAATGGTATAGTTGGTTTCCCGATTTAAAGTAGATTTTCCAAGTACCGCAACTGTTTTAAAAGCTTATTATTTTATGAAAGTAGACTCAGTAAAGAACACAATGATGTATTTAAACCAGTAGTCCGATATTTCATTGCTACTACTTTTTTTTGTTTAAAAATTCAAAAATAAAAATTATTTTTCTTCCCTAAGTTTTTTTCTTAATATCACAATATTGTAATTTTTAAATTTCGTTTGCATTTTAGCCGATTTATCTGTCTTTTTATTTTTTTAAATTTAGCGATTTTTTTAATCGGACAATTGTTTTTAATTTGAGATCTTATTTGAATTTTTTTTTTTAATTTGAGGATTTTCAAATTTAATATAAGTGTTTCTGTAATTTGGTATTTTTTTATTTCAGATACTGGAGATTTTTTACATTTTTGTGATAATTTTTATTTTTGTTGTTTTGCCAATTTTTTTGTAATTGGTGAATTATTATTTTAATACTTCTGAAAATTTTGCAATTTTTATATTTTATTACTTTGGCGATTTTTTTTCTCTTTATTATTTATTTTTTTTTTGGAAGTTTATAAACCAAATATATTTTTTTTAATTGATCAATTTTTTTTTTTGCTAATATAGTGTTTTTGTATTTTGTGGATTTTGTTATATTAGCGATTTCTTTTTGTATTTAGGCGTTTTTTTTTTTTTGGTATTATATGGTTTTTTTGTGTTTTGACGATCTTTTCGTGTTTTACTGATTTCTTAGGTTATGTTAGGTTGGAAAGGGTGGCGTATTCACACTTTCAGCCAGAGGCCAAACGGCCCATTGTGATCCCTTTAAGGTAGAAAAAGAGAAATATACAAAGATAATAAAGAAAACCCAATCAATCAGTTGCGATTGTTCCTAAGCCATTTTATTCCAATTACAAACCCTATGAGGTTGACAAGTCCTTTACCTGTTACCTCATCTAGCTCATGTAGTGTGTGGCTTCCAAACCACTTCAACCTATTACGCTGAAACCCTACACAGTGACAGAGCATGTGCTCCACTGTCTTTAGCTCCTCTACATCATTGCACGTTCTGTAAAAATCTAACGTGCCAATGTCCCACTTACTCATCATACTCCCTATTGAGAAGTGACCAGTAACCATATCTAATATGACTCTAAGACTACCACGACTTATACCTAGAAGATGTTTGGAATCTGCCAGTTTAAGACTAGGCTCAATTCGTGTTGTCCAGAGTTCACTCCTTTATGGCCCTAAAAAAAGGACCCAATTAGAATCCTAACAGATGTCTCTATGAAAGACCTATCCAGCTCCGAGCCACTGCGAGCAAGCTCATCGGCTGTTTCATTACCGAGAATGTCACAGTGACCGGGAACCCAACAGAGCCTTATCAAATTGAAATCCATTAACCTTCTCAATTCCTTCCTGCACTCAAGTACCAATCTGGACCTAACATAATGACTAGTCAGTGCCAATAATGCTGCCTGACTATCGACATAGATAGTAATCTCAGACTCCCGTTCAATGTTATCCTCTATCAAGCCTTTATAAATACCCAGAATTTCTACCTGAAAAACACTACAACTGTCAGACAATTTGTAGGATCGTCTGATATCAGTTCCCATTTTTGAGCCATCCATAAAAACAGCACAACCTCCATAGAGCTTTTCTGCTCCAACCCAGAGGTCCCTGCTAGGTAACACCAAAGCGGGAGTAGCCCCGAAGTCAATCGTAGTTCCGATATAATTCGTATGCTCACCCAAGGATAGTGTCCGACCGTTGAATTGGACTTCGTCGTGGATGCTGACGTGCTCCGCCCTAGAGTTGCCTAATAGTCCCAGTTCCTTCAATCTAAATAGGCCGCGGACAGCCTAAGGCCCCAATTCTTACCTATAGAGTTCCTGCAGGTGTAATAGGCATTAAGTCCCTTCTTGACCCTCTCCTGGGTATTTCTGATTTCTTAACGATATGTGATTAATTTTAAAACGGACAGATATCGGACTTGACATCTACGATTTCGATAAAACTCACTGTAGTTATTGGCAATTCGAAGTGCTTCTCAATCATGCCTCTCTCCGGTCAAAAAATATGACGGGAAAGATATAGTCGATTATGCCCGACAATTTGATACCCTACACCATATCGGACCTATGGCAATTTATGGACCGATCCTTATGACATTAATTAATATAATTTCTGCCTATATTAAACTTATTTGTGTCAAATATTTCCATAATACTGTCGGTTATGTGCGATTTTTGCAAGTTAAAGTGATTTTCGAAAGTGGGTCTTATATGACAGCTATGCCTAATTGTGGACCGATCTTCCTGAAATTTTGCACATCTTTGTATAGAAGTTATTCGTATCGACTTTTATTGAAATAGTGATATAAATAAGTAAACATATGTGCATATTAAAAATTGCGACCTGTACTTTATGCACAAGGTTTACATGGACCGACAGACAGACAAACAACCAGGCGTCCAGCTAGACAGACGAACGGACATCGTTAAATCAATTCGGAAAGTAATTTTGAGTCGATTGGTATACTTTAAGGTGGGTGTTGTGATATTTTTTCCATGCGTTACAAAAATCAGCATAAACGCATAATACCCCAACTACCTTTGGGTATAAAAATTAACAACTTTACAAAGGTGTACTTGTTTAATTCCTAATAACTTCTAACTATACATTAGATTACCCATAAAATGTATGGATTTTACAAAAGTTTGGATTTTGCTTGCTCCACCGGCAGTTTCTGGTAGATGGGACAATAAAAAAAAATATGTGTGCAAAAATTGGGTCGATCGGTCGTAAACCGGCCAGTCGACTTTGACCTATCTTTGTTGCGCTATAACTCTTTAATTTAACATTTTCCCATAAAATACTATATAAGCTTTTCGATTCAGAATAAAATGCAGACATTTTTGATATTTAATTTTTTAGCCTACTATGACTTTTTGTGATGTTATAAGCAATCAAAGTAAAAATTTTTTCATGAATTTTTTTAAAAAAAGCCCTAATTTTAATATGGGCTTAGCCTGCTAGAAAGGGTTTTTATTATTTTGCTGAGCAGGATTTGTAGTTTTTATAAATCAATACATTTTCGCACATATGCTTACTATTTTAGCGTAGATGGACAAAAATCTGAATTTGGGGTATACATTTTTTACTTATTATACAAATATTGGTACTAAATGTAGGGTGTAGCATGAAGTTTTGAATCATTTCAGAGAGCATTTTTAAATAGTTATCGAATTAAACTGCTACTCGAAATTCAGGTGTTGCCGATTAACCAAAAATTGTAAAAGTTGACATGTTAATATTTTTACATATAAACAACTTTTAAACATTTTTTTTAATATGAGCTCATAGAAAAAATACTTTAAATAAATATTTGAAAATGTTTTAAAGTTTTTCATATAAAAAAAATTGCTTTTTAGTATATTTTGCTCCATAACTCCTAAACCAAAAAAGTCTCCAACATGAATATTGGCTCGAGTAAATTATAAATATTAAATAAAAAAAAAAAAAAAAAATTTAAAAACTTTTCATTTTCAAAACATCATATTATTGGACCGGAAAAGGCCTTCGGTCTGAAATTTTGTAGTTTGAGATACACTTGCAATAGGTAATAATTGTAGGGAGTTTCACTGAAATCGGTGAAATCAAATACGAAAATGCCTTTTTTTGTCTGTTTTGATATGGAATTACTCAATTTTAGCTTTTTCATTATTATACCCTACACTATCATAAGTTGGGGTACTATGCGTTTGTGCTGATGTTTGTAACGCATAGAAAAAAACTATCAGACCACCACCTTAAAGTATAACATTCGACTCAGAATCACTTCCTGAGTCGATTTAACGATGTCCGTCCGTCAGTCCATGTAAACCTTGTAATCAAACTGCAGGTCGCACACAATATTCTATTAGGCCAAAGACGAACCCTATTTAAACTGGTTATGATCGGTCCATTATTTCATCTAGCCCCCATACAAATGTCTTCCCGGAAAAGGGTTTAACGATCATAAATCTATTAAATATAGAAATATTTTAATGAAATTTGGCACATATAAGTTCCATATAGGTCTAAATCTGTGTGCCGAATTTCATGAAGATCGGTCCATAGCTCCCATATAAACCCCTTTTCAGCAAATTACTTAAAAGGGCATAAATTCCATTAACATGTTAGTATCAAGTTAATATTTGAAACAAATAAGTTTTATATAAATGTAAATGATAGTGCCAAATTTTACGAAGATCGGTCAATAAGTTACCATAGCTTCCATATAAAGCCCTCTTTCGGAAATCACCCAAAAGTGAATAAATTCATATATATGTAAGTATTGACGTAATATTCTGTATTCGTATGTTTTATATTACACTTAATATGAGTATCGGTTCATAATTGGTCCATAATTTACCATTCTATCTCCTCCGAATTTATATAAAAGTGGTCGATTGAAATTATTTATACAGTTGGATAAAAAAAAAAAAAGTTTAATAATCGTTAAAATTTTAAGTTTTTAATTTCATTAAATTAAATAAAACAGAATTAAACAAAGAAATTAAATAATCGAATAAAAAAATTAAATAAAACGAAATAAAATTGAATTGATAAGTGAACAAGTGGTTGGTTTATTTGTTTTTCATTTCAGTTATCGATATTTAAATCTTAATATTTGTATATAGTATTTGTTCATTCAGTGTTCTAAATCAACACTAGTGTTATCACATAAGCACTATCCTATCCATTACAATGTCCCGCATACAAAAATTTTGTAGGAAGACCCCTTAAACGATGCGTAAAATTTAGCTTAATATGGGAAAAATACTAAAAAAAAATTAAAATTGATCTTCAGTTCCCTACCAGCGATTGAAAGTCGCGGGTCTAGAACATTTCGTCCAAAAAATAGTATTGAGATTTGTCTTTAAATTGGTATGAAAAAATTCGTAATTTTTAGACAATTATAAAAAAAAAATATTTAAACAACATTTTTGGTCCATAAAGCGTCGTTTTAGTACATCATGCAAAAAAAAAAAATCGATATTTGTCTTGAAATGGGTATGAAAAAATTCGTAATTTTTAGACAATTATAAAAAAAAAAAATATTTAAACAACATTTTTGGTCCATAAAGCGCCGTTTTAGTACATCATGCAAAAAAAAAAAAATCGATATTTTTCTTAAAAAATGGATACGAGTTTTATAATTTTGTTCCTTTTAAGGCTAAAATATTAAAATTTTGCATTGTCCCAACAAAAACTTGGTAATGACATGTAGTTACGGATGTAGTTACTTTGTAATGATAACAACATACTGTCTGCATTACATAGAAGTTGTTTAGTAACTATTTATTTATAACCCAAATGTAAATAATTATTTATGATCAGATTTTTGAAAATATTAATTTTTATGATTTTTATAATGCAGTTTCCAATTTATATATTTGAAGAAGTAATTAGTTATTGTAATGACATCTAAGTAATGTATAGGGTAAGAAGTTACCTCTAATGTCATCAACATGTTAAAATAATGAGTTATTCAGCTAATGTGTAAGTAGTCGAGTGCCATTATATTAGCTTTTTAACTCATTACATGGCAACCAAAATTTTGCTTGGGTAGTAAGTACTTTTGATAATATATAATTTTGCAAATTTTTCCAAAAAATTGTTCATCAAAATGCCTTAAAAAGTCTTCTAGCGAAAAAAAATTCCACATGAAAAATTTCTAAAATATTTTTTACATAACCAGCATAAAATTACGAATTTTTTAATACCCATTTCGATTAAAAAATCGAAACTTTCTTTTAACAAAATGTATGCGACCTATGATTTTTCAATCGCTGGTAGGGAACTGAAGACCAATTTTGAAATTTGTTTTAATAATTTTTTCGTAATAAGCTAATTTTTACGCATCATTTGAGGGGTCTTCCTACAACGAAATCTCAAAAAAGGCTTTCCTCGGGACACTCTACTGTCCATATAGCCCAATTTTTAATTGGGCAAATTATCTGTTAAAAGAATTACACTTATGTAGTTCAATTTTACGTTTTGTTAGAGGCGGTTTAAATTTATCCTCAAAATATAGTGCATTTTCACTACAATTCTGTATTGATGACATTACGATATCCTTGTAAAAAGTGTTCATTTTTATTGTTATAGACTTATCGTCAACTGACATGGGTATTTTTACGAAAGGTCCTGCACTAAATTTACTTCTCTCGATCTGAACTCTAATTCTAATACCATCATAAGGATCCACTTTTATATCTAAGAATACACGTTCTACACAGTATTCTAAATCAATCTAATCAGGGTTGTTAGATGCGCTACTCATTGCAAGAATTTTATAATTCCATTTTTAATGAAAAATTTAAGTTTATACTTATTAAAGTAATGTAATCTATTATGAGATTATTAAGCTTTTTAATTAACTTCTGCTCCAGCTTGTACGACAACAATTATCTGGATTAGCAAACAGAATTTAAACAAACATTTTAGATGCATTTATCTGCTTAAGGTCATCTACTGGAGCATTCATTTTTTTAAAAAGTTATTTATTTAAAAAACGGTATGTATTGTTTATTTTGAAATGTTTCTAATTTCCACTATGTATTTATGTAGAAACAGACAAGTATTTGTAATCTTGTTAAAAATGTACAATATAATAATCTGCAATTAGTGATTTACACTGGGAGCAAAAGTTTTGCATTTGAAAAAGGTATAAATTTAATGGCAAACAATGGGTTCCAGTAGCGGAAACACCTAAAGACACGTTAAAGGCTTGTGATCTGTAAATATAATGAAGAGGCGTTTTAAGTTTTTGATAATAAAATAAATAGAAAATTAATATATTTTCTTTTGGTTTCAGACGAAAGAATGAAGTCGTAGTATTGAACCTTACGCTTCAGTTGTTTGGGTCTTTCACAATATATATATATATTTTTATTTTTTTTACTGAATAAAAGTTCCATTCGTTAACGAAAACACAATTTAATTTAAAAATTCGGTACTGAAGTAGCGTCAAATTGATTACAATTGGTATCAGTTTATGTTAATGATTTGTACACGCAATGTTGTATTTAAACACGGGACAAATTCGCTATTGACCCTGAATGGTATCATTATCAACACGTATATATATGTCCGAACAAAATAAAATTTAAATTATTTATACATTCGAATAAAAAGATTTCAATAATCGATTCACATTTTTATTTTGTTTTTTAACGAATAAAACGAACCCGAATTCTAAGTTTAAACGAATAAAATTAACTTAAATGATTTTTAAAGATATTAGAATAATCAATTACAACTTTTTGGTCAAATGTTCAAAATTTTTGCATATTTAATTACAATTTTTCGAACAAAATCTTTAATATAACAGAATAAAATTTTAATTATTTGTACATCTGAATAAAAATATTTGCATAATCGATTAAAACTTTAAGTTTGTTAAATTAAATAAAACTAACATGAATTGAAAGTTAAATCGAATAAATTTAACTGAATAATTTTTCGAATAAACGATTCAAATTTATTAAAAATATATTTAACACAGCAGAATATAATTTAAATTATTTGTAAAATCGGATAAAAATGTGTAACACTGGAAAAAATACTCCCTTAAAAACTAAACAGGGATACACTGATTCTGCGGCGCACATTGGGGTAAAACGGGTCGAAAATGGCACTTAGTTCAGGGAAAGGTTATATCAATATTTTAATGATCACGCTTTATTTCTTTATTGATTATTAGGTAAAAAAATTAGGAAAAGGTGATATCAACACTTTAATAATCACATTTAATTTTTCAATTTACTAGTAAGTCAAAAATTTAATTTTTAAAATTATAAAATGTTTCTTGGCTGAATGATATTGTCCGTCCGTCCGTCTATTCAGGAAAAGGTGATATCTAAATTTTTATGATCACGTTCTATTTTTTACTATTTATTAGTTAGTAAAAAAATGCATTTCTAGAATTCTAAAATATTTTTTGGCTGCATGGCAATGTTCGTCCGTCTATACATTTAGGTTAAATGGGTCGAAAATTCCACTTAAATCAGGGAAAGGTGATATCAAAATTTTAATACCTTCATTTAGTTTCCATATTAATCGAAAAGAAGAAAAGGAATATTTTTTCAATTGCAAGAGTTTTTTTTTAAAGAATTCTAATGTCCGTCCATCTGTCCGTCTGTTTGTTAACCTTTGAAAACTTTCCAATTCAAAATCGTTTAACTTTTGACTCAATAAAGATAAGGACTCAAAATTTTCTTTGTTCGATAGATAATTTTGCCTTTTAACCAACTATATAAAATATAATAAAATCGGTTGAAAATATTTGGCTATATATGGAAAAATTTTAACCAAGATCTAGTAAAATTGAAATTTCAAATGTATATAACTCGAAAAATATATAAGATAAGTAGTAGATGCAAGCATGTTTTCTAAAGAACTTATCAAGGGCTTTAAGGATATATAAAAAATTTTGGAAATCGGGTGAGGAACAAAAATTCGCTAGTGGTTAAACCTTTTCAATGACACTAGTACCCTATTTTGAACTCCCATAGTTCCGTGCCTGAAGCGCGTATTGCATCCTGCTTCTAAAAAAAATTATACCGTCCTTTGCTACGCCTATGTGAAATTTCATGCAAATCCATCCAGCCGATTAGAAGTTAAAGATTTATTTCTATTCTTCCCCACTGTTTAATGTTTGATAAAACAAAGAAAATGTCTGGCACTTAGCTGTTTTTTGTATGAAATCTGCTCGAGTTATTAAAAAAAAAATATATTTTCTCAAATCGGGCTAAATATGCGCACGAGTTTTTCTTTCATAATATTAAAGTGGACAATATAGACTATTTTTCAGAAAATTTTCAGAACAAACATCCTGTAACATTTTAAGTTGCATTTCATGAAATTTGAAAATTAGTGTATTTTAGGACAATTTTCAAAAAAATAACAAAAATATTAGGACAAAATATAATTTACAAATATTTGAAGAAAAGTACAATTAAATACCAGGAGTTGATGGTTTCACTTTAAATTTTTACCTTAAACGACTTTTTATTTAAAATTTATTTAAAAATGTAAAAAAATTCTTAACTTTGACAGCTCCTTGTAAGAAAACAGCATAACCTAGCTTAAAGATTTTAATTGATATTGATATATAATTTTGTCTATTTTTATTCGGTACCCAATTTTATTACAAATTATTAAATTTTAAAATTCAATTAAATGCCACTTTTGACATATTTTACTTCAACATGCGGTTGGGGGTTTCTCATTCAATTCGTATACTGGTATTAATAGGTACTGAGCTTCTCATCAATTTTTTTGAATTGACTCTAGTTCTCGCGATAAATCAAAATTTGTGATTGAAGAATAAAAATTTGAATTTTTGAAAATTTTTTTTCCAGAAAATGGGCTTAAGTAATTAAGGAAAAACTTGAAGATAATTTTAATTCTAATTTTAATATTTTTTTAAATAAAATCGAGATATGCTTCAAAGTAGTGTGCAACCTCCTTATTTTTTTAAATCGCGATTTATCGCGAAATCTAGAGTCAATTAAAAAAAAGAGGCTTAGTACTTATGAAAATCGTGTATCCGAATTGACTGAGAAACTTTGTTTCATTTTGTAACTCTGTGCTATTGTTGGACTATATTGATTTTGATGTCAGACCATTGTAATCGATTACAATTTTTAGTATATTAAATAAAATTTAGATATTATTATTATTATTATTATTATTATTATTATTATTATTATTATTATTATTATATATATATATATATATATTTTTTAAAATTAAAAATCAATCCACTAATTGCAATAAACAAATATATTTTAAAATAAAAGTATCACTCAATATTTTCAATCAATACCAATGATATAACATAAGCATTATACTGGCCATATAAACCAATCGCTAGTTTATAATATCCGTCCATCATAACGCTGGGCAAATTATCTGTTGAAAAGTTACATTTAAGAAATTCAATTTTACGTTTTGTCAACGGTGGCTCAAACTTGTCCTCAAAGTATGGAGCATTTTTACTACAATTTTGCATTGATGTCATTACAATATCTTTGTAGAAAGTGTTCATTGTATTTGATAAGGACAAATTGTCAATTGTCATGGGTAATTTCATAAAAGGTCCAGCTCTAAATTTGCTTCTCTCGACATATCCTCTAATTTTATTATCATCGTATAGATCCGTTTTAAAATCTAAGAAACCGGTAAAGCCAAATTGTCCACGACCAATGCGTTCCACACTGTATTCTAAATCAATCCAATCAGGATTGGTAGTTGCGTAGCTCATTTCGAGAATATCATAAGTCCATTTTTGCTATTTAAAAGGATGTTTAAAATATAAATTGTTACCAGTATTAATTAGTATACACAATGAAATGAATGTAAGAAAACAAAATTTTTGGAACTCGCACAGAACATAGAATAGAACTAGAAGTTTATGTGAGAGCCACCCTATACTAAATTTTCAAAAAATTTACTCATTTTATTGAAAATACGAAAACAAAATATATGTGACTACATGTATTTTGTTTTTGTATGAATTAGGTTTCTGACAATTGAATTCGGTTTTTTTCTCTCACATAAATATCTAGTTGTTAATCTATGGCACAGAACCTCACCATGTTGGATTTCGATTAAATTTTGTGTATACACTCATTATGTCAATATATTTTTAAATTTTATCGCGGCTTAAAGTTCACTGTTCTTGTTTGTTTACTTCAAATATTTTATAAATCAATCTGCTAAAAACTGGATGACTACTAGAATTTTAAAATTGTTTTCGTTTCACAAGTTACAGAACACGGGTACTGGTTTCTAATATTTTCAATTTTTACAATTTGTCTACTTAATATTTCTGGAAATATCAGAAAGAACAAGAGAAAGTTTACGCTTAAGTAAATCGAAATCAGAAATGGTGAGGCTCAAAATTATGTTTTTTTGTTCGAAAATATTTGTTTTCATCTTAATATAAAATGTTTAACTTACTTTTGATCCAGCTTGTATGGAAGAAATCAATTGGATAAGTAACCACAAATTACAAAACTTTATTAACTGCATTATACTGCTCAACTATATTAACTGCTTAATAATTTGTGTGGAAGTGTGGAATTATTTTAAAAGTTATTTATATAAAAAGGATTTAGATTAAATTTTCGATGTTTTTAATTTCCTCTATGTATTATTATGTAAAGATATTGTCGTGAATTTGTTAACTTGTTAAACATTTACAATGTAATGATCATGCAATATGACATTTATTTACACTAGTAGCGAAATTTAAAAGTGAAATGTACATATCGAGGGCCTATAATTCAAATTTAACTTGTGGGGGGGCTAACAATCTCCATAGAGCTGCCTGGCTTATTTTCATTTCAGTATCATCGGGTCTACACGAGAGTTTTTTTATATCATAATATGTAACAGAGAGTGTCAAATTCGATCTCTGAGAGAATTATCTCACGTGTAGACTAAAATATTAGTAGTATTATAAGAAATATCATGAGACTGTTGTGATAAGATTTTGTGTAGAGAAATCTCATCGAAATATTTATAAGATCAAAAATGTTTTTAATATTTCTATGGGACTAGAAGTGCAATCCTAGTAAAATTTGGCACACATATGAAGACGACTGAGGCACTTTTTTCATAAGTAAAAAAATTGGCTCCGTTACTCCTGTTCAAAAATAACGGGAATTTTACTTAAGCTTCTAACGAAAATATTTATAAGACTAAATATGAGGAACTATTTTAAATATTAAAAAAAAAAAATGGAATATGTTTTGAAAATTTGTAAAATTTATGTTTTTATTATTTTATTGCACAGTGGGGCAGAATCGAAAATTTTTGGAAATTGGTATATACGTAGCAGAGGAGTGTACAATGTTAAGTTTGGAAAGGGGACCGGACAGACCCCTCAGGGGCGGAGCTAAAGAAGCTTAAAGATGGGTACCTCTGATATAAAAATTGTTTAATCGCTTGCCAAATTTTTGTTTCTCGTCCGATTTCAAATATTTTTATACATTATTGTAGGCACTGATAAGACATGCTTGCATGTCCTATTTATCTCTTATAGTTTTAGCGTTTGAATTTTTAAGTATCTCAATTTTGCATGTTCTTGGTCCAGTTTTTTTCATATATATCCTAGTATTTCCGACCGATTTTATTTGTTTTTTCTTTAGCTAATTAAAGAACAAAATTATCTTTTGAATAAAAGAAAATTCAAGTCGATATCTTTATCGAGTCCAAAAACAAACTATTTAGAATTTGAAAATTGCAAAAATGACGACTTTTTATGTTTTTATGGACAAAAAAGTATCTACACTCTTTTTTCTCTAAAATACAATTTCCTTTAAAAACATATAATAATTTTATACTTTTCTGAAAGTTATCTTCACAGGAAAGACTTAAAATAAAAAGCAAGCCTAATAACTCAAATGGTCAAGGTACACACCCTCCCGAATTTAACCCATTTTATATGAAAGTTTTGACTTTAGTCTATATTTTCTCAAATCCCAAAGCACGAATCGGCAAAAAGAATGTAGTTTAAGAATCTATAATATGTTGTTAAAAGTTTCCAATAAAAATCTACGGGACTTCGGAAAAATGTGGATTTTATAGCCCAAAATGTGAAAAAACCCCCTTTTGGGTTTTTGGCTTTTTTTTGGGAATTGTGGGATTCCTTTTACAAAAATTTTAAAGTTTTTTTTATTTTCTCATTTTATACAATAAATTCTACATCCACCAAAAATTTCGTTAAAATATCTTTAATAACAAAGATTTTATTATAGTTGAAATATTTATAGTTTCTCAAAAAAACAATTTTTTACAAAAATTTTACTTTAATTTCAAAAACCAGAAAAAGTATAAACTCGATTTTTTTCATCTAATTTACATTGCATAGCTGATGTAATTCTTCGTTATATAGAAAAAGATATATATATATATATTTATATTTTACAGAATCGAAACTATGCCACTTTAAAGTTTATTAAGTCACGGAAAATTCCATATTTTGTGTATTTTTGCACAAACACACATTCGAAAATTGGCTACGGGAACAAACTTAACATTGTACACTCCTTTGCTATGCCTGTACCAAATTTCATGCAAATCTAACAGGCTGATCAGAAGTTATAGATTTATTTCCAAAAAAAATTGATTCTGCCCCACTGTGAGCTGTACAGAGTTATATCAAAGTTAATTTTTGGTCAGTGGGACAAATATATTTTTGTGATATGTGTTACATATTATTATATAAAAAACTCTTGCGTAGACCCTATGTAACGTAACTTGATAAGTAAATTATTACCACAAAGTTTAAAAGTATTTGCTCTAACATTTATTTTGTACGGAAGAAACTATAGGAAGGACAAAATATTAGGACATTCATTGTAATACTCAGAAAAAGGAACATCCAGGGAAGTCAATAAGATCCTGAACTTGTAATCCCGAAGAAGTGCAAATTCGTATTACATATTTCTAATGAATTTAACATAGGCATGTCATTGGAGGATGTTCTCGTTCTTTATACCTTTTCACGGAGTAGGAAGTCAAGTTCACGATGTCATGTAAAATTTATTATACCCTACACCACCAAAGGTGGTTGGGGTATTATGTGTTTGTGCAGAAGTTGTAACGCAGAGAAAAAATCTTCGGACCCCCACCTTAAAGTATACCGTTCGACTCAGAATCACTTTCTGAGTCGATTTAACGATGTCCGTCCGTCCGTCCGTCCGTCTGGTCGGCTGGCTGGCTGGCTGGCTGGCTGGCTGTCCATGTAAAGCTTGTGCGCAAAGTACAGGTCGCAATTTTGAAGATAAATTGATGAAATTTGGTACATATGCTTTTTTCAGCACAAGGACGAAGCCTATTGAATTTGGTTATGATCGGCCCATTATTTCACCTAGCCCCCATACAAATGTCCTCCCGGAATAGAGTTTTAACACTTATAGATGCCTTAAAAATAGGAATATTTTAATGAAATTTAGTACGTATAAGTTTTATATCAGCAAAAATCCGTCTACCAAATTTCATGAAGATCGGTCCATAATTGACCATAGCTCCCATATAAACTCATCTCCCGAAAATCACTAACGTGCATAAATCCCACACAAATGTTTGTATTATGTTAATATTTAACACAAGTAAGTTGTATATAAATAAAAACAAAATTATGTGGATCGTAATGGTGTAGGGTATCATATAGTCGGGCTTGACCGACTATATCTTCTTCTCTCGTTTTTTGGTTGCAGTTTTCAGAGCAAGGAAATTAGTTGTAATTTTTATGTAATATATTGTACATATTTTTTGATAAAAAATTATGCAAAACATTATTTTTAATTTGTTTAAAATAGCTATTTTTAGTTAAAGTATTTGCAAAAACAAAAAACCGATTACCGACGTTTTATAGCAGAAAAATGAATATAATCCACTTTTAATAACATCTTTGGATGTTGTTTATACTACTTTTTAAGCATAACAAAACGAAATCTAATTAATACATTGGAAGTAATGAAAAAGTACTTCCTTAAAAATTACTTCTATTTATTTTTGCTGGGTAGTACTTTAGATATGTATTTTGTTTGTATGTAGAGTACCATTGCCCCTGCTCCGTATCATATTTTGCAACATTTTAAATCAAAGGAGTAAGAATTAAACAAAATTATTCACAATATAATTTTTATACCCTACACCACCATAGGTGGGGAGGGTATTATGCGTTTGTGCTGATGTTTGTAACACCCAAAAATATTGGTCTAAGACCCACCTTAATTTATACCAATCGGGTTAGAATCACTTTCTGAGTCGATTTAACGATGTCCGTCTGTCCGTCCATGTAAACTTTGTAATCAAACTACAGGTCGCAATTTTGAATCAAAATTAATGAAATTCGGTACACAAGTTTCTTTTAGTCCAGGGACGAAGCCTATTGAAATTGGTTATGATCGGTCCATTATTTCACCTAGCCCCCATACAAATGTCCTCCCGGAAAAGGGTTTAACGATCATAAATCCCTTAAATATAGCAATGTTTTAATGAAATTTGGAACATATAAGTTTTATATAAGTCTTTATAAGTGTGCCGATTTTTAAAAAGATCGGTCCATAATTAACCATAGCTCCCATATAAACCCCTTTTCAGAAAATCACTTTAACGGGCATAAATCCCATTAAAATGTTAGTATCAAGTTAATATTCGACACAAATAAGTTTTATATGAACATAAATGATAGTGCCAAATTTTACAAAGATCGGTCCATAATTTACCATAGCTCCCATATAAGGCCCTCTTTCGGGAATCACCCAAAAGTGAATAAATTCATATAAATGTCAGCATCAACGTAATATTCTCTATTCGTATGTTTTATTTTACACTTATGAGTATCGGTCCACATCTGACTCCAAGTCAAGACCCCTCCCCGAATTATAATGTACACAATGGTGTAGGGTATCATATGGTAGGGCTTGACCGACTATATCTTTTTCTCTCGTTTTTTTTTCTAATTTTTTGTTAACTATTTATTTTTAACTATTTTATTTTTGTTAAGCTATTTAAGCTTGGATTTTTATTTTTTCCAAAGTCTAGGTTTTTTCTGTCAGTGCGATTTTAAAAATTTTACCACTTTTTAGATTTCCGGTCTTGTATTAGTTATATCAAAAACAAATTTAACCATTCTTTACTTCTCATTTTACCATGGTTTTATGAGGTAAGTAGCTGCATTTTTCGACTATAAAACATGTATGACTTATTTCCTATACTTATTACCTAGATAATTTTATAACACAAAAACTCCTCAGGGAAGCACATTTTTTGGTCCTCAATGGGTTAAAAATGTGATATGATGGAAAATTTTAATTTTACTTTGTACGTTATATAAAGCCTAAGGAATAATAATTTTGTTCTTTGTTATTATGTAGATTTATAATAAACAAAACAATTTTAAATACACTAAATGAAAAAATTAGTTTAATGAATTCACAATTATAAAGAATGCATCTATAAATTGTATTTGTTATTGCATATCTGCGCGTTCCTAAAATTTTATTCCATCCTTGTTAAAACATTTTAAATAGCATATTTAACGAAAAATTAATTTTTAAAAAACTCACTTATTTTTGAAATATTTTGAAATGAAATCCAACAAATTTGGAACGCCGTTTAAATAATTAAAATTTACAAAGTCTTACCAGAGATATTGTTAATTAAAGACACATACTTTTGAAAATTTTTTGGTTTTTGAAAAAGTGGAAAAAAATAAAGTTTTCGCCATTTCTTTAACCCATTTCCAACCGCTGTTGTGTTTTCGCATCAGTAACGCTACCTATACCGTAATTAATTTAGTTTAAAATAAATGATAATGTTTTATATATGTACATTTAGCTTGGAATGTTAACTAAATGAATTGATTGAAAAAAATTAATTTCGACGAATTTTTACCCCCGGTAGAGTGGATCAAAAAAAGGTCTATAAAATAGACCTTTTTTTAATTTTAAAAATTCATTCGAAAAATTTTACAAAATATCTTGAATAATCTTTCAAGCGATAGCCAAAATATCAAAAAATATGAAATTATTCACTTGTTGAAAAATAATTTAGGGAGATAGAAACACCAAGCTCCCAAAAATTGGTGTTGCGAAAACGCATCAATGGTCACTTAGGGGTAGTGTGATTTAGCTACATTACGCAAGGTGGCGCACTGAAAATATGGAAAGTTTTAAAGTAATATAGTATGATAAAATTATGCAAAATAATTAAGAAAAACTTTATAGATGAACGAATATAGAATTTTTTGAATTAAGACTTCATGTGCAATATAAAAAAAAATTGAAGAAGTTACCTGAAAAATGTTGAAAACTGATGAATGAAACCAATAAAATTATGTAATTTGTTGCTAGATTTTTTCAATTGTCTTAAAAAAGGGATAAAAAAATTTTCTTCAAAAGTCATAAAATTTGCTAAAGAAAAACATAATATTTGCAATTTTTATGATTGCACATTATTATTTTTATTCAAAGTATTAAACAATTTTAAAAACCAATGTGAATGTAGGTAAAATTTCATAATTTTCGAAGCAGCCTTTTCCTATAAAAGGCTGTGTACTGTACTCATTTTGGGTTTTCAATTAAATGAGATTAAGCGGATATCATAAATATAAAGAAAATAAAATCTCTAAGGATATTCATGATACATATATTAAAGGAAAAATCTGTGAATATATGCACACGGAACAAATTTTTTTCTTAGTCATTTAAATTTGGTACATTACCCCAATTTGTAAATCCTGTTTCAATTGGACTGTATCATGTTATGAGCCACTGCATTTGGTATATTACAAGGATTTACGATTTTACAAATTCGGGAATATTCTGCAAGAATAACAGAATCGATTTAAGTACCATTTGTGTTTAAAATACAACGTGGTTAGGCAGCCTGTACGAAGGACCAAAATGCTTTCCTGACCACCGTATTGAAATCGTAATCCAGATGATGCGCAAACTGATAATCGAATGCAATGTACATTCCAAATGCTTTAAAGTGTAACATATTTCATTTAATATATAATCTATTTGATACATTATATGAAATTATTTAGTCTTACACCGTAAGTTATTTAGTTTTTTCTTCATTATTTAGTTGCCTTAAATTTCAATTTGAATGGTCCACCTCCAATTTTTTTGGTTCACACTTAACATATTTAACATACAATTTGTAAAATAATCATAAAACTAAATTTAAATGACAAATAAAATTAATTTTGCCATACAATTTGTTTAAACGTCTACTTCGTATATGAGCGAAACAACATACCCCTAATTGACCATTGATGCGTTTTCGCAACACCTGATATCTCGGAAACTAAAATAGCTAGGATCACACATCTTTCGATTTTATAATCACAATCACTAAAATAGATCCCATACTAAATTTTATTAATTTATCTTAACGGGATCGGGTAGTGGTAAGAAATGGGTTAAACTGAAATTGTTAAATGGCTTAAAAAGTTTGTGTGTACAAATTTTTAAAGAAATTGAAAGACATCATGTTGGATATTTATATTGAAAAGTAAAGATACTTCAAAAATTTCTTTGAACAAAACAATTTAAACAGTTAAGATATTTATAACATTTTTCACACATGAACGAAATCATATATATATTTCGTGTTCGAAAATCCTTTTAAAAGGTCTTTGAAATTTCAAAAATAACAATTTATTTATAAATAATTTTAAAATCTGCCACTTGCTCAATAGTGTTTAGAAATTCCAGCAAATTACTTATTTCAACTTTCAGGACCTCATAATGATAATAATGTTCTTCAAGTACTTTATCCATAAGTATCGTACATTAAAATTTCAAGAGGTTGGGTGCATATTTGATCATAGTTTCCATATGAGGCCCCCTCCCGAGAAATGCTTTAACGTGTATATCTACCATAATAATGATAGTATAGGAATAAAATTTGGCACGACTATTTCGTATGTATGTATAAATCAAGTTATTCAATTTTGCAAAAATCGGTCACTAACTGACCATATCTCCCATACAACCAATAAAAATTACAGAATGTCACTTTAGAGACATAAATGGCATAACAATAATTTATTTTGTGATTTTATTTGCTACACTTAAAATTTTATATAACTATAAATGACATCAATAAATTTCAAGAAGATCGGTCCATAATTCAACACAGTTCCCATATAAAATTCATTCCCTAAATTTCATAAAAATGCTTAATTTTTAAACCATTAATGCCCACTGTTACGTATATGTAACGCGAAAATGTCTAAGTTTGAAACTATATTGTCAAAAAACGGAATAATATTAACTTAAATTTTGTTACGAATTGTGTAATCTAATATTCGTCCTGCATCCTCAAATGTTTTTTCATTCACTTTCTCTCCTGTTATTGTGGCAATAAGTGATTTTGTAAAGTTCATAATTTGAAAGCTTGCAAAAACTCGATTTTAACGGCAAGAGGTTTGCAAAAAGGCTTATTATTTACGTTCAACATATTTTAACGAAAAAATTTGTTTGTATACTAAAAGAAAATATATAAAATTTGTTTATTTGATAATTAAAAAATATATAAGCTGAGTCCGATAAAAATTAGAAAGCGGAAAAAGAAAGTGTTACGTATATGTAACACTGGGTAATTCTAGTGCTTTTTGGCCCCTTGTATTTTCAGTACAAAAAGGACTAAATGAAATTTTTTTTAATTAAATATACTATTTGAGCTGTAAACATGATAAATTGTTTAAACAGGTGCTTATAGCACCGTTCTCGTTTATTATTAGAAGTTTGATAAATATTGTGGGTATTAATAAGTAGGGGGGCCTACGGAAAATTTCGACCTAGGCACTATACAGTCAGATTTAATTTTGAATATCTTTATTCTTGTGCCACATATATGTATGAAAACGCAGATAATGAGGACGACGCGATCCTAGATCAAGCAGAGGAAGGCATTTTCGGTAACCGGAAGTAGTCGCTTCGTTCCATATATGAATTTAGAAATAAAATTAAATGATGAATTAGTATAAATATTGTAAAACTTCTTTAATATATCAATTTAATTGTGCCTTTTTTAAAAAATTTAACATTTTTTAGGTTTTACTTATATAACTCATGAGATTTATATAGAAAATACAAGGTCCAAAAATTATTGAGTAATGTCCACTGTTACGTATATGTAACGGCTTATAACTTCCTTACTAAACCAAATATAAACAATTTTTCACCGTCAATGTGTTTATTTGCCTCATTTGACATGATGTTTAAAATTTTAATTCTCTAAGTTGGCTAGATCGCCGTGGGCATTAATGGGTTAACTTAATTTTGCATAAATAGGTTTTGTACAAACCGCCGTAGGAATTTAAAGAAGGATCTGCACATGTGTGATCACAGTTTCTATATAAGGACCTCTCCCGAATATAACTTTAACCATCATACATGATGATTTAGAGTATTATATGCTTACGCTTGACTGACTACAGCTTTATTCTTGTTAATTACTTACAAAATGATATTAAATATAATATAAAAATCATAGCCTACTATCTTTTTGTAGATTCAAATTATAATTAATAAATTAAAGTTAAATAAATATAAATACTAAACTTATAAAAATTTTAAGCCCATTTAAAAAAAAATTAATTTTCTTTATTTATCACGTTACTTCTGAATCGATTTTCATGAAATTTTGCACATGTATAGAACCTTATTGGCTCTATCCAAAAATATTTCTTTTTTGTTCGCTACGCCCATTCCACGCTCACTTTCGATTATAATATAAGTATATATTTGAGTCGCCATTACACCCAAACTACCAAACCTATAAACAAAAATTTGGTATAGAGATATTGGTAATGATATGAGCTAAATAAGGATTCATAATATGACACACCCACATTTTCTCCTACTTTTTAAAAAAGTAATTTTCTCAATTTATCACGTTAATATTTATGCGATTTACATGCAGTTTGGCACATGTATAAAATATCATTGGCTCTATGCAAAAATATGTTCTCATTGTTCACCACGACCACGCCATATATACAGTGCTGTGCAAAATAATAGACTTATTTTTATTTGGTAAATATTTTCCATTATGAATGATATTTAAATTTATTTTTTATTTATTTAAGTACTGTACTAAAAGATACACCATCCACAAATGTTTTTGTTTTTTTATGACTTAATTTAAATAAAAAATAAAAAAAAAATTAATTTTCCTATGATTCAAAATAATAGACTTATTCAATATTTCTTAAACAAATATATATATTTTTTTTTTCATTAAAGACTAAAATAAATTAAATTTTCTACTAATATTGAATATTATAATAATATGCCAAGTTAATTCAATAACCTGAATGACCGCCATTATTGTTTAAAATGCACTGAACTCTTCTGGGCATTGATTCTATACATTTTTGTCATTTTTCTACAGAAATTGCCTCCCATTTCTTTTTAACATCTTTCCAAAGTTGATTTTTATTCCGAAATGTCTTCCCATCTAGACCTCTCTTCAAAAAGGTTCTCAATAGGGTTTAGATCCGGTGACTGTGAATGCCATTATAAAACAGATACATTGTTAGCACTCAGCCAAGATTTAACAAATTTTGAGGAGTGATTAGGATCATTGTCCTGTTGTAAAGTCCATTCTGGTGGCATATTGTTCTCCACATAGGGTAGCATAATATCCTTCAAAATATCACGGTACATTTCTTGGTTCATTATTTTTGTGATCTAATAAAGAGGGCCAACACCATGCCAACAAAATTCACCCCACACCATTATACTTCCTCCGCCGTGTTTTACAATCTTTTTTGTATAACGATCATCTAGTTCCTTTCCATTTGGGCATCTAACATTTCTGCGACTATCTGACCCGAACAAGTTAATTTTTGCCCGAACAAGTTAATTTTTGTGTCGTCGTTCCATTAAATGTTCTTAAAATTATCAACTTCACTATTTTTAATTTTTGTAACAAATTTTTTTCGAGCTTCTTAGTTTTTTGAGCTTAAAAATGGTAACTTCCTGGCGATTCTACTTGGCAAACCTTTCTCTAAAAGTTTTCGTCGGACTGTTGAAGCACTAATTATGTTACCTATTTCTTCAGAAACGACTTTTGAAGATAGAAATGGCTGCTTCTTCACTAGAAGAGCTATCTGTGAATCCGTGGTAGCGGTTATTTTGCAAGGTCTACTACGTGTTTCTTTTGATGGCTTCCACTTGATCGCGTTTCTTACGAAATGATGAGACCTTCCAAACAATTCCGCAATAAAATCAAGTGTTTTTCCTTGATCACGCAATTATTTCACTATTCGCCTTTCTTAAGGAGTGCTATGTACATTACGACCCATCATTTCGTAAAAATAATATTATTTTATAATATTTTTCAACAATAATATTTCATTTACCTTACATTTAATTATTTTCAGAAAATTTATCCAAATTATAAGGTAAATTAAAACAAAAAATATAATCCTTTAAAATAGTCTATTATTTTGCACAAATTATATTTTAACTTTTCTTGAAATGTTTACGAAAGCGCATAAAGGAAAGAAAGAAACTTCTTAAAAATACCCATTATTTTTAGTATTGACAATATCAAAAATAACGGTACCAAAAATTCCTAAGAGAATGTTTTTTTAATAGTGTTAAATCGAAGAGAAAATATTTAATATACAATAGCCTATTATATTGCACAGCACTGTATATGCTATAAAAATGAAATGTAAGTTTATTTTTGCGTCAATCACATCTAAACGGCTGAACCGATTTTCACGAAATCACAGATAGTACCAGTACCGAAAGTGATAATAGGGTATGTTAGATCTCGATTGGATATTACGCCCACTTTTTTAAAACTATTGAACAGCTGCACCGACTTTCACGAAATTTGTCACACAGATAGTGCCGGTGGTTGTTATAGGTTATGTTAGATCTAGGTTGGATGTCACGCCCACCTTTTTAAAACTCTCAAACGGTTGAGCCGATTTTCACGATGATAGGTTATGTTAGATCTCGTTTGGATGTCACGCTTACATAAAACTCTCAAACGGCTGAACCGATTTTCTTAAAATGTTCACAGCAACATCCTGTGTGTCTAAATACAAATATGATATTTTATTTTACGATCGGAGCAGGGAGAGTGGTGCTTCCCATACAAAGTAAATATTCATTATGGTATATCTATTGCATTGATAAAATGGAAAAAGCATGGATAAGTCCAGGGGGAGAGATAGCCCCTATACAAAGAAAATGTTAATTTTCTCATATCTAAAGGAGTCTTACGGTGAAAGCCTTAAAAAGTTCTAGCAGTAATTTTCATATACAATTTCGAATAGGGCGGATGGGTCCAGGAGAAGTAGTAAATATTTGCTATCGCCTAAAAAGAGGTAGTGAAGCGCATTGAGAAACGCTAGTCTTAATTATGAACTATTAAAATTAAATATTAGCGACGTCCATCCTTCAAAATTTTAAAGTCCTTAAAAAGGAAACACGAACACAAATGAAAAACTATAAACGCAGTTATACTATATTTCACATGTATATGGAATTTATGAGAACATTTTTTAGTTTTTGTTGTACGGTGCACAGTGTGCGATTCAGAAAAATGAAATGGAAATAATTATGGAATTCCGGAACGGCTATTCCGATTTCCATGAAATTTCACATGGTGATAGTAGAAGTGTAGGCGAGTTTAAGTTTTGAGCTTGGACCATATAGACCTACAGGGGGCGAGTCTACAGGGTCCCAAAGTTGGACACCTAGGGTATACAATTTCTTAAAAGCGATCCTGATTCCTTATGTGTTAACCGATTTTTTTCAATTCTACTATGGAATTGGCGAAGTGTATATTTCTTCAATGAAATAAAAAAATGTTATACTTAACATTAGATAATAACTATAACATGTGTTAGTTGCACTTATCTAATTAAACAAACATAATTTATTATAAATAATTACTTTATTTAAATAATTACAACTAATAATAACAATTTTTTTACACTATTTAAATATAAAATATTGGAAATTTTGTAAACATTTAGTTATTCGGTGAAGCAAAAATGTCGAAAATTATTTTAACATTTTGGATAGTTTTCAATACATTTGGCATAATAAGAACTGGGCCGTTTGTAACTAAACCCCAACAAAAACATGTTGACACATTCAACAATATTTTTCTTTTCTATATCGTTCTAGCAACTCTGGACATTTGAGCTGGTCGAAATGACTACTGGCACCAGTAATCCTGATATTTTAGATTTAAAATGGGAAATTGTACGTTTAGGTCGTGGCAAATATGGTTTTAGTGGTTTCATGGACTTTAAAGTAGATTTGTATGATGATGTTAAGGTTGGAGGAATTATTGAACGAAGCAAATATCGAGATGGACCTTACAGTAAGTTTCCAATGGGTGTTGAAGGTGAACCACTGTCAAGTGTTATGAATACATATTACAAACAAATTTTACAACCACCAGCGGAAAAGTGTTGCGATAATCCACCAATTGTTAAGAAGAAATTTGTGGAGCCCTTCAAGAAACGTTATGTAACAATGACTAACTGTTCCCTGTCTACAGACAATTTACCAAGCATATTAATGGAAGGTTACTATAGATTTCGTTTGATATTCTCCGGACCTTTTGATGCGTATGTTGATGTTTTATCATTGGTGGAAACTATAAAATATTAATAGATTTTTAATAATTAATATAGCATTTTAAAAGGAAATAAAAACATGTGGATCTATTTATATTTAATATTAAATTGATTTAGTTAATGTTTCAATGTAAAAAACAATTTCAATCATAATTCTAACGTATATAAGTTCCTAAATATCTATCACACATGCCACAATAATGATTTGTATTCATGCAACTTCCAATACAGTAGGGCAAACAGACACAGCAATATAATCTAAAAAGAAAGAAAAAATCACATAATAAATACCGATCACAGAAATAAGTTCTTTAAAGAGAATAAAAATTTTCAAAGAGAAATTAAATGACTAATGGTAATAAATTTCAATTGAGTAAAATTAGAAAAAAACAAAAAAACTTACTGAAACAAACACAACAATAAGGCAATCAAATGTGTGCGTGAAGTGGGTTTGTAACGTAAACGGGTCCGACAATAATTATGACAATAGGGACACTGGACATCTATAGGATGGGGACCATAGACAGAAACAGGTTCTATATAAAAGAAATATAAATTCTTAAAAATAATTTATTCTTTCCAGGAAATAATAATTAAGTGTTCTCACCCGTTACTACTACAACATTTGGACCGGCTGTTACTGCAGGTGTGGTTTCTCCAATAGCTTGTTCATATGTGGGTGGTTGGGGTGGTCGTGGGGCTGCTTTTGGCGCTATAAGTGGTTGCTGTTGAGTACCGGCAATATTTACCTCTAATGGCGCCGAGGGATAAATAGGTTTGCTGCTTTCTTCACTCATTTTTTTCTCTTGTTCTTTTTTTGTTTGTTTATTTAATTAAAACATTAGAAATATTTAAGTTTTATTAAATGTTTATATGTTCTTTCTCTTTAACAGGTGTTAAAATACTGAATTGATTTTAAAAAAATAAAAAATGCTTATTCTTTGTTTTGTTTCGAAAACTATTGTTATCAGTGGAGACAACAAATCCATATTTAAGGCTATTTATCGATTGTCATAAAAAAATATTAAAAAAATAAAAATGTAAACAATTGTGTCATACTTAATGAACTGGAATATGGTTGAACTACATACATACATACAGACATTAATATATTGAAATATTTATAACAAATGCAATTGACGTCTTCAGTTATCTTTTGATTTATTAACAGACGCATCATCTGTAGAAATAAAATTGTAAGTTTTTTAAGTTCTATATGTCAGGCGTGTAGTATTTTTGAGATGTTTAATGTACAATCAGTCTGTTATGTACACTAAACTGTCCAATTTAAAAAAAAAAAAAACGTTCAAAACAATTTTACCATTTTACTTCGTGGTATTACGATTTATGCCTCCTTAATTCCTTCTAATTTTCATTCCAAATTGTTATTTTGTATAATAATAAGATTATTTTAGCCTCAGATTGTAAAATTTTACACTTTAAGGAAAAATAATGTATTTATTTCTCTTTATTTTCCAGATCTGGAATCAATAAGTTTCAAATGTAAGTTTAATAGGGAGTAGAGGATAACTCCAGCATGATAACTGTATTAATGACTTTGAAATGTTTGATCTAAGTGGAATATTTAACAACCCAGATATAAATGGGCAGGTTGATTGTCTAAATGATATTATTTTAGCGTTATATGAAAAACATATTCCATTGAGTGCTATTGTATAGAGAAGAAATTTTGATTAGATGAAGTTACCAGTAATTACTAAAGCACAGAAACAAAGGGACAGGATGTATCGAGCATATACTGAGAATATATGTAATGAAAGATGGCGTATTTATTATAAATATAGAAATTGTAACGTGTAGTGACAAATATTAAACCACCAACATAATAACATATTGTAGCTACTGTAGTAGTTACAATACAATAGGAGAATTTGTAATTCTCATTTAGTTTATGTTAATTTAAACATAAATAGTCAAGAATACGACAACACATTTGAGCAAGAACCGAAGTACCGATCATGTTATACTTAGGGAACAAAGTATCACCAGACACGTTCGAAGTTCTTTCTTCCGAACCGTAGCCGAATCCGTAGTTAGCCGACCGAGAGCCGGAGAATTTATCTCGTCGGATTGTAGTAGAACCGTAGTTAACCGATTGAGAGCTGAAGAATTTATCTCCTTGTAGTTAGTCGACCGAGAGCCAAAGAATTTATCCATAGTTATTACCATAGTTATAAACTGGTGTGATAACAATTTTAATGTTCTCAATATAGTTAAGTCAAAGGCAATGGTATTCAATTAACACGGTGTTAAAATTAAATTATGCAATCAGGAAATTGATTATCTTTGTTATATGAGGACACTAGGCTTTTTAATAGATAATAAATTAACATTTGATTACCATATCAATTATATTTTTTTTCGTTTATCACTTAGATTGCGTGGGCTTTACAATGTTCATTTCTGTTTACCCTTGAAGATGTGGAAATTGGTAGCACATGCAACATTAATGACGATTATTTCTTATAGGCTCGAGGTATATTCCTGTACAAGTGAAACAAATTTGGAGCGTATAAGAAAATATTTTAACAGGATTATACGTTTTGTATATGAATTAAGTGTTAGAGATCATGTTTCTGCTTATATAATAGAATTTTTAGGATGTTCTTTCCTTGATTATACATTATTCATCCTAACGGAGCCAGATTTTAAAATTTCTTTCAGGGAAATACGTGGATTTATGTGTCTTTTTCTAAGCATTTTTTCTCTTTTCAGAGCTGAAGCTCTGGGATCTCTGGTAAAAAAACTATAAATCGGCCAAACTTTTCTATGAGGGAGCGGAGAAACAAGATTTTTTTTTTTTTTAATTTTTATTTTTATGTATCTTTTTTTGAGATCTATTTTGGATTTAAGAAATTTTGATTTGATATACTCATTGTTTGCTCTCCAAATCTTATATCGAAACTGGGGGCATTAACGTCGGTTGTTGTTTTTTTTTTTTTTTTTTAGTTTGACAAAGTTTACTAATTTAATACTTTAATCATTATTATTGCATCAAATCTTAAACTTCTATTAGGGAAAGATTTTCGAGTTTGTGCATATTTTTATTATTATAATATTATATTTACTGGTATTGACAGGCTTATACGCTCCAGTAATAATAACACTGGTCGACAAAAAAATCCTCCCCCAAAGACGAATAGTTAAACTTAATGTATTTTTATGTGATAAACACGAATTTGCTGTCAGTTTTTTTCCATCAGGTCTGGATTTTTATACCCTACACCACCAAAGGTGGTTGGGGTATTATGTGTTTGTGCAGAAGTTGTAACGCAGAAAAAAATCTTCGGACCCCCACCTTAAAGTATCTTGAATTTAGCATGAACAAATTTTTTTCGGACATTTATTTCGAAATATCTCCTAAACTATTGAGCGGATAAAAATTTGTTAGTAGAACGACTTAAAGCCAATTTTATTCCACACATTTTGGTGTATTATAAATCGTGCATACCGTTCTTGAGTTATAGTGAAATATACTCGAGTAATCGGCTTTTAGGACGCAATATTAGACACGACCAAAAAAAAATCTCGACCGGATAGGAAAAAACTGAAAGCGGATTCGAGTTTAGCATGCGGTATTCCATTTAGTCCACATATTTTTTTTGAAGGAGCACAAACATTTTTTTTGTCGACCAGTGTAATTTTATTAAAATTTAATAAATGGAATATTAAAATTGAACATTTTTAAAGTATTTACTAAGGTATTCACTCGAATATTGTTTGTTTGATTAAATAACAAATTAAATTAAAATAATTGTTCGATTAAAATGAAGAATTTCGAGTAAATTATGCCGATTAATCGAATAATTCGATTTTAAAAATTTTCATTCTTCACTATTTTTAAAAATGTTTAAATTTTAGTTTTTATTTTAATTTTTAAATTTCCTTGAAAACAACTTTTGCAAATTTTATAGAAGCTAATTGTCGTGCTAAACTTTGAAATTTTATTAAAAAAATTGTATTTTGTGAATAGAACCCAATTTCATGAAGAGAACCCCATAAGTATACCTAAATTACAATGTTAGTTAAAGGTAATTTTTCAATCACAAAAATCAAAAAAATATATAAACGTCACTTTAAAAATTTAAATTTAAAATTTAAATATTTTTTTTTTTGTAATTTGGGTTTGGAGGTGATAAATAAACAAGATTCATTTATATTAAATGTTTCATAAGAAACAAACTTGAAGATTTTTCAGCTTGATTTCGAAGTAATATTGTTGGTTCTATGAATGATAGAACAGCTGATATGTGTAAATATGGAGCTGATATACCAATAGAATCTCAGCCTGGTGTAGAGAATATTATGATGATTGCTTGAATGAAACTTGTGATATAGAAGAAATTTGTATTTAAAAGTAGTTCAGCATGTAAACTTCTACTTTATGTTAAAAACCTGGTAAAAAAAAACATAGCAGATTAGTAACTAGCACATCAACATCAATAAAGTACAGCTTTTCGTCTATAAGGGAGGATTTTTTTGCCGACCAGTGTTATAAAATATTTAAAAAAATCCCTTATATACCCTAGGACGTATTCCCGAAAAACAAAGTTGACGCAAAAAATCATTAAAAGATAAATTTTTTTTAAACTTTTACCTACTAGAGGTAGTCAAATTGTTTAGGTCCTTCTCTACAACTGTTCCAGGCATTTGAATTCGATAAGACAAGTAGTTTAGGAAATACAGATTTATTATTAAAAATTTTGTGTTTCTGCAAGAAAAAAAAAATTACCATGTTTCCAAATACCTTTTAAATGATACCAGATTTTCCATGAGTTGATTTGGAAGAAAATACAAATATTTCAAAAAACTAAAAAATCTTTTTTTGAAAGAGATCTAGCGCACGAACGGTCAGCAACAGTACTTAAATATTTTGGGAAACATCACAAAACTAAAGTTTTTAATCAGGTAACACTTTTGCTTTAATTTACATATGTACATATTACTGGGTGTCGTCATAAATTCACAATTTTTATAAATTTATTAAATAAACAAGTTAGACAAATTATAGTTGTTCAATCCTGACCATATGATACTCTACACTATTATAAATATGCATCAAAAATCGTGTAAGGGTCTTATATACGATCTGTGGCCAATTGTGAACCATTACTTGCATTAAATATAATATACATGGGATTTATGTACTTTAAAGTAATTCCCGGACGTAGGACTTATATGTGAGCTATTGTCAATTGTGGAACGATTTTCATAAAATTTTGCACTGTGGTTTTTACTAATATACAACTTATTTGTCTTATTAATTTTATTTAAATATCAACATATTTAAGGTATTTATGGCTTTAAACTTATTATCCGGAAGAACATTTGTATGGGGGCTAGATGAAATAATCGACCGATCTATCTTTAAAACTGCGAGCTTTAGTTTGATTGCAAGGTTTACATGGACGTACGGACGAACCGACGGACTTCGATAAATCAACTAAAGAAGCGATTCTGAGTCAAACGGAATATATTAAGGCGAGAGTCCGAATATTTTTTCTGTGTGTTACAAATATCACCACAAACGCATAATATCCCTAGCGCCTATGGTGGTGTAGGTTATAAATATCATTGATATTTTATTTTCACAGATGCTAAATACAATTGTTTATTTAATTCATTCAACTTTAATTTAATATAAACAAATTTTCAATGTTATTTTCAAAGTTTATTTTATAAATTAAAATGCATAATTTTAAAAATATTTACAAATATAATCTTTGGATTTAATTGAAAAACAACTTAACTACAATTTTAAAAATTTTATAAATTACGTAAAGGAACTGAGATTTTACAAAAAGAGATAAAAAAAAATAATAATATTTATTTATTTGTTGATAAAAAGAAATGTATACCACATCCAAAATTAATTCATATGAAAGTTTTGCTATGATACATTTCTGTTTTAAAATAACTGCAGTTAAGACGTTTTCAGTTGCATTTAATACTAAACAAAATATTTACATATAACTTATTTATTTTTCATTTAAATCGGGTAGATAGATGATATTCATTCTATAATGTATTGCCATAAGTACCCAAAAATTTACCACAATTTCCACAATAATGATGGGTGTTCATACAACTACCAGCACAATAGGGCAAACAGACGCAGCACCATAAACTGCAAAAAGATAAAAAAATTAAAAATCAAATAGATAAATACATAAGTATAAAGATAAATGATATACACAAATAGATAAAAAGGGGGAAAAAACAAATAAGTATTTTAATTATATATTTTTGTTTTGAGAAATCTTATCATGTATTTTATCTAAAATATACATGTTTCGATATTTGATAAGAATTATTTATATACAAACATATGTGTGCATAATGTTCTGCTGATTATAATTTGCGTATAAATTTATATAAAGAATATATATTTTATTTAACATAAACATGCATTTAATTCATGTGTTCTTAAACACTTAATTTGGATTTGAAATTTTAGATGATAATGCATTTATTATAATAACATTTCTTAATTAAAAAGAAAAAATTGATAATATGATATTTTTTTAAGCAACAATAGAAATATAAATTTATTTTCAATTTATTTTTTGCAATGGATAGATTTACAAATCGAGTTTATAAATTTATGTCATAAAATTTTCTATTTATTTATTCAACTTACCCAACTAAACACAATAAAGCAGCCATTAAATGTGTCTTTGAACTTGGCTCGTATTCAATGCGTGTTAGTTTTTGTATATGACAGGCCGGGCATGTAAGATATACTGGTTCCGGTCCCAGTGGTAGTATAGGTTCTAAAATATAAAGAGTAATATTTGAATAAAGTTTTGTTTTGAAATAATTTTGTAAATTCTATAGTGAAATTTTTGCGATATTTATATTTTTACCTTTGTATGTATTTGACGAAGATTTTTTTGTTTTATTCAAATTTAATTTAAACGGGAGAAGATATAGTCGATCAAGCCCGACCATATGATACCCTACACCATTTCGATCCACATAATTTTGTTTTTACTTATATACAACTTACTTGTGTTAAATATTACATAATACTAACATTTGTATGGGATTTATGCTCGTTAAAGTGATTTTCGGGAGAGGAGTTTATATGGGAGTTAATGGTTAGTAATGGACCAATCTTCATGAAATTCGGCAAACGGATTTGTGGTTATATACAACTTATTTGTGAATATTAAAATATTCCTATTTTTAAGGCATCTATAAGTGTTAAAACTGTATTTCGGGAGGACATTTGTATGGGGGCTAGGTGAAATAATGGACCGATCATAACCAAATTCAATAGGCTTCGTCCTTGTGTCAAAGAAAGCATATGTACCAAATTATCTTCAAAATTGTGACCTGCACTTTGCGCACAAGCTTTACATGGACAGCCAGCCGACTAGACGGACGGAACGACTCAGAAAGTGATTCTGAGTCGAACAATATACTTTAAGGTGGGGGTCCGAAGATTTTTTCTCTGCGTTACAATTTCTGCACAAACACATAATACCCCAACCACCTATGCACAGTGGTCCCAAAACGAATTTTTTTGGAAATAATTCTGTAACTTTAGAACTGCTGGATGTATTTGAATGAAACTTCACAAGGACAATGAGATGTATGCCAATTGATTTGGAAGAGGACAGGTTCTTAGCAAGCCTGGGGGACGGGGGGTGGACCTCCAAAGTTAATCATCTCGGGTATGTAATTTTTAAAAAAAATCGCCAAAATTTCATTTATGTTTTAATTAAAAAAAATTTTGCATATAGACAGTCCTTAAATTTCTCTACAAAAAATATGTTTACATGTGTTTGTTATCTCTTTTACTTTAAGATATATTTGGACCAAAGTAAAATTTTGACCCATTTTTGACCATGTTTTTTTTTAGTTTTTTTTTTTTTTTAACTTGGCGGGCTCAATTTGAGTCTTACATTTTTTCTAAAATATTCTTGATTCTGTACAAATTTTGAAGTTGAAAATTTGAAAAAGATTGTGATTTTTTGTGATTTTTTTCAAAAAGGTGGTAACATTTTTTCACTTTAAAATCCGTTATTTTCCTCCGGACCATACATTTTTTTCATGTTTCTAAAAGAATACTATAAAAAATACTATAAAAATAGTTTCGATGAATACTTATATCCTAATCTATATTTTTACATTCCCCATATCAATCCCTCGCCACGTTGGGGTAAAATGTGTCAAAAGTGGCGATTAATTGAATTTTGAAATTAAAATTTTTGTAATAAAGTTGAGTACCGAAAATAAAAATAGACAAAATTATGTATCAATATCAATTCAAATCTTCAAGTTAGGCTGTGTTGCTGTCAAAGTTAAACATTTTTTACCTTTTTGAAAAAGAGTAAAAAATTCAACTTTCATCAACTATAAATAGTCTTTTAAAGTTAAAATTTGAAATGGAATCATCAACTTCAGGTATTTAAGTGCACTTTTCGTTAAGTATTTGTAAATAATATTTTGTCCTAATATTTTTGTTATTTTTTGAAAAATTGTCCTAAAATACACTAATTTTCATGGAATGCAACTTAAAATGTTACAAAATTTTTGTTCTGAAAATTTTCTAAAAAATAGTACAAATAGTCCACTTAAAAAAAAAAAAAAACCTGCGCATATATAGCCCGATTAGAGAAATTAATTTTTTTTCGAAAAAACTGCAGTAGATTTTATAAAAAAAACAGCTTACGTGCAAACATTTTCTTTGCTTTATCAAACATTAAACCGCGGGCAGAATCGAAATACATCTGTAACTTCTAATCGGCTGGTTGGATTTACATGAAATTAGTAGAGTTTAGAAGCAGGATACCACATACGCTTCAGGGGCGGAGCTATGGGGGTTCAAAATAGGGTACTAATGTCATATGAAATGTTTAACCACTAGCGAATTTTTGTTCCTTACCCGATTTCCTAGACTTTTATATCACCTTAAAGTCTTTAATAAATTCTTTAGAAAACATGCTTGCATGTGCTATTTCTCTTATATATTCTTCAAGATATTTTCATTTGAAATTTCAACAATCTCATCTTTGCAAGATGTTGGTCAAGTCTTTTCAATATATATCCCAACATTTTCAACCGATTTTATCATGTTTTCCGTAGTTTATTAAAGAACAAAATTGTCTATAGAATAAAGAAAATTTTAAATCGATATCTTTATTAAGTCAAAAGACAAACGATTTTGAATTGGCAAGTTTGCAAAAATTAATAAACAGATGGACGGAAGGACAGACATTAGAATTCTTTAAAACAAGTCTTAAATTCCAAAAATATATTATCTTTTTTACTTTCTAACCAATATAAAAACTAAATCTTAATATTAAAGTATTGATACAAGTGGTATCAATGAATTAAAATCAAATGTTAGACGGACGGACTGCCATTCTGCCAAAAAATATTTTAGAATTCTAAAAATACAATTTTTTTACTAACTAATGAATTGAAAAAAATAGAACGTGATCAAAATTAGCATATCACATTTTACTGAATAAAACGCCATTTCGACCTATTTAACTTAAAGACGGATGGACGGACATTACCATTCTACAAGAAAACATCTAATTCTAAAAATTAATTGTTTACTAACTAATAAATAGAAAAATTAAACGTGACCATTAAAGTGTTGATATCACCTTTTCCTGAATTATGCATAATTTTCGACCCATTTAACTCTAATGTATAGATGGACGGATATTACCATTCAGCCAAAAAAAATCTTAAAATTCTAAAACTGAATTTTTTACCTAATATTCAATAACCAAATAAAACGTGATCATTAAAATATTGATATCACTTTTCCCTGAATTAATCGCCATTTTCAGCCCCTTTTACCCCAATGTGCCTCGGGGGAACATATTTTTTTACCCACCATCAAAAAGATGGGGGGTATATTGATGTTGTCATTCCGTGTGTAACATGTCGAAGAAATCATTTAAGACCCCATAAAGTATATATTTTCTGGTTAGATTTTGAGTCGATCTAGCTATGTCCATCCGTCTGTTTAAAGCAGGTGGGTATATTGATTTTGTCATTCCGTGTGTAACATGTTGAAGGAATCATGTAAGACCCCACAAAGAATATATTTTCTGGGTCCTGGTTAGATTCTGAGTCGATCTAGCTATGTCCGTCCGTCTGTTGAAAGCAGGATAGGGCTTGAACGGGACAACGTAGGGGGACGAAATTTGGCGCAAATATTTGTCTTATATAAGGTTTGTTTGGGATTGAAAATGGCAAAATCGGTTAATAAACAAAAAAGTTATGGGCTAAAAACTAGAAACACAGGGTGTCTGTTTTATACTTTTCTGCTGATATTTCTTCAACAAAAGCATGTATGACAACAAACATTTTGTACGTATAGTTCGGGGATCGATATAAACTCGGAAACCAAAAATGGGCGTGGTCCGCCCACTTTACCGCCCCCTTCCCATATAACGTAAAATTTGAAAAAGTTGATGGTGGGTATATAGATTCGGCCGGGCCGAATATAACATTCGCGCTTTTTTATACTAAATTATCAATAAGAAAAAATATTTTGTCTAATGGACAAACTTGTGGATATATGTGGACTACATGTATCCATGAAAGAGTGAAGAACTCATACAAAAGTGCAGAAGTTTAATTAATTAAAAGAGGATTGTATGTTAACTATTTTAGTCAATAAATCTTTATTTTAGCAATAACAAAAATTTTTGCAAAATAATTATAAATTATTTTGTTATTAGTAAAACTGAATTTTGTAGTTTTTTCTTTCAAATACAAATTTTTTGTTTTTGTTGTTATCAAATAAACGAATTTTAAGGAGTTTTTTTTTAGGTTTTAAAGCAGTTGACCCTTTTTTTCAAAAAACGGACGGATAGACGGACAGATATCATTAAATCAACTTATATTGTAATTTTAAGCCGATTTGGCCAATATTTTTGGCCTTTTGATCAATATTTTTGGCCGTTAGGTAGGGTAAAATCAATGAATTGTGGATATTTAAAAAAATACCTACACAATAATAGTTTTATTTTACTTATATTAAATTTTGTGAATAGTTTTCATAAGTACGTTTATTTTCCTCAAATGATTCTTTACTTTTCTATTATTTAATTATAATTTTCAACTCATACTTAGTTAAAATGTGACGTATATATTCATATTGTTCTTACGTATTTGCACCTCATAAATGCTCTTATTTATATAGAAAAAAATAGTATGAGTCATTCAATGCAAATAATAAACCGTTTTATATAAAACGATCCTATCATAGTCTTTAATATTGTGTAATTTAAAATATTGATTTTAATATTATTTCAAAACTAAATTATATCAGATTTTGCCTGTAAATAAAAATAAAGTAGGGCCTTTCGAAAACTTTTTAATTTTTAATAGACATTTTAATTATTCTATTTCGTTTAAATGTGAAATAAAACAAATATGCAGACAATATGTTTTGCCATCAAGTAGAATAAAATTGACGTATTTTAACAATAATTATTGTTTTTAAATAGTTATATTAAAGCTTAATAATACAATAGTTATTAAGCTTTTATAGAATTTACTGAAATTTAGTTTTTCTACAAGCGATTATTAAAACTCAAATAATAACTTAAACATTTTGCATAAACCTTCAGTTTCCACAAAAAAAAAAAAAAAATGAAATATTAAATTGAAAAACTTACGTTGTATTATAACAACAGGCGGTTGGCCAAAAGTCGTATGTTGTGGTTGTGGCTGCGGTGGAACTGTTGAAGCATATGTAGTATAAGTTGTTGTGGTATGTGTCGAAGGCATATTATAGGCATTATTTGGTGCTCCCATACCGGGGGCAGTCCATCCGCCTGTTGTAGTATATGCAGGTGTTGTCTGAGGTGCTGGATTACCCATGGCCTGATCGTATGTTGGTGGTGGTGGGGGATTGTTGTGATTGTTCGGTAAAGAAGCACTAAAAACGGTTACACCACTTGAGGTACTAGTACCGGGGCCCAAAGTTGGTACATTTTGGTTATTGGTAGGGTTAGTAGAGGTTTGTTTTTCCATTTCTTTGTTTTTCAATTTTAATTATAATTTTTTTAATTAATTAAGAGCTTTCTTTGTTTGAATATTTTTTTTATTTAATTGAAGTTTTCTTTTATTTTTTTTTTAAACAATTATTTTTTGCTCGTACAACTTTTTTCTTTATCTGTTTTAATTTTGAATTATTTTTTGTTCGTTTTATTTTCTCTCGGTTGTGCGTTTCGTTGTCGACTGTTTAGGGTCTGTTGTTGAAAATTTGCTATTACTCCAAATTAGATAAATGAGCAGTACAAACAAATAACCACAATGAAAAAATGTTTTATTATTAAACAAATGGAAAAAAGTGTATAATCATACCTACAGATACTGATATAAATAAACTTATATGTATGTATGTGTGTTTATGTATAATAAACTCATTAACATTATTAAAGTTGTCAGTTATCAAAAAAGCTTTTTTCACAACTTTGTTTATATGAATGTAGTTTAGTTTGGGGTTTCCCAAACGCAGCGGTTCTTAAAGTAGGGAATTTTATAGTGATCAGCTGATCACAATAGGTGTTTGGAGTATTATGCGACAAGAGCTTGTGAGAAACTCTGATCCAAGTCGGGGTTCACACATGGCAATTTATTTTTCTTGCTGCAATTCTGAGTTCTTAGGAGAGAACGCAGGGTTCCCAGATTTTTTTCGAATCATATCCCCAAATAGCGGATTTTTATCCCCAAAAATCCCCAAATAGCTACTTGTATTATCCCCAAAAAATCCCCACTAAAATAATACCTTAATTTTAGAAATTAGTATAAACTACATTACCTTTTATTTTTGCTTCAATACATTTTTTCCAAATAGTCAATATTTTAAAAGAAAATTTCATATGATCATATAATACCCAACACCATTGTCTATATGGTCTAAAATTCAGGAAGGGGCCATTTTTGTGGACAGAATATCACATCGATACTTACTTTTACATATATTAGTGCACTTTTGGGTGATTCTTGAAATTGGGTCTTATATGGGAGCTACGGTAAGTTATGGACCAATTTTCATAAAATTTGTCACTGTCATTTATACCAATAAACAATTTATTTGTGTCGAATATTAAGTTGATACTAAAATTTTTAAGGAATTTATTAGTGCTGTGCAAGTATTGAGTATTAGTATCGAGTACCAAGTATTTGCAAGCTTTTTTTTGGTTAATGATATCATATTAAAAATATTACGGCTAAAATACAACTCTATATAAAGATAAAAGTAAAATTATAAATATTTGAAAATAATTTTACTACTTTTATTAAAGAATTTAAAGTTAACGTTTTTATTAATTTTATGTTTTGTATAAACAAATTTACAAAATTTCATAATAATTGGTTAATTTTAAATAAAATTTGTTTTAATTTTAAATAAAACATTTATTAAAAGTTATATTTTTTAAATTAAAAAATCCGTTAAGTATCGAGTAGTTTCGAGTACCCAAATGAAAAAGTATTGAGTAGTATCGAGTATTCAAAAGTAGTAGAATTTGTTAGCAGTAGAATTTATGCACTTTGAAAGTGATTTTCGGAAGAAAAGTTCATATGGGAGCTATGGTCAATTAGGGACCGATCTTCATGACATTTGCCATACATATTTATCTATATATATAATTTGCTAAACATTTTTTTCTTTCTAGAGCTTTCTGAAGCTCTCAGATGTGGTAGAATTTAATTTTCTACCACGTCTGAGAGATTAATTTGGTTTACTTATAAAACTATTCCTCCTACTAATCCTTACAAAGCCAGATTTTTAATTTCTATCAGAGAGAGTAGATACGCGGATTTATATATACATATATGAGTCATTCCATTTAAAACCAACACGAAAAAAAATCCAATTTTTTACTTTTCCTCTCCGAATTTAATGATATTTGGTATAATATTTATTCTTGTCAAAACTAAGACTAATTCAAAATTTCAGATAATTTCATCAAGTGGTTCGCGAAATATCTGAGTTTCTGAGTTATTAGAAAAAATCACACCGAATAAAATGAACAAATTCATGCTTGAAATTTCTTTCAAATTAATTATTGTTTTTATTTTACACTGCGTTATATTTTTTGTAATAACTCAGAAGCCATTGGGAGTCCCATCACGATACTTACAGAGAACATTCAAAATGGTTCCATCCTCTACATATATATTTTTCACGAATTTAAAAATACCATTTTTGAAAATACGCCACCGCGAAATTTAATTCGCGAATTATCCACCAATAAAATTCAATATAAAAACATGTTTCAGGTATCATTTTAAAGGTAATTTCTTTTTAATGGCAATTTCTTCTTTTGTCTTTTTAAAAATATTTGTATTTTTTTTGATCATAAGAAAATTAATATGAAACATCTTATGAGTAATTTTGAATATGTTATAAAAATTTGTATGGTAAACAATATGATGAAACCAAGTCATCATATGAGAAAATTTTATGATAATAATATGAAAAAATCAGAACATAATTTTATAAAACTGGATCATTAAATTATAAAATATTTAAATACAAGATGCAAAAACTCGGATCATAATATGTGTAAAAATTACTAAATAATTTAATAAATAATAACTTTTACTTAGAGTGATTGTAAGTCACTCTATGATGAATGCTTGTAAGGCACTAAATTTATTTATATTTTAAAATTCTTACGTACTAAAAATGAATATCTTAAACTAAACTAGAACACATGCGTACGTGAGTATCAGCATGTGTTTTCCTTAAATATAAAAACCCTTGATAAGAATGTGATCTCTTATCCCAAACACATGTGTGAATGACAAGGGTTGTTTGTACGCATGTATGAAAATCCAATGCACACATGCGTACTTGAAAATTATATCAGATAAGTAATAAAACTATTTTATTGCTTTTTAGATTAAAAAAGTCATGTTCAAGTAATTTGAACTATATGAAAAGTTGAATAATTTTATGATTACAATGTTCATTATTTATTATTATTATTACACAGTGCAACGCGAGAAAACATAACCATATAAGGACACCACTACGTGATAAAAGACCCAAAAAAAAAAAAAAACCCGTGTCTCCCAGTTTTGCCCAACGTCATGCACTTTTATTTTATGGTCCCCCAAAGATTTAGGGCCTCGGTGTCATTTTTTCCTTTACCCTGTTCAGGCCCATATGTAGCAAACCGTTCAAAATTCAAGAGCTACAACTTTGCCTCAGAGAGTAAATCATAATTCCGAACGGTTTTGTAAGATATGAGCCTGAGAAAATTATCACTTTTTAGCAAAAATGACACTGAGGCTCCAAATCTTTGGGGGCCCATAAAAAAAAGTGCATGACTTTGGGTAAAACTGGGAGACACGGGTCTTTTTCTTTTGGTCTTTTATCACGTAGTGGTGTCCGTATATGGTTATATTTCCATGACTCAAAAAATTACACACAGTGTTATTAATTCTCTTTAATTATGGTTCCCGCAACCATATTTTTTCTCTGTGTGTATGCGTTTTGTTAAACTAAGATTTAAATGAGTGTAATGTGACGACTACATCCAATATTTGCCATGATTTTTATATTTATTTATTATTAACTGTGATGTTTAATATAAGCTATATTTATAAATAGGATCTGTGCAGGGATGATATTATAGTACTTTTTTGGATTTTTCAAAAGTACGGAAGTACTCCCTCAAGTCATTTGATACTGTCAAACAGTTAGCTCGATATTTCACAACTCGAATTAAAAATACAATTTTTAAATGATAATAATCATATTTTGGAGATATATAATTTTTAAATAGAAATCGATGTTTTTTAACACATTTATACATATTAATAATAACTGTTCAGAAGTAATAATGACTAAATGCTGGGGCTCCGAGTTCCCAAAACATTAGACAATTAATTAGGACAATTCAAATAAGTTTATATGGCAAACAAACATTTGAGCTGTAAGTTTAATTATAAAATTGTAAACTCTTAAATGTACAATATTTACTAAAAACTACAAGTTTGAAAGTGGGATATGCATATCGTATAAACTGGAAAAGTTTATAGTAAAATGTGAAAAATAATTTGTTATAAAATTTAAATAGCGTGAACAAAAATATGTTTCTTATAATCGATTTCTTACTTTGTAACATGAATGTTTATTACCAGGGCAAGTTTTTATATGCACAAAAAAAATTGAAATATGCGCTTGAAAAAGCACGAAAAAATTGTATAATATGTACAGAAATATGCAAAAATAGCATGAATATGTACATAAAAACCAATGAATTTATGCATTCCTATATATTAATGTGCACAAATATGCATTTTTCAACCTCTAATAGATTTCGATGTTTATAAAAATATAATTATTTTAATTTTACTCAAAATGCTCACCAAAAAATTTTTAGAAATCATTCGATTGAACTCCAAAAAATCACCAAAAATTGTGTTTTTGTTAAGAAAACTAACTTTTGTATCCATTATATGCAAATTTATGCAAAGATTTAAAATATAAGCATTTTTTGTGAAATTCTTTTGAAATATGCAAATGCTTACTTTCCAAGCGAAAAGCTTGAAAAACTTGCCCTGTTGATTATTATAATAAAAATGATTTATTTTATTGCAAATATATTTGTATTATTTTTTTAAATTTCATGATTTCGAGGTAATTCATATTGGATATGCACAACTTTTACTATCTTTAAATCTCATAATTATAAGGTACTTTTAAATATGTAAAATTTTTATTGTTTTTACACTTGAATTTAATACAGTACCTATTCATACATATTTATAAAGTACAGTGGAATAAAATATAAAATGTTGGAAAGAAATTTGCAATTTCTAGTCGGTTCGTTTAATACAAATAAAATATATCTAAGGTGTAGTAGAAGAGTATTTGAGTTTAACAGCATAGTAAAGAAATTTTGTGGTTTCAAGAAAGCACCTAGATTATTAGGAATTATAAAATTTATTTTCAAAATATTTTTATACGGCTCCACTATACCACAGTGGCTTTCATTTTAAACCACAATAAAAAATAAATAAATATATAAAATCATTGAAAAAATTGCATGCAATCATCACATTATACTCGGTGTTAATTTTTTTTCAAAACATTTTAGTTTAATTAAACCAGTACATTTGCAACAAACTTTATAAAATTAAAAAAAAAAAAAAAAAAGAGAAAACGCCAAGAATTGTAAAAAATTAAAATAATTTGAAACATGCCCACCAAACAAGAATTAATGAACATGATGGACAATCGTTTACCGGGTGAAACATTGCCATTAAGAGATGGTACAACACAGCCACCATCTTATCCGAGTTTAGAGAGAGTTTCCTATGCATCCCAACAGCATATGGAACAACAAAACTTAAGATCGGAACAAATTTATACCATACCACAACCAACAATAATAAGTAATTATTATAATTTAAAATATATATTTTTTTCGTCGCACTTTTCTCGGTGTTTTCCGGAATTCCTATTTTCGCTTTCTAATTCAGTCATTTTCTTTCTCCCACCAGACATTCAACCTCCACAATTTGGAACACGTTCTCACTTAGCTTTTTGTCCTTCGTGTCATGCCAACCAGATGACTCGATGTGAATATCAAAGTAGTATGATGACTCATATTGTTGCCACTATATTGTGTTTTACCACGTAAGTTGTTCTCTTTTTTAGAAATTCTTATTATTTGGATTTTTTTCTTTCAGATGTTGTTGTTGCTGTTTGCCTTACTTTTTCGATAATTGTAAAAGTGCTCGACATTATTGTCAGAATTGTGGTTGTTATTTGGGGTCTCACACAAAATAAGTTAAATATACTTTTGAAATATTTATTGAATTTAATTTTAA
Organism: Protophormia terraenovae; assembly: GCA_951394005.1. Lineage (NCBI taxonomy): Eukaryota > Metazoa > Arthropoda > Insecta > Diptera > Calliphoridae > Protophormia > Protophormia terraenovae. The sequence goes on along the minus strand of OX596077.1, from coordinate 29,257,611 downwards.
TTATTATACATACATGTTTTTTTATTTTTTATTTTATTAAATTTTTAATGACAACCATGTTGATTTGTTGTGTGGAATTCTGACCAATATTCGAGCAGTAAATCCATTTTATAATTCCAGAATATATGGGAGGTTTAGACCAGTATTTTAGAAAAAAATTTAGCTTTTTAACTTCAGGATATATGGAAGGTAGACGTGTCTTCCTTCTTCCCATAAAAAAAATTAGAACGTGATAGAAAAAAATAAAAGCAGATTATTGTTAAACTCATCAAAATCCATATAGCCCACCTATTTTTGTTTTTAGAAAAAATAATTTTTTTATTTTTTTTTTGCCCACCACTGTATTTCTACTCAATTGTATGTAACATGGGTATTTTTACTTAACTGTGAATGAAATCAAGATTTGTGAAGACACATGCCTTATTTTATTCGCAACATTACCAGATAAAATAAGATAAATATGATAATATAGCTAATACCCGGTGTGCTTCGCCACCCCCCGAAATGAAATACATAGTAATTAAAGGATTAAAAAATATATTTATTTAGTAATTAAAATATAACATTTTTCTTAAAAATTAGATAGATAGATGTTTCCCGTGCAAAATTTGAAAATTCAAACTCTAATAGTTTCCCAGATATACTAATTTTTGTATTTAATTTTTATGGGAGGGATCATACCCCCATAATCCGCTAATTTATTAGACAAATGTTTTCATGGATGTCAAAATTCTTTGTGCAAAATTTGAGCATTCCAACTCCAATAGTTTCCCAGATATACGAATTTTTGCATTTAATTCATATGGGAGGTACCATGCCCCCTACTTCAAGTCCGCCCATATTTTTCTTAAATATTAATATTGATACCAAAGTGGCTCCGACAAAATTTTAGAACTCTAACTGTTATATTTTCTCAGTTATGATAATTTAATATTTTCTTTATATGGGAGGTGCCACGCCCACTATTGCTAGTGTACCAATTTTTGTCCAAAATATTCATATTGAAGCTAATGCTAGTCGTACAAAATTTGAGCTCTCTAACTTTTATAGTTTCCCAGATATAAAAATTTTGGTATTAACTTTATATGAGAGATGACACGCCCACTTTTTTTTTTGCACAAAATGTTCGCATTGACACTTAAGTTTATTGTACAAAATTTGGGAAATGTAACTGTTATAGTTTCCTAAATTTACGGCATCTGGTATTGGCAAGCAATATTAGGCGTGGAATGTGCCACACTCCCTATTGCTAGTTCGCCAATTTTTTTCCAGAATGTTCATATAGATGTCGAAGTTGTTCGTGGAAAATTTGAGGACTCTAGTATTACCAATTTCCGAGATATACTACTTTTAATAGTTATTTAGTAAGTGGGCGTGGCACCTCGCCCACATGGAATTTGAAAATAAAAAGTAGCCTATTTTTCCTTCCAGGTATATAGAAATACACTGTGAAAAATTCAAGAAAATCGGTTTAGCCGTTTAGGCGGCTATAGATTTCAAACAAACATACATACATGCATACATACAAACACAAATTAACTTTTATATATATATAGATGTAGGCATTGAGCAGCAACAGAAACTACAAGGTATGTTGTAGTGCAACTATTTTTTTTGCACACAGCTGTAATTTCAATTTCCTACACGGCCATCGAAATAAAATTAAATTTTATTACAATTTGTTTTTTTCTTTTTGGAAAAGGTGGTCCGAAGTGACTTTTGTCATTCAAAATGTAATAACTCAGAAACTAATAAATATATTTTCACAGTTCTTTCACAGCCTAACTGACACAAGTCCATATAATATTTGTGTAAAATCCCTACGGGAAATTTGTGGTAATTGCAGTAATGGACCAGTTTCTCTGTACCAGTTGAGTACCAATTGACACTTAACTCGTCACCAAAATTCCAATTGAGAACCGGTTGACACAAACACACTCACAATTAACATGCTCGTTAAGTGCGCAAATAACAACTCGCGTGCAATAACAATCAGTGGCTGAGTAGTAAGCGTTGAAGACTATAAAACATACGTCAGATGAACATGGGTTCGAGCCGGGGCCAAAAGCGGGATGTCTGGTCACTTTAGTTATGAGACAAAACCGCAAATTATTCCAAAGTGAATAAAAACTCAACATTTTTTTTGGATCAAAAATAAAAATAATTGGGAGTTTTCATAGTGCAAAAACCTTTAATTTTATAGCGTTTCATAAATGACTTTCTTAATATTTTGTAAAATTTTTATGGGATAAATTCCGAATAATGTTTATATTACTGACTAATATGTTTAAGATGTCTACATGATTGTTTCAAACAGATATACTTTTTCACAAGCTGGGTTTTAGTACTGATATTTTATTAAGATATTAAATTGAATTCATGCTCTAGAATCATTCCATAAAAATCATCTAATGAATTGTATATAAAACCATATTAATGACATTGTGGTTAAGATATAGCTCCGATCTGGATTTTTAGCTTAATCTTCTTAAAAACATTATTCAAATATATAAGTTCTTGCTGTTTTCTTCCATGTTCCGGAAGAAATTCCAGAGAAAGCAGGACAAGAAAAATAGCAAATTTCCCGGGAATCACGGGACGGGAAATCCCGGTTTGCAATCTCTAGTTATAACCTCATCTTATTTCTATTAAATATATTGATTTCTATGTATAAAATATATTTTTGAGCAGTTTTTAACCTAGTAATTTCAAAATTGGAATTTTGGCCTGTTAAATTTGCAAAATATCACACTGTGCGAGAGTTCTACTGCATTTCCGAACTTCAAGTGATAATTTTTATAACAATTTTCTATTTTGGTATAATTGAAATTAAAAAATTGCAATTATAACAACTATTAAATCATTGGAGTTTAGTTAATTTTTTGTTTGTTAACTGGGAATGAATTTTTTATTTAATAGAAATTATATTCAATTTATATTTAATAAATACTCCTTAATTTTAAAATGAAATAAATGATAAATCTACTAAATTAATTAAAAACCTTTGCAGTTTTGTCCTGAAATTCTTAAATTTAACGTTCATATACACCCAAATACGAATTACAGGTTGGACAGTAGTGTTCAACATTACGAGCACAGGCAGTACAATACAAACAGCCAGCACAAGGACAACAACTGTAATAATAAATAGAAACACAATAAAAATCAAAAGCACTCATACTTACATAATTATATTCAATCAAATATTCTTATAATAAATTGTGATTATTACCCAAAAAGACATAAGAGTAAAGCCAAAAGATGAGTTTTATTGGAGGCCTTTAATTCGGCAGTTGTTGTCACGTTTGTCTTGCAGACTGGACAATATGCCTGTTGAGATTCCGGTCCCATTGGTGTTGACATGTTGGTGTTTAGCAAAATACTGAAATCTAAAATCTAAAGAGAATCATTTCACCATACATTTAGGGGACGAATTAAAAAAAATATTATTTTTTTTTGTACCCTACACCGATGATTTATATTATGAATGATATTTGTAACGAGAAGAATGATTACCTTTAATTAAATAGTATACTAATTAATTAAGGATTCGTTTCTGCTAATGATGGACCTATAATATGTATAACTATTTCGATAAAAGGACGAATTATATTAGTTTGATTTTAGTTAAAATTTGTTAATTGAAAAATTACACTGGCCGACAAAAAATTTTTTTGAGCTCTTTCAAAAAATAAATTTGAAGACTAGATGGAATTTCGCATACTAAACTCGAATCTGCTTTCAGTTTTTTTCCATCAGGTCGGGATTTTTTTTTATGGGCGTGTCTAATATTGTGCCCTAAATATGCCGATTACTCGAGTATATTTCACTATTACTTCAGAACGGTATGCACGATTTATATAAATGATATACCACGATATGCGGAATTAAATTAGCTTTAAGTCACTCTACTATCAAATTTTTATCCGCTCAATAGTTTAGGAGATATTTCGAAAAAAGTGTCGGAAAAAATTTTTTTCATGCAAAATTCAATATTTATTTTTTTTACTAAAACTTTTTTTAAAAATGAAAACATCAAAAATATTTAAGTTTATCACCTTTATCTCAAAGCTGGCAAAACTGCGAGTAAATAAAGCCACGTATCATAAAAATTCACAGTTAAGTTTGGATACCCATGCATACCTATAGCTAAGTGGAAATACACTAGTGGGCAAAAAAAAAAAAAACATTTAAGAATCAGCTTTCACTTTTTTTCTATCACGCATTGGTTTTTTTTATGGACATGACCATTATGACCCCGCCTTTAGGCAGTCACACTTGTGTAACTCAAGAACAGTTTGTCTGATTAAGACAAATTGAACTTTAGTAGATAGCGACCTAAATTGTCTTTGAGCTGTATTTATATAATTTCTTGTCCAGTTAATATTTCCGTAGTTATTTGGTAATTAGTACCGAAAATTTCAAAATTATTTTTTTTGAAAGTGGTGAAAATTTTGATTCATAACTCTGAAATTCTTGAACGAATGAAAAAAATTATTTACATACCTTGTGTTCATCTTTTGATGTATTACTTATCAAAATCTTGTAAAGGGTTCTTGAGTTATAGCCTAAGTTTGACAAACCATTCTCGAATTTTATAGTGAATAAGGTGATAATATTAGTCATGCACATAAAAAAATCAGTACCCGATAGAAAAAAGTGAATGCAGATTCTTGTTTAACTCGTCAAAATCTACCTAGTCCACCTATTTTTCTTTCAAGAAAAAATAAAAAAAAAATTTTTTTGGCCACCACTGTATTTCTACTTAATTGTATGTAACATCGGTATTTTTACTTAACTGTGAATAAAATTTAGACTTCTCCATCAATTTTGAAGATACATGCCTTATTTTGTTCGCAGCATTACCAGCTTTAAGATAAAGATAATAAACTGAAACAATTTTGACGTTTTCATTTATTAAAATAAATTTTAGGAACAAAAAAATCTAAAATTTTGCATGAAATTTTCGGCACTTATTTGAAAATAACTCCGAAACTATTGAGCACATAAAAAAATTAAGTTTGGGGAATTTGAAGATATTTTTATCTCTCATCTTTTGTTGTACCACTTTGATCAATCGTACACACCGTTCTTGAGTTATGATGAAATATACTAGAGTAATGGCCTTACTGTGGGCGAAATATTAGACACGCCCATAAAAAAAAATTCAGACCTGATGGAAAAAAACTGAAAGCAGATTCGTATTTAGCACATCAAAATATATCAAGTCCAACTATTCGTCTATGGGGGAGGATTTTTTTGTTGACCAGTGTTATTAAGCAAATAAATTAGAGTGTTCAATAGTCGATCTGATTCAATTATAACCTTTTTTACTTGCTCTCAATTAGAGTTAATTGTTCAATGACATGCTTGTGGGGTAAAAATTAATAGTTTGGGGATTTTTCAATAACCATGACATACTTAATAACAGACAGTTTTTTCGCCATTAACATATTTACAGTTTTATCTTTAAATATAAATCAAAAGTAAAATAATTATAGAGTTTTTACCGGTCATGTGACCGGTGATGTCCTTTGAGGTTTGTTTATATACGAATTTAGAGTTTTCCTGTTTAAATAATCATTAAAGGTAATGGACAATGAATTTTTTAATAAAATATTTATATTTAAATCAATAAAATAAGTAAAAAGTTTTACTTGGTCAAGCCCGAGAATATAACATTATTACAATATAAGCACAATTTTTTACTTACTAGATAAACTCCTTAATTGACACACAAAACACTATTTCTTCTGAAAGAAATATATTTCAGATTTTAAACTAAAATATCTTAGTCTCCACTAATGATACAGACTCAATGTACACTTCAACTGGTCCCGAAAATGTTAAACGAAATCTATAGTAACCCTCCATTATTATATTTGGTAAATGATCCGTAGGCAGGACACAGTTATTTATTGATACATTACGTTTTGTTAAAGGCTCCATAAATTTATCTTTAGCAAATGGAGCATTTTCGCAACACTTTTCCGTTACTGGTTGTAAAATATGTTTGTAATATTTATTTAAAACATAAGACAGTGGTTCACTTTCAATGCTCATGGGAAACATAGTGTATGGTCCATCACGATATTTACTTCTTTCAAGGGTGCCTCGAACTTTAACGTCATCGTATAGATCGATTTTAACATCCATGAAGCCACTGAAACCGTACTTGCCGCGATCTAAACGTACAATTTCATATTTTAAATCGAAAATATCAGGATTACTAGTGCCACTAGTTAGTTCCACCAGCTCAAATGTCCAACGTTGCTAGAAGGATAAACAAAAAATATTTTTTAATGTCACAAATTGTTTTTGAGGATGTTTAATTACTAAAGGTCCTGTTGATATCTTATAGATTGCATTAAAAATTATCCAAAATTCTATTATTAATTTATACATTATTATTAGACTGATGATTAGCTTATTGTTTGTAAAATGTTTAATGTTTTGTTGCTTAAATACTTAATAGTTCAAAGTAATTTTATTTCATTTATTTTAATTGTTATTAAATAAATCAACTAATTATTTATATTACATTATGTGTTTTTTTTTTAGTTAGTTACCTGTGGTTAACATATGTTTTATTATTATTATCTAGTAATAATTTTTATCATGTTGTATGCAGTTAATTTCGAAATTAAATTCTATTTTTTGTATTTAGTATTTAGTTTTAATTAAGTTATTAAATTTTTTTTCTTGCTTTTCAAAGTATCAGAGATAAACTATTTACATGCATATATTAAAGGAGCATTCGGATTACTGTTTTATTTTGGTGAACTGCAAGGATCTCTCAGTGGAGCTATATTATCTTAATACACAATGGGACAGAATCGAAAATTTTTTGAAATAATTCTGTAATTTCTAATCAGCTGGTTGGATTTACATACAATTTTACATTGGTGAAGCAGATGAGTGTACAACTTACGTTTGGAAGGGAGATCACACAGACCTCTCAGAAGCGCTGCTATGGTGGCACAAAGTAGGGTACTTCTGAAATAGAAAATGTTTAACCTATACAAAAAAGTTTAAATTCGGCATCTGTTCTTAGCCCTATTGGGCAATTGGGCGAAGAACATCGTTTTTAATCTCGAAATCATCATTTGCATATAGATTTAGGTGTAAAAAAAATTCAAATATCCAAATTTTTTGTGAAAAATTGTAAAATTTTGGACTTATTTGGACCTGGTCCTAAATTTTTGTCATTAAATGTGATATAAAATTTTTGCTCTGTTCCTTTGGCAGAAACATGAAAAAAATAAGAAAAACCTAAAAAAAAAATCTTTTTTATTTCGATCCAGCTCACGAAAAGATAAGGTCAGGATGAAAATTTTGAGAAATGGTATCTTAGAATGAAGTAAGTTTTCATTTGAGCTGAGAACATCGATACTTTTTAATTTGGAGACACCCTAGTATACATACCCAGTAACAGAACGATCAAGTGCTTCCAAAAAATACATTTTCACCTTTTCAAAAGTGGAACAAAGTGCATATTATGAACTTTTTTGGAATTTCATAATAATTGCTTCCAAAAAAGTGAAAATAAATGAATTTTTAGAGGAAAATGAAATTGAAAAAAGATTCGGCTGTGCCGAATTATTTCAACCCTTCACCATATTACCATCTTACTATCTTATCGACATCATATTACCATATTACCGACAAATAATAAAATTTTCGCCTTAACGTATGCTTTCATATTTTCACATATATAAATCTAAATTTTTTTCAAACTACGAAAATTTGAATATATAAAAAAAATACAATCATAGCAGGCTTTGCTTTTAAAAAATAAACAACAACAATTCCATATTTATTTATTTTTTTATGTATGTATATACAAACTGGCTGCATATACAAAGAACAACAACAACACTGTTATTCATTATATTACTTCTGTTGCTAACTAAACTACTTGTCTTACAAGCAAAAACGTCACTAATAGTCATTACAATGCTTAATATAAAAGTTTGTGTATGGATTTATGTATATTCTTAACAGATATGTTTTAGTTTTTCCATATCTATTTTTGTACAGACTGCATATACAAAGAACAACAACAACACTGTTATTCATTATATTACTGCTGTTTCTAACTAAACTACTTGTCTATACAAAAAACAAAAAACGTCACTAATAGTCATTACAATACTTAATATACATGTTTGTATGTGTATTTATATTCTTAACAGATTTGTTTTTGGTCCATAACTCTGTTGATTATAAACGAATTTGGTTTATTAAAAAAAACGAAATTTTATAAAAACATTTATGACTGATCTATATAAAAATAAAAATCTGTAGCTTGAACAAGGGCTTCAAAAATAAAAAAATCGTTTTCCCCGATATCTCAGTTATTACTGAACCGATTTATTTCATTTTTTCAGAACAAAAATTCAGAAAATAATTTCCGAGCGCCCTTTAAAAATTCGAAGTCCCTGGTATATGCAGAGGCTTCAGAAACAGAAAAACCGGTTTTTAAAGCATATCTCCGCCATTTATAAACCGATCCTGCTGATTCAAAAAACCGAAATTTTATAAAAATATTTGTGACCGATTTGTATAAAAATAAAAATCTATAGCTTAAACCAGGGCTTTAAAAAATAAAAATGCGTTTTGTCCGATATCTCAGTTATTATTGAACCGATTTATTTAATTTTTTCAGAACAAAAATTCAGAAAAAAATGTCCGAGACTTCTATGTAAAAACGAAGTCCCTAGTATATACAGAGGCTTCAGAAACTGGAAAACCGGTTCTAAAAACCGGTTTTTTTTAACATATCTCCGCATTGTATGAACCGATCTTGCTGAATTCTAATAGCAAAATTCTCGAAAGCATTTCCGATCGTTTGATATATATATTATATATGTCAGTTATCGGTGGGCTTCATAAACGCCATTTCAACCGACACACGGACGGACGGACACGGTCCTATCGTCATCATTTCTTACAAGGATCCCGAAAATGTAAACTTTTTTGCTCTCCGACGAAAATTGTGGGAATTACAAACGGAATGACAAACTTATATATACCCTTTACACCTGTGGTGAAGGGTATAAAAAAGTTAGTAAATTCTAAGAAAATTAAAATTTCACAAATTTTAAAGCATTTTTTTTATCTTAATAAAGCTAAAATAGATTTTTTGTTAAAAAATTTATAAACATGTTTTGGAAAAATATTAAAAAAATTCACTTTTTAATAAATAAATAAAAGGCTTTTTAAATGAAAATTTTAAATGGAACCATTAACTTCAGGTATTTAAATGTATTTTTTTCAATTATTTGTAAATTATATGTTGCCCAAGAATTTTATTTATTTTTTTGAAAATTGTCCTAAAATACTCAAATGTTCAACTTTAATAAAATGTAACTTATAATGTTATAGGATGTTTGTTCTAAAAATATAAAAATATTTTGAAAAATAGTACATATTTATTGTCTACTTTAATACTGTTAAAAAAATCGTTCGGATATATAGTCCGATTTTAGAAAACTATTTTTTTTTATTTTTTGCGAAAAACCTCCAGTAGCTCTCATACAAAAGTCCAGACTTTTTTTGTTTGATTTATCAAGTATTAGACAGTGGAGCAGAATGCAACATTTTTGAAAATAAATCTGTTACTTCGAATTGTCTGGTTGGATTTATATAAAATTTCACATAGGCGTAGTAGAGAAGAGTAAAATTTTAAGTTTCTCTTACATGATTTTAAAGATTTTTATATCACCTTAAAACTCTTGATAAATCCTTTAAAAGACATGCTTGTCTGTAGTATTCATCTTATATATTTTTCGAGTTATATGCACTTGAAATTTTAACAATCTCAATTTTTCTAGATCTAGGACAAATTTATTTTCCATATATAGCCCAACGTTTTCAACTGATTTTAATATATTTTTTGTAATAAGTTATCTATCGAATAAAATAAATCTGAAATTGATAAAATTAACAGACGGACGGAAGGACTGACATAAAAATTCTCTCAAGAAACAAATCTTAAAATTCCAAAAATGACAGTCCTTACCATTCTTCCGAAAAACATTTTACTATTCTGAAAATGGAGAAAAAAAGATATAGTCGGTCAAGCCAGACCATATGCTACCCTACACCAAGGTTTCCAAAATGGGGGTCCGTAGCAACATTCCAGGACGTTCACGAGAGTGACCGAAAATGTGAATGGAATTCCTTTATATTGTAGTCTGTGGAATGCTGAAAAGATTATACGAACTAAAAACACAACTAGACATTTTCCTTATATAAAAAAATGAAGACCTTTAGAAAAAATTTTTAGAAAACTATTTTTATGTATTACGTTGCTAAATTTTTCGAATCTTTAAACAATCTTAACATTAAACAACAAGGCAAACAAGTAAATATATTAACTGAATTTGATTAAATAAGTGCTTTTATGTGTAAAATTTCTTTATGGAAAGAACGTTTTCAACAACTACGAGTATTTAACTAGAAGTTAAACACTAACTTTCAGTTTTTGTTAGAACAAATTTTAAGTTTAATTTAAGCGAAAATTTTTTCCATTTATTTGTTTATAAAGTATATATTTTCTGGGTCCTGGTTAGATTCTGAGTCGATCTAGCTATGTCCGTGCGTCTGTCTGTCTGTTGAATGCAGGATAGGGCAGGAAATTCATGGTTCACCTAATATAACATTCGCGCTTGTTATTTTATTAATCAGAATTATACTCAGACACTTCTAAATTTTACTAAGGTTCCCGAATAGCGGTCCATAGTAAATACATGTTAACTTTTTTAAGACTCCTACAAAATAAATATACAATTAGACTCAGAAGGTCTGTATTTATATGCATATGTATGATTTAAGGATGTCTGCCTAGCTGTCCATTTCTTCATGTGTGAAATACAAGTCGCAAGCAGTGTTGCCAGGACTTGAGAAAAAAAGAAGCTAAATTGGCCTTTAAAAAAGGTCAGAAAAGGCTAAATGCCCAAAAAAATAAAGCCAGAAAAAAGCTAAAAAAATTTTTTATTTAAAAACGCATTTATATTTTTGTTCTCATTAGTTTTTGGAATTTCTTAAAGATATATTAGTGAATTTTTTAATATAACATAAATAATTCCTATCAGTAATAAAGTTTGTTAAAAAATAGTAAAAATATTCTAGTAGAATGAAGCGCCGCAGGCGAAAACTTTCGTTACATATGTATAAATAATTTGCTTAAATTGATGATTCTGAAAAAATAAAATTAGTAACTTTTTAGCCTTTTTAAAGCTATGTTAAGAATCAAAAAAAGCTAAAAAAAAAGCTAGAAGCTAAAACGAAAATTTTTAGGCTAAAGGCAAAATAAAAAGACTAGATTTAGCTTTTTATTTGGTCCCAAGTTTGAATAAATATATTTTGTTGAAATTAACCTGCTCATAATTAACCATAGTTTCCACATAAAATTCACTTCTGAAAATCCCTTTGCTTATTCTATATAAATATTTAAAGTTATTAATGTTTCTTTTAATTTTAAGGCATAAATAAAATTTCTTTAAATATCTTCAATTTTAGATACAAAACAAATTCATAATTTTTTATATAACTTTTAGTTTAATATTAACTGGAAGTTAATGGTTACAGCATGATCACCACAACTATTCAATGTTTATATAGCTGTTTTTCATTGTTTTAAATAATACTGTGTTCCTGATAGCAACGTTTATGATTTTGTTTAATCATTTAATGATTACCCATAATCAAAATTTTAAAATGGTTCACTGAATTATATATTTAAATATGTTTATATGAAATCATATTTATGAAAAATCCAATAATTTAGTCAATTCTACAACTATTTAGTTAATTAGTTTGTTAGTATATTAATTCTCATTTAGTAGTTAATTCTCCAGTAGTTTGTTAGTATATTAATTCTCATTTAATTCTGAATATAAATATGAAAACATAGGATAATATACATATGTGTAGGAACTGAAGGGGAAAGAGATGGGAGGATCACCGAATTTTTGCTGGACGTAGACTTTAGTTTATAATTTAATGGTTGGGCTTAAACAGGACGGGATAAGACGGAATGGGAACGTGGGTATAAAAGACCGACAATTTTGGCAAACGGGGAGAGTTACTCAGTGTGAGTTGAACTGAGTGGAAGTAGCATTAGCACAAAAAGAGTTTATATTAATGCTAAGTGTTGTAAATATTGTAAATAAATAAATGTGAATATTAAATATGAGAGTTGTGTATATAATTTAAAATAGAGGAGATAGAGTGTGACAGAGAAGTCACAAAACCCTAAAGTGTTCAACAAAACGTTTTTTAAATCTACATATGTGATAAAATGGGAATATATATATATGATGATATTATTTTATATATATGATAACATGGGATTATTAAATTATAAAAACGTGATAAAATTGAAAGCAATACTTAAGAAAAGGCTATAAAACTTATTAAAAGTTATTAATAAGGTTATGAACCTTACTAATAAATTATAAATTGGAATCATACACTCTAATCAATTTTCATTTAAATTTACTCTTTTTATAGTAGGTAACTTGTCTCCTACTATAATTAGTGTAAAAATACATGATGTGTTTAATTCAAATATTTAAACACGTTTTTAGTAAAAAAAATTAAAACAAAATGTGTATTTTTACCTACTTTTTTGTCTAAAAAATATTTAGCAACATATCAGTTTTGTTTAAATTCAAAATTTTTGTGTCTGAAAAAACACATATAATTTATATAGTTACAGAAAAACTGTTTAAAACTACCGATGAAATATGTATATGCACATTCAATATGCTTTATATGCAAAAATTTTAAGACAAACAAAAATCCTTTTTTATAGAGCGTTTTATTAAAAAACATATAATTAAATTTAAAGAAAATGAAAATCTTAATAATAATGAAAAAAAAATACTATTTAAATGATACAATTTTTTTTAATTAAGGTATTGATTTTACGTATCCATCAGAATCTTTCTCTATAAAGAAGTTCGTATATTTGTTTACAGCTTGCTGAAAAATTGTGCGCAAAACACTCATTGATATGGTGGTGGAGATTTGTCGCATTTCGTCAACTACTAAATGTGCAAAAGCGTTCAAACGTTTACCTAAAGTTTTCTTATTTTTTAACATTTCTAAAATGTCTGATGGGACTTTATTCCACGGAATCGTAAAATTTTGAAATACGTATTATACACGTTTTGAGTTTGTGCATTTGGAGGATTTTGGATTGGATATTATTTGGATATTGTGATCTGGTACCCCATGGACAAATACATCATTGTTATAACTTTCATTAATAAGGAAATCATTACCAATGCCATTATCAATATTGGGTGCACTTACATTACTCTCATGAATTATATTACTTTTAAAACTGGTAGAACGGACTTCAGTAAACTCTTGCACCGAAATATGATTGGTAATTTCTGATGAAGACGTTACATAATCAGCTGTCCATTCTGCATTCTCAATCAGCATTAAAACTTCATTTGTTTTTAAATAGTATTGAAGCACAGAATCGTTGAAGATTTCAGTACCATCACATTCAAGAACTACATTTGTTCCATTGATACCCATTGAGTTAGCTGGAAGAGAACATACTTTAAATGATTTATTTATATAAATTAATGAAAAGGCGATTGATCCCTTCATTCTTAAGTGATTAAATATCTATGTTACATATTTTTCACACTTTTTATTAATATTTTCACAAATATGGAATATTATTGTTATTGGCTCGGGTTAAATTTTTATTTTTTGCACTATTTTGTCGTTTTGTTTTGTTTTATTACATAGATATTTTAATAACTAATTTCTTGCCATTTTTATTCTTTTTATATTTTTATAAATAAATTTTTGACAATTTCTTTATTAATCGTTTTAGGTAGGTACGATTACACATTTTGTGTAATTATAAATTAAAAATGTTTATTATATTTTAAACATGTTTATCAACAAATATATATTTTGTGTGTAGTTTTCCAGACAGACTAGCTTTCATAAACATACGATGCTTGAATTTGCGCATTTTGTGTACTTTTACAAGAAAACTTACTAAATCTAAAGTATTAACTTTACATGCATTTTTTTATAGTGTAGTAATGATTCCAATTTATAATTTGGAAATATACTTATAGTAACCTGGAATCATATATTACAATCATAGTATGTTGCTCTTAGTTTATGGTCACTGGAACCATATTTTTCCTTTGCGTGTGTGTAATGGGCGTTAATATTTTTTAATTTTTTAGGATAGCAGCATTTGAAAGGTTCATAGATTTTATATTTTTGTTAAATAAATGAATTTTGCTAACGTAATTTTATTTAAAATAAATATTTTTGAGCTTTTATAAAAAATATCCCAAGGGGTCCGAAAAAAAACAAAAGGGTTCGAGAAGCATTTAGAGCTGAGAATCCCTGACCTACATCATTGTCTATGTGTACCAAAATTTGGGAAGGGGCCAATTGTGGACCAATACTCATATTAAGTGTAAAATAAAACATACTAATACATAATAGTTCATCGATACTAACATTAATATGCATTTATGCACTTTTAGGTGATTCCTGAAACTGAGTCTTATATGGGAGCTATAGTAAATCATGAAACGATCTTCATAAAAATTTTCACTGTCATTTATAATTATAAAAAATAAATTTCATTAAAATATTCCTAATATTAAGGTATTTATGAGTGTTAAAACTCTATTCCGGGAGGACATTTGTATGGGGGCCAGATGAAATAATGGGCCGATCAATAGGCTTCGTCCTAGTGCAAAAAAGTCATATGTACCAAATTGCATCAATCTTCAAAATTGCAACCTATAATTTGCGCATAAGCTTTACATGGACAGCCAGCCAGCCGACCAGTCGGAAGATTTTTCTCTGCGTTACAATATTTGCACAAACACATAATACCCCAACCACCTATGGTGGTGTAGGGTATAAAAAGTGATCATTAATGTACTGATACATTTAACCCTCGACACATTTAACCCTTTGTGCGCTGCTTAAATTTTTTATACATTGTATTTTTCCTATATTCAGCACATCAGTATAGTGGTCTCCTTACATCAGTATCTCAAAAAAGTAGTTTTTCGGTGCTCTCTGGTACATCCTATGTGTAACGGAATTTTATTATTTCTGTATTTTGAGACGGTAGGCTGAAGAGTCAGGAAGTCTTTCCAAACAAACGTTTTAGAAAAGAAAGGGAAACAAAGTATTTTTTGTATGAAAGCCATATAAAATTTCCTATATATGAATCATTTGATCATATCAAGATTTATTGATGAAAGCTTTTAGATGATTTAATAAATATTTAATTTTTTTTTTTTGTTTGAGAAATTATACATAGACCTTTTTGTCAGCGCACCGATTTGTGCGATACATTAAACGTTTAATGACATTTATATTAAAAGTGCATTAATATTTACACAGATTCTTCATAAAAGATTTTTTATGTACACTTAATACATTTATTTGGCAATTATGTCAAAGATCACTAATAAAATTTTATGAACAACTTATTTAAATATAAGATGATTTTCTCAATTTCAACTCATTATTAAAAAAATGTTTAACTTTAAACAATATTTCTTTGATCACGAGTATTTGTTTTATTGTATTACAGTATTTTGTTTATTCTTGATTTATGATGTTAAAAAGAAATTTTGTAAGTATCGTGAAATAAAACAGCATTTTCCCATGGTCTATGGTTTACCATTTATAGGCATATTGTATAAATTTATTCCAGTACAAAGTAAGTTTTAATTAGTTTTGTTATAAATTTTCATATTTTAGAAAATTTTTATTATTACTTTTTAGGATTTTTGTATGTCTTGGGTTCTTATTTTTATAAATTGAATTCCTGGTCTTACATTACTTGGTTTGCAAATGTACCTCTTATACTTACAATCGATACTGATATGGTAAAACATATTTTAAATTCCGATGTATTTCTTAATAAGGCTGGTGTTATTTATGGCATAATGAATGAGGCGTTACCAAATGGTATTATCACAAGTAAATGTAAGTACTAAAGATTTTTTAAAAGCTGAAATATATACTTTTAATTGTGAACATTGTTTTTTTGTAGATTTCAAATGGAAACATAATCGTAAAATGATGAATCCCTCCCTAGCTCCCCAAATTGTTCAACAGTTTGTGCCGAACTTTAATAAATGTTCTAAAACGATTTCAAAATATTTGGAATCTTTAAAAGAGGGAGAGGAACATGCTATTTATGCTCGCTTGAAACAGGAAATGTTGCAAATGGCTGTGGGTAAGTTTGAGCTTATTTACATTAGGTATTTTCCCTAAGAAAAATGGCTGTAGCTTTTAAGTTTGTAGGAAAGAGGTGTAGAGAAACAAACGGGGCATATTAGGGTATAAGAAGTCTAGGATGGCGCTTAATTCAGGGAAAAATGATATAAGTATTTTATTGATCACGTTTCATTTTTTTTTTATTTATTATTAGGTAAAAATACATTTTTAGAATTTTAAGATTTTTTTTTTGGCATAAAAGTAATGTCCGTCCGTCAATACATTGGAGTTAAATGTATCGAAAATGGCGCTTAATTCAGGAAAGGGCAATATCAACACTTTAATGATCAAGTTTTATTTTTCAATTAATTAGTAAGTAAAAAAAAAAAATAATAATTTTTAAAATTATAAGGTTATGTTTATCATTCCGTTTATACATTTGGGTTAAATTGGGTTTTATTTTTTCTATATATTAGTAAACAAAAAAAGCATTTTTAGAATTCTGATTTTTTTGCCAGATTGTTAAAGTCCGTCCGTCCGTCTATATATTTAGGATATATGAGTCCAAAATGGCACTTAATTCAGGGAAAGATGGTATCATTAAAATATTGATTTACATTTGGTTTTTATATCGATTGAAAAGTAAAAATATTTATCTTTGGAATTTTACGATTTTTTTGAGGGAATTCTGACGTCCATCTGTTTGTTAATTTTTGTAAGATTTTCAATTCAAAATAAAGATATCGACTTAAAAATTTCTTTATTCGATAGATAATTCTGTTGTTTAACTAAGGACTGCGCACAGAGTGCAAGTAATTCAGCTTATAAAAATAAAACTAATGGGTTTATCTTTTTGAAATTTTGTACTGTTAAAAAATGTTATATTCTAGTTTTAAATTTAAAAGAAAAAAATTATTTTTTATAAGTTCTTATTAAAATATTTAACATTTTCTGGAATACTCTTAATTTAAGCTTTGTTGGTTTTTCGGTTACTTTTTTGTTGCGAGATCAGGTTTGAAAAACCAGCATTCGCTGTGCTTTCTAATGATGGAAAGAAATATTTTCCAAGAGCTCTTATTTCCGTACATTTCTCTGTAAAAAGTCTAATTTATTATGAACTAGCTAATACCCGGTGTGCTTCGCCACCCCCCGAAATGAAATACATAGTAATTAAAGGATTAAAAAAATTTTAAACAAAATATAGCATTTGTTTCCTTCTAGGCATACGGGAACACACTAGCAAAAAATCGGTTTAACCATCTACAGACTTCAAACAAATATTAATTTTTAAAGATAGATAAATAGATAGATAGATAGATAGATAGATAGATAGATAGATAGATAGATAGATAGATAGATAGATAGATAGATAGATAGATAGATAGATAGATAGATAGATAGATAGATAGATAGATAGATAGATAGATAGATAGATAGATAGATAGATAGATAGATAGATAGATAGATAGATAGATAGATAGATAGATAGATAGATAGATAGATAGATAGATAGATAGATAGATAGATAGATAGATAGATAGATAGATAGATAGATAGATAGATAGATAGATAGATAGATAGATAGATAGATAGATAGATAGATAGATAGATAGATAGATAGATAGATAGATAGATAGATAGATAGATAGATAGATAGATAGATAGATAGATAGATAGATAGATAGATAGATAGATAGATAGATAGATAGATAGATAGATAGATAGATAGATAGATAGATAGATAGATAGATAGATAGATAGATAGATAGATAGATAGATAGATAGATAGATAGATAGATAGATAGATAGATAGATAGATAGATAGATAGATAGATAGATAGATAGATAGATAGATAGATAGATAGATAGATAGATAGATAGATAGATAGATAGATAGATAGATAGATAGATAGATAGATAGATAGATAGATAGATAGATAGATAGATAGATAGATAGATAGATAGATAGATAGATAGATAGATAGATAGATAGATAGATAGATAGATAGATAGATAGATAGATAGATAGATAGATAGATAGATAGATAGATAGATAGATAGATAGATAGATAGATAGATAGATAGATAGATAGATAGATAGATAGATAGATAGATAGATAGATAGATAGATAGATAGATAGATAGATAGATAGATAGATAGATAGATAGATAGATAGATAGATAGATAGATAGATAGATAGATAGATAGATAGATAGATAGATAGATAGATAGATAGATAGATAGATAGATAGATAGATAGATAGATAGATAGATAGATAGATAGATAGATAGATAGATAGATAGATAGATAGATAGATAGATAGATAGATAGATAGATAGATAGATAGATAGATAGATAGATAGATAGATAGATAGATAGATAGATAGATAGATAGATAGATAGATAGATAGATAGATAGATAGATAGATAGATAGATAGATAGATAGATAGATAGATAGATAGATAGATAGATAGATAGATAGATAGATAGATAGATAGATAGATAGATAGATAGATAGATAGATAGATAGATAGATAGATAGATAGATAGATAGATAGATAGATAGATAGATAGATAGATAGATAGATAGATAGATAGATAGATAGATAGATAGATAAATAGATAGATAGATAGATAGATAGATAGATAGATAGATAGATAGATAGATAGATAGATAGATAGATAGATAGATAGATAGATAGATAGATAGATAGATAGATAGATAGATAGATAGATAGATAGATAGATAGATAGATAGATAGATAGATAGATAGATAGATAGATAGATAGATAGATAGATAGATAGATAGATAGATAGATAGATAGATAGATAGATAGATAGATAGATAGATAGATAGATAGATAGATAGATAGATAGATAGATAGATAGATAGATAGATAGATAGATAGATAGATAGATAGATAGATAGATAGATAGATAGATAGATAGATAGATAGATAGATAGATAGATAGATAGATAGATAGATAGATAGATAGATAGATAGATAGATAGATAGATAGATAGATAGATAGATAGATAGATAGATAGATAGATAGATAGATAGATAGATAGATAGATAGATAGATAGATAGATAGATAGATAGATAGATAGATAGATAGATAGATAGATAGATAGATAGATAGATAGATAGATAGATAGATAGATAGATAGATAGATAGATAGATAGATAGATAGATAGATAGATAGATAGATAGATAGATAGATAGATAGATAGATAGATAGATAGATAGATAGATAGATAGATAGATAGATAGATAGATAGATAGATAGATAGATAGAAAAAGTTCTTTTTTCCCCGCACGTACAAATGGCTTACCAGAGCAAAAATTTGTTCAACAATTTTAATATAGCCCTTTATATGTATATATTTTCCTACCGTTTCTATTAGCAACTTTTTTTTACTTTGTGGGTCTTAGACTACCTTTTTAGAACTTTTTTGATAAAAGATGCTGAGCACTTTAATAATTGAGTCGCATTTCACTCAGAGATTTGCGAATTATCCCTTAAAACACGTATTCTTTTTTCTATGATCTTAAAGTCTGTAAATCAACATTTCCTTCGGTAATCAAGGTTCCTTTCGATGGTCATAAATTACTTGTATTTTTTATAACTCAAAAAATTTTACTTCCCATCTCACCTGCACTCCTAGGAAAAGTTCTGCTTGCATGAATTTTAATTTTAAGAAACAATAATAACAGCATACATTTACTGAGAGTAATAGCAAACGTAAACCAGTTATTGGTTCTACAGCTTTTTTCCAAGATCTTTATTTTCCAAGATCCAGTGTTTCCATTCTTCTTAGGCGTCTGTGACCCTCAAAAGTTAGCAGATCCCTAGCGAGAGGGTTTGGGTGTTCAGATACTTTTTTCATATAATTTATGCTACTGTCCTTTATCTCCTCACGAAATATAAGAATATTAAGATCCTTGTGGATGTTACTATTTCTGACATACCATGGTGAACCTGTTATTATTCTTAGGAGTTTGTACTGTCTTCTCTGTAATTTTTCAATGTTTGATGAAGATGCTGTTCCCCAGAGCTGTATAGTTTTTATTACTGCTTTATATAACAGTACCTTACAGTCCAAGTCTAGAGCTGGCCTTGGACTAATTAACCAATGAATTTGGGCAGATTTTAGTTTTATTTGTGTAACTTTGGATTTTATATGACGAGTCCATGTTACCTTACTTTGTCCATGATACCTTACTTTGTCCTGTTCAGTTATTTGGACATTGTTTATTCGAATGGGAGGACAACTTTACATTGATCTTCCATTTATATAGCCATTTTTCCAACTTAGTGAAGAAATCACATCTTTCGATCTTTTTTGAAAAGATCTATTTAATATATAATTTCTTAGTAACTTATAAACATTCTGTGGAAGTAACGTGGTCATTTTATGTATTAGTCCGTCGTGCCAGATTTTATCGAAAGCTTGAGATATGTCAATAAATAACGCAGAGCAATACTGCTTGCTCTCAAAACCTCTTCTGATGAGAGTTGTAATTCGATGCCGAGTTTGGCAAGAAACAAATCATTGTGCTGGTATGGGTATGGAATGAGAATATGTTCGCTAACTACTACAGGTCTTAGAGTTGGGCCTGTGTTATTTGGAGTGAAAACGTTTTCTAAATGACTAGCAAATGCTTCAACTTTTTCATTAGGACTTTTTGCATAATTTTGGCATTGCATATTTTTCACCGCCTTCTATAGACTGTAATCTGTTTTTTTTAGTGGGGTCTAAATTTTGCAGATATGTTTTCAATTTAGATTGTTTTTGATTTTGAAAAAATTAGATTGTTGAAATTTCAAATGCATATAACTCGAAAAATATATAAGATAAATAGTACATGTAAACATTTTTTTCAAAGGATTTATCAAGAGCTTTAAGATGATAAATAAATCTTTGAAATCGGGTAAGGAACAAAAATTGGTAGTTAAACATTTTCTATTTCAGTAGTATCCCATTTTGAGTCCCCAAAGCTTCGCTTCCGAGGGGTATATGGGGCCCACCTTCCAAATTTAAAATTATACACTCCTCTACTAAAGCTATGTGAAATTTTATGTAAATCCAAACAGTCGATTAGAAGTTACAGATTTATTTTCAAAAATGTTAAAAAAAATAATAATAATAAACAAACGCGAATATATTCGGCCCGGCCGAATCTATATATCCACCATCAACTTTATCAAATTTTACGTTATATGGAAGGGAGCGGTAAAGTGGCCAGTAAAGTGGGCAGTAAAGTGGGCAGTAAAGTGGGCAGTAAAGTGGGCAGTAAAGTGGGCGGACCACGCCCATTTCCGACTTTACATTGGTCCTTGAACTATTTTAACACAATTTCGTTGATTTTCACCTTATACGGGAGGTGGGCGGTAAAGTGGGCGGACCACGCCCATTTTTTGTTTCCGAGTTTATATTGACTATAAGTACAAAACTTCGTTGTCGTACGTGCTTTTATTGAAGAAATATAAGCAGAAAAGTATTTGACGGACACCCTGTGTTTCTAGTTTTTAGCCCATAACTTTTTTGTTTATTAACCGATTTTGCCCATTTTCAATACCAAACAAACCTTTTATAAATAGATAAATATTTGTGCCAAATTTCGTCTTCCTACGTTGCCCCGTTCGAGCTCTATCCTGCTTTCAACAGACGGACAGGCGGACAGACGGACGGACATAGCTAGATCGACTCAGAATCTAACCAGGACCCAGAAAATATATACTTTGTGGGGTCTTAGATGATTCCTTTGACATGTTACACACGGAATGACAAAATCAATATACAGCCCATCTTTTTGATGGTGGGTATAAAAAATATAATTTACAAATAAGGACTGCGCACGAAATCCGTGCATGCAACTTTTGATGTGATGAAAAATAAATAATTCTGTTAACTGGTTTATATTTGTCATTATTCTCACTAGCCATGTACAATGTTTCATGGTAATAGCAAAACTAGTTTTTCTTAAAATGAAAATTTAACAAAAAACACCTAAACAAAGAATTAAAATTGTTCAAAAAATCTTACATCGGTAATAAAAAACAATAGCTAGGAAGGCAGTTGTGCCACAAAATACAGTTTCTGGGTCATAATATTACACAAAGAAGTCATGGTCACTGAATGGAAACCTGGTGGTGGAAGAAAAATAATATCTTCAGACCGTAGGACTCACACAAAATAGAAAGGATTTTGAGAGATAATCCCCTCATATCTGGAAGAAAAGTGTCACAAAAAGTTAATTGCTTTAAATCTTTATCTTAAAAGTTGATAGGAAATCTAACCTGAAGACGTATAAAATAAAAAAAAAATCATAATAGAAACGCAAGCAAGAATTTGGAAGTAAAATAACGTGAAAGTACTTTAGACGATTTTTTTTTCATAACTATGATTAGTGTATAATAGATGAAGAAGTGTTCGTACAGGCTGACATTTTTCGACTTCCTGGCCAGGAATTTTTTGTTGCAGATGCTAGAGGGAATATGGCAGAAAAATATCGTGTATCAAAGAAATAAAAATTCCCAAGAAAGTTTTTGATTTGGGAAGCCATATTGCATATGCGGGAATGAAGCAGTTGATTCATAAAAAATGGTTCCATTATCACAGAAATATACGTGAATGAGTGCCTTTGGAAAAGACTTCTCCCTTCCCTAAGAAAATACAGTGTTACCGCTTTTTTCTGGCCTGTTCTCCCATCTTCTCATTACAGCAATGAAACAATCCAGTGGTAGCAAAGAAATTGTTAGTGTTTGTAACGAAAGAGGCTATTCCATCAAATTGTCCAGAAATCCATGCAATTGAAAGATATGGGGCTCTAGTTAAAATAAATTTAAAGGACATTAAAAGCTTAGCATAAAATGAAACGGAGTTTAAAAATAAGTGGATTTATTCGAGCAAAAGAGGGACCGAAACACAATAAAACCTTCAATTGGAAGAATTCTGGAAAATATCAGATATTTCCTTAAAAGCCAACAGAAAATAGTTTATTTTTTTATGTTTAGAACTTGAACATAGCAGTCATTAATAAAAACATAATTTTAAAAAATTCGCTTATTGGCTTAGTTTCTATAAGCAAATTTTTATGCATTTTTCATGCGCAGTCCTTACTTGAAGATGAATACACTTAAATACCTAAAGCTTATGGTTCCATTTTAAAGTTTTACTTTAAAAGACTTTATTATTATACTTTTCCCAAAATGTAAACAAATTTTAACTTTGACAGTTCCGTACAAGAAAACTGCACAACATAGCTTGATGATTTTAACTGCTATTAACACATAATTTTGTTTATTGTTATTTAGTACCCAACGTTATTATGAAAATTTTAATTTCAAAATTCGATTAATCGCCACTTTTGACATATTTTACCCAAAAGTGTGTGGTAAGAAACTTTGCACTGGGGACATAAATTTATGTAAATGTAGAAATCTTTACGAAACAATTTCAAAACAAAATATTACAAAACGAGAGAGAAAGTATAGTCGGTCAAGACCGACCATATGATACCCTACACCATTGACCTGTGTCCAATTGTAAAGCAACACTTTTACTAAATATAAAATAAATTATATAAATACAGAATTATGCATTTATATCAACATCTATATGATTGTTTGTCCTTTAGGGTGATTCCCGTAAGTGGGTTTATATGGGAGCTATGGTAAATTATGGACTGATTCTCATAAATTTTAGAAATGTTGTTTCTACTTATATAAAACTTATTTGCGTTGAATATTAACTTGATACTATCATTCGTATGGAATTTATGCTCGTTAAAGTGATTTTCGTAAGAGGGGTTTATATGGGGGCTATGGTCAATTATGGACCGATCCTGATGAAACTTAGTACAAAGATTAATACTTATACAAAACTTCTTTGTGCCGAGTTTCATTAAAATATTGCTATATTAAAGGCATTTATGATCGTTAAACCCCTATTCCGGGAGGACATTTGTATGGGGGCTAGGTGAAATAATGGACCGATCATAACTAATTTGTACCAAAATAATTATCCCTGTCAAATTTCATAGATATCTTTATAATTGCGACATGTACTTTGTTCACAAGGTTTACATGGACAGACAGCCAGACGGACGGATATCGTTAAATCGACTCAGAAAGTGATTCTGAGTCGAACGGTATACTTTAAGGTGGGGATCCGATAATTATTTCTGTGCGTTACAAACATCAGCATAAGCGCATTATACCCCAACCACCTATGGTGGTGTAGGGCAAAAAAACCCTGCGGTAATCCCCAATGTAAATGGGCTCTTTTATATTTTTTTATTAAACTCTCGATTATTAAGGGACATTTTGTTGGGAAATTAGCATTACATTTTATTACAACAGGGAGAAGAAAGTGGTAAATTACCCCATTTATATATTAAAACTTTAATCAGGCTTAACCTTTTACCTATTTGAATATGAATCTATTTTTTTTTTTTTTTTTTAAATTTCAGATACTTCAATGGGCTCAGTAGTATTAGAGGGTGAAGAATATGTAAATGGTAACCTGGCAGACAGTTATAATAAGTAATTTTTCTTGGTCTTCATAGTAAAAATAATTTGATTAATTATAAACTTATTACAAAATTGTTTAGACTTTTAGAGAAAATGGTCTGGGGAATTCAACTGTCATTTATAAAACTTTCTTTCTTAATACGAACAAGAAATTATTTTGAAGTCATTAGTAATATAAAAATGTATATGGAAAATGTAAGTCCTCTTCATGAACTCAACACAACAACATTTATAATTATTATTTTTTTTAATTAAACTGAAATTTTGTTCCAGCTAATTATGCGCAAAATGCAGTCAAATACTAGCAATCCTGATGTGTATTTTTTAGATCGTGCTATAAAATATCATCAACAAGGAATGTTTAAATTAAATGATACCATAATAGAAACCTTTACCATAATAATTGGGGTGAGTTTTTTTTCTAAATAATTTAAATATTTAATCATTTCATCACAAAGAGAGAATCTCTTTCTAGTCCTTTGAAACAATTTCCACTACTATTTACTCTCTTATTGTTATGTTGGCCATGCATCAAAATGTGCAGGAAAAACTTTACCAAGAAATATTAGAACATCTATCGGATACTGAGGATATAAAATATGAACATTTAAATCAGCTGACCTATTTGGGTATGGTTATTGATGAAACTTTACGTTTAATGCCTCCGATTCCACTAATAGGTCGTGAAACTTTGGAAGATTGTTATCTAACAGATGATATTCAATTGCCGAGAGATTCTCAAATATTAATTTCAATATTTCATTTACATCGTCGTCCAGATCTTTGGGGTGAAAATGCCGAACAATTTAATCCTGATAATTTTCTACCAGAAAATATTGAGAAACGTCATCCTTATGCTTATATACCATTTTCAAAGGGTGTAAGAAATTGTATAGGTAAGAGAATTTTTAGCTTATTTTGAAAATTTATATAAAGTTTTACTTTTTACCTTTAGGTTGGCGCTATGCTTATTTGGCTTTAAGAATTATAATTGTTAATCTTGTAAGAGATTTTCAATTTACTACCGATTTTCCCTACAATGAATTGGTATTTGTAAATAGTGTAAGTTTGCGTTTACTCAAAGAGCCTAAAATACAATTAATCAAGAGGAATAAGGGAGAAATAAAGTAAAGGTTGTCGGGGCCTGAACTATTTTACTATTTCATTTAACTATTTTAAAATAAACAATATTCCAAGAATTTTCTTTATAAAAAATTATTATTACTTTTTCCTTTTTGAGCTTGAATTTTTTCACAAGTTTTTTTTTTATAAAACTGAAATGCAAAAATATATTCCCCCCAAAGATGAATCATTGGACTATGTTGATTTTATCGTGCTTAACAAGAATACACTTTAAGTTTTTTCCGTCAGGTCTGGATTTTTTATTTTATTTTTTTGTGTGTCTCTTATGTTTTGCTCATAATAAGGACATAACACAAGTATATTTCAACATAACTCAAGAACAGTGTATACGATTTATATAAATAATACACCAAAAGATGTGGACTGAAAATGTCTTCAAGTTATTTAGAAATTAGTGTCTGTAAAAATAAGTTTTCTTGAAAAAACATATTTTTTTTAATTACACTGGTCGACAAAAAAAAAAATTGTCCTCCAAAGACGAATAGTTGAACTTTATGTATTTCGATGTGCTAAACACGAATCTGCTATCAGTTTTTTTCCATCAGGTCCGGATTTTTTTATGGGCGTGTCTAATATTTCACCCATAGTAACGCCCTTACTCTAGTATATTTCCTCATAACTCAAGAACGGTGTGTACGATAGACATAAGTGATAAACCAAATCCCTCTTCAAAATTTGAATGTGCTCAATAGTTTCGAAGTTATTTTGAAATAAGGGTCCAACAAAATCTTTTTCATGCAAAATTTTAGATTTTTTTGTTACTAAAACTTATGTTTATCATCTTTATCTTAAAGCTGGTAATGCTGCGAATAAAATAAGGCATATATCTTCAAAATTGATGCACAAATCTTGATTTTATTCACAATTAAGTAAAAATACCCATGTTACATACATACAGTGGTGGGCAAAAAAATTTTTTTTATTTTTTCTTGAAATACAAATAGGTGAACTATATGGATTTTGACGAGCTAAACAAAATCTGCTTTCACTTTTTTTCTAACACGTACTGATTTTTTTTAAGGGCTTGACTAATATCATCACCTTATTCAGCGGTCACACTATAAAATTCGAGAATGGTTTGTCAAATTTAGACTATAACTCAAGAACCGTTTACACAATTTTGATAAATTATACACCAAAAGATGCATACGAAATTCTTTTTTTTCCTCAAGAATTTCAGAGTTATGGATCAAAATTTTTAAGATTAAAAAAAAAAATTAATTTTTTCGCTACTAATTACCGAATAACTACGGAAATATTAACTGGACAAAAAATTATGTAAATTCAGCACAAAGACAATTTTAGTCATTATATATTGGAGTTTAATATATCTTAATTGGACAAACTGTTTTCGAGATATACAAGTGTGACTGCCTAAAGGCGGGGTCATAGTAGTCATGGCCATAAAAAAAATCAATGCGTGATAGAAAAAAAGTAAAAGCTGATTCCTATTTAGCACGTTGAATTACATCTAATCCACCTATATTTTTATTTAAGACGAAAAAAAAAAAATTCTTTTTTGCCGACTAGGTATGCATGGGTATCCAAACTTAACTGTGAATCCAATCAAGATTTGTGCATCAATTTTTATAATACGTTGCTTTTTTACTCGTAGTTTTGCCAGATTTGAGATGAAGGTGATAAACTTAAATATTTTTGATGTTTTCACTTAAAAAAAAGTTTTAGTAAAAAAAAAGAAATCTTGAATTTTGCATGAAAAAATTTTTTTCCGACACTTTTTTCGAAATATTTCCTAAACTATTTAGCGGGTAAAAATAGTTTTCACTTTTTTTCTATCACGTTTTGAGTTTTTTATGGGCATGACTACTATGACCCCGCCCTTAGGCAGTCACACTTGTATTACTCGAGAACGGTTTGTCAAATTAAGATAAATTAAACTTCAGTAAATAGCGATTTAAATTATCTTTGTGCCGAATTTATATAATTTTTTGTGCAGTTAATATTTCCGTAGTTATTCGGTAATTAGTAGCAAAAAAAAAAAAAAGAAACAAAATTAAAAAACGAATTGAAAAATCGTGAATATTTCGATCCATAACTCTGAATTCTTTAATCAATAAAAAACTATGTTGACATACCTAGAAAAAATCTAAAATTTAGCATAAAAAAGTTTTTTTCGGACATTTATTTCAAAATAACTCCGAAACTATTCAGCACATAAAAAATTAAGTTTGGTTGATTTGAAGATATTTTTAGTCCGCATCTTTTGGAGTATCACTTATGTCAATTGTACACACCGTTCTTAAGTTGTGAGGAAATATACTAGAGTAATGGCCTTACTATGGGCGAAATATTAGACACGCCCATAAAAAAAATTCAGACCTGATGGAAAAAAAAAAACTGAAAACAGATTCGTGTTTAGCACATCAAAATGCATCAAGTTTAACTATTCGTCTTTGGGGAGGATTTTTTTGTTGATCAGTGTAATCAGCCAAATAGCAAAATGAACAATCGCCCAACATTTTCGGTTATTTTTATTATACTGTTTATACTGTTCTAAATATTTATTCAGCCTATTTTTTATACCCTACACCACCATAGGTGGGAAGGGTGTTATGCGTTTGTGCTGATGTTTGTAACACCCAAAAATATTGGTCTAAGACCCACCTTAATTTATACCAATCGGCTTAGAGTCACTTTCTGAGTCGATTTAGCGATGTCCGTCCGTCCGTCCGCCTGTCCGTCTGACCGTCCGTCCATGTAAACCTTGTAAATTCGTAAATTTTTTCTTAGGATTAATTTTCAAAACGTTGTATGGATTAAAGTAATAAGGCTAAAATCATAAAATTTTTTTGAAACTAGATATTGGCATCTTTAACATGTATTATTTTGAAAATTATTTATTGAAAACTTTCAAGGATATTAAAGGATGAAATATTTGAAGGACTTTTTCATAACATTTATTTGAATTATTTTAACAAAAAGTTATAAGTTATAATGACAAAACTCTTCTCTTACATTTGATATCAACATCATGGTATAATTTTAATTATAAAGTATTTAAGTTAGACATTAACAGCGTGCATCCTTCAAAACTTTAAAGTCCTTTAAAAAGAAAACAGGAATTATATTAAGTCTATATTTTTACGTGTATATGGAATTTATCATGTGTGAGGTAGGTATATTTTTTATTTTTATTATTTTTTTAAATGTTTAGATTTAAACTTTAGTAGTAATGACTAAGTTAGTTTTGGAAAATTTTATTGTTAAATTACTTTTTATTTCGTTACTGCTTTATCGATACAATCGATTCGTATTTATTTCGTTGCAAAATTTTTTCGTTCTTAAAACTTAAATTAAGTTAATTTTATTAAACTTAAAGCAATAAGAAACTTTACAATTTATAATTTTGTTAATTTTTACACAATTTTTGGTACAGGCTGTTTTTATAAAAAAAAAATAAATTTACAGCCTGTCCCACGATGTCGAACGAAAAATTCGTTACGACAATTTATATGGAAAACAACAAATAAATTTAAAATTTTGTTTTTGTTTTCCTTATATTTTGTCGAACGAATTTTTCGTTCGACATCGTGGGACAGACTGTTAATATTTATTATAATACTAAAAAAATACTAAAATAAAAATTAATAAGGAAACAAAGAATAAAATTTAAAAATCGTTTAAAGAAAATATTTAATTATCATATGTTCCAATGTAAGCATTACAATTTGGACAGTAATGATTGGCACTTTGGCAGGAATCCATACAATAGGGTAGACAAACACATGGCCAGCAACTGTAAAAAAATTGATAAAAAAAAAATTAATTAATTATTTTACTATACTTAAGAACTATATTAATAACTTCTTATTAAGGTTATTATTAGTAATTTGCTATTTTAATAAACTAACTTATCAGTTATAAAATATAATTTTGTCTGTTTGTAGAATAAATATTTATTGTTTTCTTAATTTAGAACTCAAGAAAATTGTTGCTCTTATCAGTAGTTACACTTAATAACTGTAACCCAGTGTTTAATTGTTTACAATTTATTTAAAATTCTTCTTTTTAAAATTATTTGTTTTATATAAAAATTAAATTGAGTCATTATTGTTCAACCCAATTCGCTGACACTTAATGTTTCAATTGTGAAAGTATTAAGCAGTGACGTGAAACAATTTTGTTACTGGGGGAATTTTATTTTTTATAGTACTTAGACTATGAACATGATATATTTAGATTTAATATCAATAAATATTTATTCAAGTATTTAAGGAAGTTTTTATATTTTTTATTTATATATATATTTATATAAATAGAATATCAGTAAAATTTTAGATTGAATAATATATATAAATAAGCATTTAAGAGCCGCCATATTTTCTTTATTTTTTAACGATATTTGTTTAAATAAAGAAGCTATATTTTAAGTAATTTGTAACTAAAGCAAATTAAATAAATGTATTTATAATGTATGTATGTAATAAATGTAATTAATTTTTAAGAATCCTTTAATATTTTTAAGCTTTGCTCTTAATGTTGTCCACTACAGGCTTAAGTGTCTAAAGTGTAACAATATGTCATAGTCTGGTGTTTTATTATAAAAAAACAAACATACTAGGTACTCGTTATTGTGAAATAACATTAAAATAAAGTAATAATGACGTTAAATACGTAAATAAAATAATAAATATGCAAATAACGCTATGCAGCAAATTTTCTATTTTATACTGTTCGAATTTAGATTTTATGGACTCCTAAAACTGACATTGTGGAGTACTTTTTTCATTATGTGTGGAAAAAAATATATATATATAATATTAACTATTAATTAAAGTGCCACGCCGAATTTCTATTAATAATTTTTTCTTAAGTATTTTTCGGAGATAACTATAAACTACTTTAAATAAAAAACAATATTATTTGATGCTTCTAAAGCAGTTAATATAAAATTTTAATACACAAGAAACATAAAAAAACTGAGACTATAAAATTTAAAAATAAAATGGAAAATTTTTATTAATAAATACAAATTAAATTTGGTCCTATTTCTTTAGACCATGACCCGAAAAATTTATAGTTAAAATTTTAAGTCTTTTTTTCAAGAAATAATGTTAATATTTGGATTGAACTTAAATTTAAACCACTAAGAGCCAATTAAAAGTTAAATTAGTTAATCTAAATATTAATCTAATCCGCCATTTGTGTTTTTAAGTTCAAGATTAAATATTCTAGTATTGCCATATTGAACGGCAATTATTTATAAATAAACGAGAGAAGAAAATATAGTCGGTCAAGCCCGACTATATGATACCCTACACCATTTCGATCCACATAATTTTATTTTTACGCATATGTACAACTTACTTGTGTTAAATATTAACATAATACTAACATTTGTATGGGATTTATGCACGTTAGTGATTTTCGGGAGAGGAGTTTGTATGGGAGCTATGGTCAGTTATGAACCGATCTTCATGAAATTTGGCAGACGGATTTTTGCTGATATAAAACTTATTTCTACTAAATTTTATTAAAATATTCCTATTTTTAAGGCATCTGTAAGTGTTAAAACTCTATTCCGGGAGGACATTTGTATGGGGGCTAGGTGAAATAATGGGCCGATCATAACCAAATTCAATAGGCTTCGTCCTTGTGTTGAAAAAAGCATATGTACCAAATTTCATCAAATTATCTTCAAAATTGCGACCTGTACTTTGCGCACAAGCTTTACATGGACAGCCAGCCAGCCAGCCGACCAGACGGACGGACGGACATCGTTAAATCGACTCAGAAAGTGATTCTGAGTCGAACGGTATACTTTAAGGTGGGGGTCGGAAGATTTTTTCTCTGCGTTACAACTTCTGCACAAACACATAATACCCCAACCACCTTTGGTGGTGTAGGGTATAAATACGGTAGTCTGTCACATGTTGTTATTAAAACAACTGGATTTTTCCAATAAGAAGAAGAAAATTTTTTATTATAGTTTATGGAAATTTGGATTAATAAATTAAATTTTAAGAGAAATATGTAATAAAGTTAGTGTTTGGTCATCTTTACAAAATAATTTTCCAAAAGTTAAACAATGAAATTACTCGCTGTCATTGGTAAATTGTCTATGACGACGCACAGTGCTTTGTTCCATAGACAAAAATCAAAATAAAAACATTTTTCAAATTGAGTTGAAATATACGTTTTTAGAAAGGTAACAATATAGATCATATAATTTAAAAATATTTTTTTTGGAAAAAGTTATTTTTGTGGCTTCTAGGGGGCGCTTGAGAGAATTTAAAGCCAATGTTAAGGAACCAAAAATTAAGACTATTATTATCTTTTAAATAAAGTGTTTCGAATATATATATATATATATATATATATATATATATATATATATATATATATATATATATATATATATATATATTATTGCTCAAATTTACACATATTTTTTACTTAAAACCTAAAAATTCCTTAAATTTGATGAAAGATATAAAAAATATATAAAAAAATATACAATTTTTTTTACGGTTTATGTAAGTTTTTACAGTTATGTAATAGATTAAAAAATATTTAGAGCCTATTTTTTGCCACAACTTTAAAAAAAGTTTAATTGAAAAAGTGTCTGATTTTCTGTTTTTAATTAAATTTTAAAGAGTTCTCAATGTTGACGTAATTTATTTTGCTAAATTGAAATAAAATAATTATAAAAATTATTTAGAAATTTAAAAAACAACTAAGAAATAGAAAAATATATTTCTTGGACCTAATATATTACGTTAAAAATCCTCCAGATGGCGCTAATTATAGAGCATTTTTAAATTTCAATACAAAAATTACATTAGTTCGATGGAGTATTAAAAAAAATTATAAAAAATTATACAATTTTTTTTGCTTGATTCTAAAATTTTGTATTGTTTTTTAATATATAAAAGAAGAATTACTTCCTATTTTTTGCCACAACTAAGAAAAATAATAATTAAAAAAATTTGTGAATTTCCTTTTATTACACAAAAGTCAAAAAATTCTTTATGTTGAAATATTTCGTGCTGTTAAATCGACATTGCTTTAAAATTTAATACAATATTGAAAACTAAAAAAAGACTAATAATGTTGGACCGGAAATCGGGCGAAATTAATGATTTACTGAACATGAAATGTGGGTTCAGAAATTAAAATAATATATAAAAACGATATTCCGATTTAAATAAAAATTGGCAGAATCATAAGTAATATATATTAAACTGCAATCACAAATTTTGGTGGAATTCTGACCAGTATTCACGCAGTAAATTTTTAGTTTCAGGATATATGGAAGGTGGGTGTGTCCTTGCTCCGATTTAAAAATAAATTAGAAGACGTATAAGCAATCTATTTTTAATGGCTGGCACAAATTTTGGTAAAGTTCAGACCAGTGTTTTAGAAAAAATCCCAAGTCTAAAGTAATATGTGTACCAAGTTTCAATTTGCTACAACTCCTCTTTTTTTGTCCCATCGTTGTATGGGATCAAAGCACTGTGCACTGTTATAGTTAAATAAATATATAATTTTCTAAATTATAGGAGTTTTGTACGTTTCTTCAAATTTAACATTGGCCGCTTAAACTAACAAATAAAGTGAGATGATCGACAGCTCAAAAACCCCATTCAACGATAAAAAAAAATTTGTAGGAAGACCCCTCATACGATGCGTAAAAATTAGATTAATATGGAAAAAATATAAAAAAAAATTAAAATGGATCTTCAGTTCCCTACCAGCGATTGAAAGTCACGGGTCTAGAACATTTCGCCAAAAAAATAGTTTTGAGTTTTGTCTTGAAACGGGTATAAAAAAAATCGTAATTTTTAGCCAATTGTAAAAAAAAAAATATTTAAAAAAATTTTCGCAAAGATTTTGGTCCATAAACCGTCATTTTAGTACATCATGCAAAAAAAATTTTTCGACATTCTTCTTTAAAAATGGATAAGAATTTTATAATGTTGTTCCCTTTATGACTAAAATATTAAAAATTTGGATTGTAGAAAGTACTGTTGATAATATATAATTAAAAAAAAAAATAAATTATAAAAATACCTTAAAAAGTCTTCTAGCCAAAGAAAATGGGAACAAATTTTAAAATATTTTTTCCATAACCAGCATAAAATTACGATTTTTTTGATACACATTTCGATTAAAAAAATCGATTTTTTTTACCGAAATGTATGGGACCCAAGATTTTTCCATCGCTGATAGGGAACTGAAGACCAATTTTAAAAATTTTTTTAATAATTTTCTCGTATAAAGCTAATTTTTACGCATCGTTTGAGGGGTCTTCCTACATTGAAATCTCGAAAAAGGCTTTCCTCGGGACACTCTAATGTGCATACTATGTTACTAGCCAGCAAAAACTTGGTTTACGGATGTACTTTTCATTGAGAAAAACATACCGTCTGCATTACATAAAAGTAGTTATGTGACTACTTATTTATAACCCGGTATGTAATTACTTATTTATAATCAGCGTTTTTGAAAAACTACTTTTCATTCAATTTAGCAATTAATATATTTAAGGAAGGAATAAATATGTATGCGACGAAACAAAATTAGCTTATGAATTAATTTTTAATTTAAAATATATATATTTTTTTTAAATATTAAATGTTTCCTTATTGTTAAGTTTTTGAAATTAAAATTTATAAAATCTTTCCACGTTTAAAATTAAAAAAAAGCTTTTCATATTTTAGAATTTCATTACTTATTAGTATCTTCTTCTTTTAACTTATAATGACTTCAGTAATACTTTAAAATCAATGAGTAATGACATGAGGTAAGTAGTGGCCTCTAGTGTCATCACTGTGTTAAAATAATGGGTTATTCAGCTAATGTGTAAGTAGTGTAAAGCCATTATATTAGCTTCTTAACTTATTACCTAGCAACCAAAGTTTTTGCTGGGTAGTTTAATTTTAATTAGTTTAGTAGTTTAATGCCCGTAATTTCAATAAGTAGATAACTAAGGGTGTTATTACCTATAAGATATCTTTACCTAACTGGTAAAATTGAATTGGTAATCTTAAAGCTTTTTTTACCTAGGTGTTTCTACCGAATAAATTAATAGAAAATATAGTAACATTCATAATTTAAATGTCATAAAATATTATTAAAATTTTATGTAAAAAAATTTACACATTCAACAAATTTGAGTTTTCTGTTTTTATATGTTTTCTTATCAGTAATAATAATCATTATTATCTCGGTGCAACAATTTATATTTTAGGCCGTCCTAGCCATCAAATACAAGAAAAACATTGTTGAAATTGCTGCCTTTCATTTGAATTATTATTAATCACGCCATTGTTATTTATTTAGGTCTACAATTTTTCGTTCATGGCGTTTTGAAAATTCCTTTTTTTTGGACAATTGGACATTGTTTTTATACCCTATAGTATCCTATTATGTGGAGGTATTACGACAACCGCATCCCACGTTAAAGTACACTGGACAATTTGAAAATATTATAATTTTGTATAACAATTACCACTTGTCTATCTGTGTATACAAAGTTGTTTTGACCCCAACATTCAAGGGTCTTTCCGGGTATTATCATTGAATGCCTCAAATAAGTCAATATTTTTAATAAATTTGTTTAGTCCATATTTTACCACAGTTCCATAGTTTTGGGATGGGTCCATAACATATTAGAGCACCCACTAAGGACCACATATTAACAAAAATTACTTAAAATTACACACATAAGTTTTATACATTATAAAAATTTTTAAATTCGCCAAAATAAGTTATCAATTGACCGCACTGACTTTCTAGCTAAATATGTATGTAATTTCCAGCCATTTTTTTAACATTTCAAATTTCTCCAAAAAATGTTTATTTTTTTATTACCCAAACAAAATTTATGGTGTAAGAAACATTATAGTTATCTATTCGGTAATTCATACCTACGATTAGAAGTTACCAAATATAATTTACACCATAGTTATCCAGGCACTGAAAGATATATATTTGTAGAAATTACGGGCATAAACATAATATCAAGTTGTATAATAATGTTAATAATCTTTAAAATAACAAAAATATGTAATAAATTTTAATTAAATGAGTTAAATATTTATTTATTTCATATCATATTGAAAAAGGGGCTAAAAAGATTTTTAAATTTAAGAGGCCATAAAACCGAAAATTTATTTTGAAAACCCCTTTGGGAATTCTGTTATACTACTGATACGTTTGAAATTTGCATTGGAATTATTTAGACATTTTTTTTCTTGTTGCATTGTGTAATACATATGTATTTATATTGTGTTCAATTAAATATCTTAATTTGTTTATAATTATCACCTGTCGATCTCTACATATGTATTTTAAATTAAATAATGTTACGAAATTGAGCTTATACACTGTCGGACAAAATAAAGTGCGGTTTTTTACACTTACTATATAGTTCATAATTATTGTCTTCTAGATGCATTATGGGCTACTATTTGTCGTTTTGTATTCTTTAATTTAATAAAAAAAAAGAAGTTTTTGAATTATGTATGTTTCGAGTTTGGGGCAAAAGTGCTGTGTTAGTCATGAATTTTGTGCGACAAAATAAAGTGACACTTTACTTAATTTTTTTAATTTGGCTTCCAATTTTCGAATTTTTTTGATACAAAATTCAAGCCATATGCTTAAAATGTGCTAAATTTTAATATTCAATTCATAAAATTTTATTCAAATTATAATTCCAATGCAAATTTCAAACGTACCAGTAGTTTAACAGAACCCCTAAAGGGTTTTTCAAAAAAAATTTCGGTTTTATGGCTACAATTCATCACAGGGTTTTTCATTCAATTCGGATACGTTAAATCTCTTTTTTATGTTTTTAATATTTTTGTGTAATACGAGGGTATAAGCCTGCCAATGCTAGGAAATATTATATTATAATAATACAAATATGCACAAACAAATCCGAAGATCTTTAAAGAAATATATAAACATTTTGGTGCTTTTCTTTTCCCTAATTGAGTTAAATATTTGAAGCTGTAAGAATCTGATGGGATAGAAGTGATTAAAGTATTAAATTAGTAAGCTTTTAAAAACCCAAAAAATATGGACGTAATGTAAAATAAAAAAATAAAAAAATCTTAAAACCAAAATAGACCTCAAAAAAGTAAAAAATCTGGCTCCGTTAGGATTCGTAGGACGAACAGATTTTTAATAGAAATTTCAAAATCTGGCTCCATTAGGATTTGTAGAACGAATAGCGTTATAAGTATGTTAAATTTAAATTTTCTACGTCGTTTGAGAGCTTTAGAAAGCTTTGAAAGAGAAAAGAATGCTTAGCAAATTATATACACTGCCGGCCAACAGAATAGGTTCAAGATTATCCTGACGTTAAAAGGCGGATTATTTTTAATATAATTAAGATAATTATATTCTTTTTTCATGTTAATTTCTAAAGTCTTGAATTCAAAGATGTTTAATTGCAAGAAATATTTAATAAAGAACTAAGTACGATTTTTAACGGAATTTCTTCCAAAATAAGTACTTTTTAAGGTTTTTTTTTTTTTTTTTTTTTTTTTTTTTTTGGGTGATCTGAATAGGTTCATTAAGAATAAAATCAGTTTTCGTTAAATATTTCTTAAACTCGCCCATAATTGTGTGTTTTCCTAACATTTTCAACAGTTTTCTAAAAAAAAAAAATATTTAAAAATTGGTCGCGTAAAAAAAATTTCCGATAAAGAAAAAAGCAAAATTATAGCGTATAGACCTATGAAATATGGCGAAGAAAAATTGAGCGAAGTCAAAATATTGTGAATAACTTTTTAAGAAATCAGCCTCGCTATGGGGAAAATATAAAAAGAGGTAATTATAAAGCAACAACAAAATCTGACAAAAGATCCATCATTCGAGATGCCTCCAATTCTACTGATAACGCACCAAAAATTAATCAAAAATCACGCATTAAAGCAAGTGTTTTACCGTAAAGCATGTTATTCATAATTCAGTGCACTTAAGAAGACTAAAAATTATAAAGAACCCACCTCTAAACACCATCCGTGAAGTGAAATTGCTCCCGTTTATCCGTGAACTCATGTTCTAAAAAAGGAATGAAACATATTTTTCTATAGGATGAAAAAAAAATCCATCTAGACGGCTCCAATGGCTTTAGATATTATTAATTTCGTTATTTGAGAGAAGGCAAATGCTAGCTAT
Source organism: Protophormia terraenovae (assembly GCA_951394005.1). Lineage (NCBI taxonomy): Eukaryota > Metazoa > Arthropoda > Insecta > Diptera > Calliphoridae > Protophormia > Protophormia terraenovae. The sequence continues at coordinate 29,219,523 of OX596077.1, read as the reverse complement.
GTATCCCATTAAACTCCGAAGGAAATATGATAACGTAGGTTGCAACTTCATATTATGAGACATGCGAATTTAGATTTTCTTCGCATAGATTTACGGAAAAAACTTACAAAATCTTTCTGGAAAATTTTTTTTACATTTTACACAGTATTTTAATTCATTCCATGCACATTCCAGCTCGTCAATGACCCTATTCACACCATAGGAGCGGTAAAACAATGAATTCGAAGTCAAAATAATACCACTTCGGAGGGGCCAGCATACTCTCTCGACCTTAATAAAATAAGAAAATGAATGGAAATTGCTGTCATTCTTATGAGTCGGACAGACAATACGAGGACAAAATATCATTATCTGAAGAGATTGGAAAAAGTTGGAGCAAACCTTCTTTGTTGCAAATTGAACATTTTTATAAGTCCCTTCCAAATAGATTTTTTTTTAGGTAAAATTTAGAAAGAAAGGCTAATTTCACTAATAATAATTTCCTAATAATATAATAAAACAAAAAAGTACCATATTAATCCAAACATCTTGTTGTTTTATTGAACAAATAATGTTGAACCTATTCTGATGACCCAAAAAATGTATCTTAAAAATTCGCTTGTTGGAAAAAATCATTAAAAATCGTACTTAGTTCTTACTTAAATTTATTTTGCTTGTAAATATCTTAGAATTGAGTACTTTAAAACTTATTATGAAAAAAAATATATATATATTCATTTCATTATTATTTTAAAAATAACAAGGGTTTTAATGTAACGAAAATCTTGAACCTATTCTGTTGACCGGCAGTGTATATAGATAGAAGATAGATTTAAATGAGTATTTTCATTAATTTGTGAAACACATTTATGCATTGATATGAATGAAATGTGTCTTGTTTAATTTGCGACAAATTTATCTTTATGACTAAGGAATAAAAATTTTAATTTTGGATACTTTAGAATTGAAATTTTTTTTATTTAAATTTGTATAAAATTTAATTTTTCCATAACTATTGGCCGTTTTAAAAAGTAACGTAAGAATGACTTGAAGAAAATTAGAATTTTTTGATATTTTTTTTTTAACAAAATCAGACAAGATATGCTACAATATATGGAGCAACCTCGTTAATTATAAAAATCACGATTTATCGCGAGAATTAGAGTCAATTCAAAAAAGTGAATTAGAGGTTTAGTACTTGTAATTTTTCCATTTTGTAACTCTGTATAATGTTTAAGCATGATTTGTAGAGAAATATTAGGTCTGTGTCCCTGTGGACTAGGGTTTGGGGTTTCCCGTGATATTTTGTTTCCCGGGAAACGGGAGTGAAAAATTCAATTTCCCGGGAGTTCCCGGGAAACTTAAAATATAAAGAAAAAGCAATGATTTTTTATAAAGAATGTTATTTTTTCTATTCAATACTATAATACGACATTATAAATCACATTCATGATTAATTAACAGAAAATAAAACAATATTGAAGTATGACTTCCAATTTAAAATTTAAAAAATTTTTAATATTTCATGCAAATAAAATAAGTGCCTATTGTAAACAAAGATTCCAAAGATTTAATTCTTAATCACATTTCAAAATGGAATTTATTATCTCAGTCTTTTCTTTGAAGCATTCATAACAATTCAATTCATAGATTTAAATTCTTTGACTTCGCAATAATTGCTTAAAGAATGCACTATCAATTATACAATTCAAGCTTAAAAAATATTTTGAATCATTACAATTTTCTTCTATTTAAATCTTTTACGAATTAAAGAAAAAATATTTAAAAAATATAAATATTTCCATTAAATTTGCAAAAGATTTGATTTAACAAAAATTCAATGATTTCTTTATTAAATGATTCAGTAGAACAATATTTTTTAGAATAGCGTTATGGATAAAAAACTAGTATTTCTAATATTTAATTAAAAACTGTATACTTCAGATTTTTAACTCAAATAGATTTTCATGCTAAAAATTTAAAAAAGGATAAATCATCATCTGTGGCATAAATTTCAGTATAAATAGTTTTTCTTATCGTTTTAATTCGTTTTAATTCGTTCTAAAACATAAATCTAAAAACTTTTAAGGTTATTTTGTGCTCAATTGATATACTGTTCGGAAATCTGATAAAAATTAGTTTTCATTTGAAAGATATTGTTAATCATTTCAAGACGAATATTTTTGAAAAATAAAATACATTCGTAGTTTAATATATTTTACACGTTTTAAAATTTTTGAAAAGTAGTTAATTACATTTTTGCTATAGGATTATAAAACTACGTGAATATTAAATTTCCCGTTTTCCCGGGAAAATTGAAAAAAATTCCCGGGAATTCCCGATGAAAAATTTACGGGAATTCTCGGGATTTCCCGCTCGGGAATAAACTCAAAACTTAAACTCTCCTATAGCTTTACTATGACTATATGAAATTTCATTGAAGTCGACTTTCCCAAACTGTATATTTATTTCCATTTCATTTTTTGAATCGGACACTGTGCCCTGACCGGATTTTTGAACCAAAATGGCATTTTTTTTTTGCCCCAGAGGTAACCAAAGGTATATACACATAAGTTTATTGTTCCGTTTGTATATTATATTGTAAAATCTTTAAGACCACATATTAAATAAAAAATAAAATAAAAAATATGTGGCAACTTTGAATAAAATTTGTTTGTTTGAAATTCTCTGAGATCATGAACACAAAGAGTGCATTTTTTTATTTTATATAAGTATTTACTCCATTATTATAAATTAAAACTTTTTGATCGCATATTAACCATTTGAACCAAGTAATAATACTGGTTGCATATATGTATTTTAAAACTTTGATCTAATTTGTAACATTTGTCTAAGCTTTTTAGGTTTTTTTTCTTAATAATAACGTTTATTTATATATACATAAGTATGTATGTATTTCAAGTGTTTCGAGTTATTTATGATATTTACTTATTTTTTTATTGTTAAAATCGTTTATGAATTTGAGAACCAACAACTGCCACTAAAAGATATCTTATCATTTAACTATTTATACTAGTATATGTACTTAGAGTATTATTAATACCTTTTTTTAGTAATATATATTTTCCTAGAATTGTTTTACTTGAATTACTCATTTTCCCATATCTGTATTCATTTTAACCACAAATTATTAATATTTTTTTAGATTTTAAAGATAAAAAGGTTAAAGATAATACTTTTTTAAAGTTACTTACATGAAAATACATAGCACTAAGGCCCAACAATGTGTCCTAGAATTGGGTGTGTGTTTGACAGAAGTCAAAATTTCAGCATGACAAGAGGGACACTGAACATGGGTGGGTCCACTACCAATGGCCACTAGATTTGGTCTTGTTGTTGTTTGTATTATGACAGTGGATTGCTGAGGTGGTGGCTGTGGCTGGGGCATTTGTGGATATAATGGTGGCTGAGGTTGACCGGGCTGGTAAACTTGAGCTGGCACAAAACCGGGTGCTGGGGCAGCAGAATAAGGTGGAGGTTGTGATTTATCCATGATTAATGATTAGATTTGTTTCGCTGTTTTATTACTAAATTAACTTTTTTTTTTTTTTTTTAATATGTCAATTATTTATTTAATTGTTTAAACACTTTTTTCGTAACTCGTTTAGCTCTGTGCGCACTGAGTAATACTTTAAGACTAAATATTGTAGTATTGAGCTACTTTATTGTTATATTAAATAAATATGACAAGAAACATAAAGTCTGTTGTGCGTACGTTTAAATGAACGAATATATTGTCTGTTATCAAATGGGTATCAGTAAAAAAAAAAAAATGAGTGTATTTTCAGTTTATTTTTCCTATTCGAATATGTACCAGTGTATTGTGTTTGCATTTCTTTTCGTTTTGTTTTTCTTATTAGACTTAAATGTGTATGTGTTAGCATTTAAGGTAAGACAGGTGTTACCAACTTATGAGAAATGCAAAAAACAGTTTTCCCTTTAAATTATTCAAATGAACTTGGGACAAGTTTCTTTCTTTTTAAATTAATTTTATTTTATTCTAATTTAAAAATGTTGACCCTTGGTTACACAAGCGTCTAAAACTAATTTCTTTAATTTTTTATGTCTATAACTCTCTAGCATCTCTATAGCTTTCAATGTGATTAATATATTTTTAAATTGCCATAAATTTCGGTAAAATTTCTTCTTTGAAGAGCTTTTATGAAAAATAATGTTAATATTTAAATTGAAATAAAATTTAAACGAACAATGATGTTCCATTAAAATTTTTACATTATTTTTTAAAATTAAATATTTAGAAAAACTCCCACTTTTTTGTACTAAAATGCCCAATATCTCAGTCCGGGAAAATCATCGTTCAAACATTTTCTCTTTATATAAAAGTCTCTTTATAAAAAACTTTTTGGGTGTTTATCTTTTGTATTGAGGTATTTAACTAAAATAATTTTATGTTACGATTTAAAAATTTAACAAAATTAAAATTTTAAAATTTTTTCAAAATTTACATAATTTGGATAGGGCTTGTGAGGAGACTTTAACCTTAATTTACTTTACATGTATTTTCGTTAAGATTTTTTATTTATTTGAAAACATTAAAAAAAATAAACAAACAAATTTTATAAGTGAATAAATATTGCCACCTTTTGGAAAAAACAAAAAATATGAAATTTGTTCCAACTTCAGATTAATATAACTGTTATGGTATTCATATACTTATATGATTGTTGCAGCAATATTAAAAGAATTTATTTTGACCTGAATATTTCTAGAGATTTACATTAAGCATTCTATAAGAGTCATTAAAATCAGGCCACTTGTTCATTAAAAAGTTAATTTGTAATTGAAAATTTAAATTATTACTATTGCCGGTAATTGTAAGTGTGGGTGTAATAGAGTACCTAATGTAATTATTGCCCCTCAAGCCTGTTAAAAACGAACACTCTTTTCTATAGCTATTTTCCAGCACTAAGTAAAAATTCATTCCCATAAAAACACTGCAGTGTTAAAATCATTGCTTTTAATGCCTTTCTTTTTTTTTTTTTTTTTTTGCCGAGATTATACACACTAGAATATTGAATTCTAATTCCTTCTAAGCTGGTAACTCTGCTGTAAAATGAATGACTTATTTTAATAATTTCAACTCACATTTGGTCGTGTTTTTTTTTTTTTTTTTTCAAAGAAAACTAACAAAATATTTAACAAAAAAAGATAAGTTTTTATCTTATCTCTATCTTTATCAATATTAACTGATTTAAGGTTAAATGAAACAGATATAAAAAATGTCCACGAAGTAGCCAAAAATAAATGGGGATTAACTTTTGAAAATAAAGAGTTTCCAAAATAATCAATATAAAAATTTATGACAATAATTTGTATTTTTATTAGGAATAATTAAAGAATAAATTATTCAACATAAATAGAAGTACGAATTATTGAAAAAAGTTCTTAACACTAATATATGTTTACACAATAGTGGTGAACAATTTGAAACTGAGATTATATTTCATTTCTGCTATAATATTTTTAACTATTTTTTTCTGTATTTTCTAAATTTTGATAATTTCATTCAATAATTAAAAAGAAATTATAAGAACATAAATATCGTTCATTCAACAATATATTTGTAAAAAATGGACATTTTTTTACGTAGCACATTGGGATAAAAGAGGTCGAAAAGGGCGATTAATTCTGGGAAAGGTGATATCAATATTTTAATTATCACGTTTTATTTTTTTATTGATTATAAGGTAAAAAAAAATCAGTTTTAGAATTTTAAGTATTTTTTTTTTTTTGACAGAAAGGTAATGCTCGTCCATCCGTCTATACATTAGAGTTACATGGGTAAAAAATTATGCATAATCCGGGAAAGGTGATATCAACACTTTAATAATTACGTTTAATTTTTCTATTTATTGGTTAGTAAACAAATGTATTTCTAGGATCATAAGATGTTCTTTAGCTGAATGGTAATGTCCGTCCGTCTATACATTTAAGTTAAATGGGTCGAAAATGGCACTTAATTCACGAAAAGGTAGTATCCCAATTTTGATGATCATGTTCTATTTTTTATATTTATTAGTTAGTAAAAAAAATGCAATTTTAGAACTCTATAATTTCATTTTGGTAGAATGGCAATATCCGTCCGTCTATACATTTGGGGTAAATGGGTCGAAAATGGCACTTAAGATTTAGATTTAGTTTTTATATTGGTCAAGAAGTAAAAAAATAATATACTTTTGGAATTTTAAGACTTTTTTTTTTAAAGAATTTTAATATCTGTCCTTCCGTCTGTTTATTCATTTTTGCAAATTTGCTAATTCAAAATCGTTTATTTTTTGACTCAATAAAGATATCGACTTCAAATTTTCTTTATTATATAGAAAATTTTGTTCTTTAATAATCGGCAAAAAATATGATAAAATCGGTTAAAAATGTTTAAAAAAATAAGGAAAATACTTGAGCAACATCTTGCAAAGTTGAGATTCTTGAAATTTGAAATGAATATATCTCGAATAATATCAAAAATTATCAAAAAATATAAAAATCTTGGAAATCAGGTAAGGAACAAAATTTCGCTAGTGGTTAAACTTTCTCTATGACATTAGTACCCTATTTTAAACCGCATAGCTCCGCTCCTGGAGCGTATATGGGATCATGCTTCTTAACTCAAAATGTTACTGTCCTCTGCTACGCCTATATGAAATTTCATCTAAATCCAGCTAGAAGAAGTTACAGATTTATTTCTATTCTGCCCCACTGTTTATAATGTTTGATAAAGCAAAGAAAATGTTTGCACTTAAGCTGTTTTTTGTATGAAATCTACTGGAGTTTTTTTTTCCAAAAAAATTAATTTCTCAAATCGGGTTATATATGCGCACGAGATTTTTTCAAAATATTAAAGTGGACAATATATACTATTTTTCATAAAATTTTTAAAACAAATATCCTGTAACATTTTAAGTTCCATTCCATGAAAATTAAAAATTAGTGTATTTTAGGACAATTAAAAAAAAAAAAATAATAGAAATAAAAAATAACAAAAAGATTAGGACAAAATATAATTTGCAAATACTTGAACAAAAGTTTACTTAAATACCTGAGGTTCCATTTAAAATTTTTACTTTTATTTAAAATAAATACACTGAAATTTGATGAAACTTTAATTTTTTACTCTTTTTCAAAAATGTAAAAAAAATTTTAACTTTGACAGCACCTTATGAGCAAACAACAAAACCTAGCTAAAGATTTAAATTGATATTGATATATAATTTTGTCTATTTTTATTCGGTACCCAACTTTATTACAAAAATTGAAATTTCAAAATTCAATTAATCGCCACTTTTGATACATTTTATCCCATACGCACGTGTAGGGTCATTCGATTGTGCTTATATTTGGTACGCTATAACCTATAAATCCACCATCTTTCCTTTTTTTATGAACGCATAAAGGTAACTGGCGTACATCTTAAAGAAGAAGAGAACATATCACCAATAACATAAAGGCCTCTATGTAAAAATGAATACCAACGATACCAAAGAATCAAGACCGATGAAGATGCCGAAATCACAACATAACCAGTTCATGGGTGCAAAAGAAAAATCTCAAAAAATAAAAGAAAAACGAGAAAAGTACAGTAAAGTATATATGAATTTCCAGGATCGACGCTACCTGTATATGAAGTGTATTTTGTGAGGGAATAATAGCTTATTGAATATGATCACAAAAATTCAAGGAATTGTCTGAAACATGTCGAATGAAACCAATAAAATTATGTAAGTTATTGCTAAATTTTTCCAATTGTCTTAAAAAAAGTGTAATAAATTTTCTTTAATGGTCATAAAATTTGCTAAAGAAAAACAAAAAATTTTAATTCTTATGATTATATGTTATTACTTTTTTATTAAAAGTATTTTAAAAAATTTCACAAAGGCTGCGCTCTCTTAAAATGACAGCAAAATAAAATCTCGGAGGATATTCAAGGTATGATAAAGGAATAATCTGTGAATATATGTGCCCGCATAAATGAAAGCAAACTATTTTTTTAGTCAGAGTAATGTACCAATATTCAAATCGTGATCCAATTGGAATGCATCAGAATATGAGCCACTGCATTTGGTACTTTACCAGGATTTACGATTTTACAATATTCGGGATGACAATACATCTTGTTCAGCCAAGAATAACAAAATCGATTTACATAACATTTGCGTTTGAAGCAAAATGTAGTGATAGCCATTATAGAATAATTTTTTATCAATTCATAGGTGATAAAGAAAAACTTTACATCGGGTTAGGCAGCCCGTACGAAGGACTAAAATTGCTTTCTTGACCATCATATTGAATCCTAATCGAGATGATGCGCAAACACATGATGTACATTATATTTCAAATGCTTTAACGTGTAACATATTTCAGAAAGAATATTTATTTCTTATACATTATAAGAAATTATTTAGTCTTACACCGCAAATTATTTAACGCTTTTACATCATTATTTCAATTGGAATAGTCCACTTCCAATTTTTCTGCTTTACACTAGATATATTTAATATACAATTTGTAAAATAATCATAATTTAAATGACAAATAAAACTTATTTTGCAATAAAATTTGTTTAAACGTTTGCTTCTTATATGAGCGTAACAACATACCCCTAATTGACCATTGATGTGTTTTCGCAACACTCGATATCTCGGAAACTAAAATAGTTAGGAACACAAATTTTTAGATTTTATGATCACAATTACTAAAATAGACCCCATACGAAATTTTATTAATTTATTTTAACGGGATCGGGTAGTGGTACGAAATGAACAAATATCCATATAATTTATTGTGTGAAATTAAACAAGCGCGAATGTTATATTCGGCCCGGCCGAATCTATATACTCACCATCAACTTTTTCAAATTTTACGTTATATGGGAGGGGGCGGTAAAGTGGGCGGACCACGCCCATTTTTTGTTTCCGAGTTTACATTCGTCCTTGAATTATTTGAACACAGTTTCGTTGATTTTCACCTTATATGGGAGGTGGGCGGACTACGCCCATTTTTGGTTTCCGAGTTTATATCGATCCCCGAACTATACGTACAAAATTTTGTTGTCATATATGCTTTTGTTGAAGAAATATCAGCAGAAAAGTATAAAACGGACACCCTGTGTTTCTAGTTTTCCAATTTTCAATCCCAAACAAACCTTATATAAGACAAGTATTTGTGCCAAATTTCGTCCCCCTACGTTGTCCCTTTCGAGCCCTATCCTGCTTTCAACAGACGGACGGACATAGCTAGATCGACTCAGAATCTAACCAGGACCCAGAAAATATATACTTTGTAGGGTCTTAAATGATTCCTTAGACATGTTACACATGGAATGACAAAATCAATATACCCCCCATCTTTTTGATGGTGGGTATAAAAAAGGGAATTCTGCTGCTGATGGAATTAATTATCTGTGCAAAAAAAATTAAATTTCAAGAACAAACAAATTATTTTATATTACTTTTATTTCTAATTTTTATTCTTTAGTTTTTCAATTTTCTGACTTTACAAGAATCATAACCAATCTTCAAAAAACAAATATTTAAATTTATTAAAAAAAATAAATATATACATACCCCTCAGCGGGGCTATTGGAGTTGAAAATAGAGTAATTCTGATATATGCAAAATCAACTAAGTACTTGCCAAATTTTAGTTTCTAATCCAATATCAAATATTTTTACATTTTCTTAAATCTCTTGATAAGACCTATGAAGAATACTTGAAGATAAATAAATAGCACATGTAAGCAAGTTTTTTTTATTTAACTTTGTTTAAAGATTTAATTTTCATGTTATTATGCAAATAAAATAAGTACATATGTATGTATGTACAAATCTTTCTTATCTACAAACACTTCAGTTCTTATTATGACTCATTTGTAGATCCCACAAATAGAATTTAATATTCTATAGTACATGATAATACTCTCTATTCTTAAACAAAATATATTTGTAATTAAGTAGGTAATAAAAAAAACATGTATAAATTTTGTGATTATCAACGCAATATATTACGTATTACTCATCATCCCTCCAATGCGAATAGCTGATAAGGGTATACATTTATTGGAACCTGAGTAGATGATAATGCATATCTTCAAACATTATTCATTATTATTTAGAAGTTGAGAATCATTTAGTAATGTTTTGAATGCATATGAACGTTTTTAATAATTTCTTAGCTAATTTGTATTAAGATCTATTCATTTGCATGATATTTTAAATAGTTTTACTATTTTTGCAAGTGTTTTACTCTAAATACGTTTCTGTGCACATAAAAATAGTAAAAGTATTAAACATTTCAAGAGAAGTTATTTTTCTCCCTTGCTATATTTCACTTGAATATTTTGTACGAGAAATTTTACTTTCAAATTCCTAAAAAGTAAAAAAGTAGAAAAGATATGGTCTACTAAACTTTTTATCAAAGATAAAAATTATTCTAATTAATTTTCCATTTGTATCAATTATTTAATTGATTAAATTTAAATTTTTCTAATATTTTTTTATAAAAAATAAAACAATTCATCGGTTTTCAATTATTTGTCTTATTGTATCAATTAATAAATAAATAACAAGCGCGAATGTTATATTCGGTTCGGCCGAATCTATATACCCACCATTAACATTTTCAAATTTTACGTTATGTGAGAGGTGGGCGGAAAAGTGGGCGGACACCGCCCATTTTTTATTTCCGAGTTTAAAAAAAATATTGATTTTTAATAAAAAAAAATATTGATTTTTAATAAAAAAAATTGATTTTTAGTAAAAAAATTAGATTTTTAATAAAAAAAATCGGATTTTTCGTAAAAATTTTGATGAAAAAGATATCATCACACTTGCATATTAGTAAATAAATCTAATTTACGATCAATCTTTTTTATTAAAAACTGCGTAATAGTTTAATTTCTCATGTTAAGTTTTATATTGTGAGCAAAAAAAGTAAAAATCAAAAATAATCATTATAAGTTGAGCAAAAAAAAAAAAAAAAAAAAACAAATTAAAATCAAAAATAATCCTTAATATTGATTTTTCTTAATAAAAATCAAAAAAATAAAAATCATTTCAGATTTCGATAGAACTTGTTCTGAAGATTATATTTCTGTATTTAACACTTTTATTCGGTCGTTCCTTGTATCAGATTTTTTTGTTTAAATTTTCAAGAATAATGAATATTTTCTGTCCTTGCCTCAAACTATTTATACAAAATTTCGTTGTCGTACATGCTTTTGTTTAAGAGATATCAGCAGAAAAGTATGAAATGGGCACCCTGTGTTTTCAGTTTTTAGCCCATAACTTTTTTTGTATTAACCGATTTTGCCCATTTTCAATACCCAACAAACCTTATATAAGATAAATATTTGTGCCAAATTTCGTCTATCTACGTTGTCCCTATCCTGCTTTCAACAGACGGACCGACGGACAGATGGAAGGACATAGCTAGATCGACCCAGAATCTAACCAGGACCCAGAAAATATATACTTTATGTATTGTGTATTTTCTAATCAAAATTTATTTCACAACTCAACTCAATTTATAATTGACAAATAAAAATTAAAAGTACAATTTCAATGAATATTAGTTTGAAAAATTATTTTGTGAACAAGTTAAATATTATAAAGTAAATATGTATCAATTCCTCCGCGTTAATTTTGTATTTAATTCTGGAGAATGTGTTTCAGCTTTTCTTTTAATTCTATCAGATCTTCTTAGTACAGGTTGACGTAATGATGTCGGATTGGAATTAATCTGTTCTGAAATTAAATTACGTTGTTCGTTTCTATAGTTAGTACTTGTAGTAGGTTGATCTGAAACGATAGAGAATTCTGTATTATTATTGGAGAGAAATAGACTAGCTAATTTTTGTGCTTCATTAAAATCTTCAGTTGCTAAGCTTTGTTGATTATTTATAAAAGATTTTCTTATTTGGTTTTGATGGCGTTTAATAGTTTTGTTGTCTACAGTTTTAAGTAAGTATAACATATTTCCTAACACTTTAATAATTTGTGCAGGTATCCAATTTTTAGACTTTCCAAAAATTCTTGCTACTACATAATCATTTATCTTGAATTTAGAATTTTTTTCTTCACGAATAGTTTTTTCGCAAGGTTTGAGTAAACTTAACATAATTCTTGGTTGTCGACCGTGTAATAGTTCTGCGGGAGATTTGCAATTTTCCAATGGGGTTGAACGATATGATGACAAGAAACTTAGTAGGGAATCCTCTATATTTTTCCCAGATTCTAAATGTTTTTTTAAGGATGTTTTAAAAGAGCGTACAAAACGTTCTGCTTGACCATTAGATGCTGGATGGAATGGTGCTGTAGTTAGATGAGTCACTCCATTTGCAATGCAAAATTTCTTGAATTCCTCCGCTGTAAATTGGGGTCCATTGTCTGAGACAATCACTTCAGGGAGTCCTTCTCCAGCAAAAATATTTTTTAATATGTTAATTGTAGCGGATGTGGTTGTTGAATTCATTTTAAAAACATACGGATAATGGGAATAAGCATCAACACATATAAACCATGATGAGTTTTTAAAAGGTCCAGCAAAATCTAAGTGAATTCTTTGCCAAGGTTTAGTAGGCCTTTCCCAAGAACTAAACTCTTTTGCAGGCATGGATATAACGGAAGAACATGCTGTACATTGTGCAATTAAATTTTCAATTGATTTGTCAATTCCAGGCCACCAACAATAACGACGTGCTAATTGTTTCGTTTTAACTATACCCCAGTGACCATCATGCAACAAGTTTATTATTTTGGTTTGAAAACATTTGGGAATAACTACTCGACTGGTATCTGTTTGTAATAAAATAACACCATCTAACGTTGTTAAATTATCCCGTCTATTATAATAAGGTTTCAAATTATCTTCAATTTTGTTTGGCCAACCTTCTTTAATAAACTTAAGAACTTTCGACAGTATTTTGTCCTTTTTTGTGCAATTTGCAATTTGTGTGGAATCCACCGGAAATGACGATATTTCTTCAGCTAAATTTATATCCATTTTATCCAATTCAATATCGAATTCCGTATCACTTGAAAACGGCAAGCGTGATAATGCGTCAGCATTTTGATGACAATTTGTCGATTTGTATTTAATATCAAATGTGTAACTTGACAAAAACAGAGCCCAACGTTGGAGACGGTGAGCAGAATGTATCGGAATCGATTTTTGTGGATTAAAAATTGATACAAGAGGTTTGTGATCAGTAAGTAACGTAAATTTTCTGCCATAAAGATATTCATGAAACTTTTTAACACCAAATATTATGGCCAAAGCTTCTTTTTCAATTTGACTATAATTTCTTTGATGGCAATTTAATGTTTTAGAGGCATGTGCAATAGGTTTTTCGGAACCATCGGGGTATACGTGGGAAATAACAGCCCCTAATCCGAAAGATGATGCATCAGTAGCTAATACTAACGGTAAGTTATCATCGAAATGTGAAAGTTTTGTTGTTGAAATAAGTTGCTGTTTAAGATTTTGAAATGCTTCTTCTTGGCTTTTCCCCCAAATAAAAGTACTATCTTTTCTGCGTAATTTGTTAAGAGGCTCGCATATTGTAGAAAAATTGTTTATATATTTCATGTAGTATGTTACTTTACCCATGAAAGCTTGTAAATCTTGTATATTCTTTGGTCTTGGTAGATTTTTAATGGCTAAAATACCCTTATCAGAAGGTTCAATTCCATTTTTACTAATTATATTGCCAAGATATTCAATTTTATCTTGCATAAAAGAGCATTTTGATATATTACATGTTAAACCCGCATTTTGCAATTTTAAAAGAAGTTTTTCTAAGTTTTGTTGATGTTCCTCGTAAGTTTTACCTGTGACTACAATGTCATCAAGATAGTTGACGGTGTTTGGAATATCAGAAATTAATTGTTCTATGAAGCGTTGAAAAATAGCAGGTGCGCTGGAAACACCAAAAGGCAACTTTTGGTATTGAAATAGACCAAGAGGTGTGTTAACAACTAAAATTTTTTTGGATTCTTCGTCCATAGGAATTTGAAAATAGGCATCAGATAAATCTATTTTCGAAAATTTACAACCTCCTCTTAATTTGTACAATAAATCTTGCAATTTTGGAATTGGATACTGTTCCATATCTAATTGAGGATTAACGGTTTGTTTAAAATCTGCGCAAATTCTGATTTTCGAATTTGGCTTAGGAACAATGACGATTGGAGAAGCCCAAGAACTGTATGTGATAGGTTTCCAAATTCCTAATTCTTCCAAACGTTTGGCTTCTTTCTTAAAAGAATCTTGAAGTGCAAAAGGAATAGATCTTGCTTTTGAAAATTTTGGAATAGCATTTTGTTTTAAATATAAATGGGCTTGAAATACATTGCAACATCCTAAGGAATTTGAAAATAATTTTGGATACTTCTTTGAAATGTCTTGCTCTTGCAATTGCAAAATATTATTAACGCAGTAAAATGCATCATACCAATCTATACCGAATATGTTTGAGCCTTCATATGTATTAGTAACTAACAATTTCAAAGGCCTTGTTTCAGAACCTAATGTAACATTTACTTCTAGCATACCGAGAACAGGAATATTTTGATTGCCATAAGCTCTTAAAACTGTATCTGTTTTCAATAATGGCAGGTCTTTGAAAAGATTGTAATATTTTAAATCTATCATGGAACATGATGCACCAGTGTCAAATTGAAATTCAATTTTATGTTGGTTTACTTGAACATTTACAAATAATTTTTTATCTTTACGTATAAGAAGATCGTTAATTTGGTGACAATGTTCTGATTGAGTATCTAACTCTTCTACATTTTCAATATTATTAACATTTTTTGACTTACATACCGGAGCTATGTGACCAGTTTTCCCACATTTATGACATTTGGCGTTGCGAAACTTACAGTTTTTCTTTGAATGATTTTTGAAACATCCAGAACATGACGGCAATTGACTTCCAGATGACATATTGCTTTCTCTTTTGCTAGCTTGAGAATTTTGTTGCTGATGTTTGCTATTCCGATGCTTAATTTGCTGAACTTCTTGGGGAAAGCTGTTGCTTCTTATTGTTTGTAGTGATGATTGAGTGGACTCATATGTTTCTGCTATGTTGATGACTTCCTCTAAACTAGGATTTTGTTTTTGCAAGGCGGTTGTACGTACGATTTCATGTGAAGTGTTTAAAATTAAGGCATCTCTGATCATCTCATCAACGTATTCGGTTTGACAATGTTTGCATGTAAATGAACAATTTCTGGCTAAGCCTTTCAATTCTAGTAACCATTTTGAATATGACTCACCTTCTTGCATAGCTCTGTTGTGAAACTTGAATCGTGCTGCTAATACGTGAACTTTTGATGCAAAATATTGTTCCAACTTACAAATGATTTGCTCAAATGTTTTGGCTTGAATTTTTTCTGATCCAAATAACTTGCTTGCTAATTCAAATAGATCTGTACCCATCCAAGAAATGAAATATGACTTCATTTGTTCGGATTCTTGAATACCATAGGCTTTAAAATGTTCCTTCAGTTGGTTGGAGTAAGCAGAAAAATTATCAGAATTGACTTCAAACTTTGGAAAAGGTGGTATGTTCTTTTTTGGAGTTGTGTTAACGTTTTCCATAAAACGTGCTAAAAATTGTTGCTGGTTTTCAAGCATTTGTTGAGCCCAAGTTTGTTGGTCCTTAAGCAATTGTGCAAATTGTTTCTCCATTTCGTAAATGTTTGTAGAATTTTATTTTTGAAATTTTAATTTTCCTCGTCGCCAATTATTGTGTATTTTCTAATCAAAATTTATTTCACAACTCAACTCAATTTATAATTGACAAATAAAAATTAAAAGTACAATTTCAATGAATATTAGTTTGAAAAATTATTTTGTGAACAAGTTAAATATTATAAAGTAAATATGTATCATTATGGGGTCTTAAATGATTCATTCGACATGTTACACACCTGTGATAATTTAAATAATCTAATATACGAGGGCGGATCAATATTTCCGCGACTTTTCGAACTTCCCTCGTAGTTATATGAAATGCAACACTGTTCCCATCAAGTACCACCTGTTAATAGACTACTGTAAAATTTTGAGCAAGTGTCGTAATTTACTTTGCGTTTAAAAGGTGTTCAAAACATACAACCTCGTGTATTTTTCTAAAAATGGAAAAAAGTGAATTTCGAGTGCTCATTAAACATTATTTTTTGCGAAAAAAACCGTCAATCAAACCAAGGAAAAGCATCATCGATTTCAATGGTAAAAAAGTGGTTTACTGACTTTCGTAGTGGTCGCACAAGTACAAATGACGCTGAACGTTCTGGACGGCCAATTGAGGTCAGTACACCCGAAAATGTCGAAAAAAACCACGATATGGTGTTGGCCGACCGAAGAGTAAAAGTGCTTGAAATTGTTAATGCCATAGGCATTTCATTTGGTAGTGTGGTTTCGATTTTAAATGATCAGCTGGGTTTAAGAAAGTTGTCTGCAAGATGGGTGCCTCGTTTGCTCTCAATTGACCATAAACGTAAACGTGTGACAACTTCAAAGGATAAAACATGGATCCATTACTGTACTTCGGAAACCAAGCAGCAGTCTAAACAATGGCTTTCTCCGGGTGAAACCCATTTGTCGGCCAATAAAGTGATGACAATAGTTTTTTGGGATGCACGCGGGATAATCCACATCGATTACCTTCAAAAGGGAAAAACAATAAATGGCGAATATTATGCCAAGTTATTAGACCGATTAAATGAGGATTTAAAAAGAAAACGACCTCATATGGCCAAGAAGTTCTTTTTCATTAAGATAATGGACGGGTGCACACGTGTGTAGTCTCAATGGCAAAACTCTATGAATTGGGCTACGAATTGGTACCTCACCGCCATATTCTCCGGATTTAGCCCCTAGTGACTACTTCCTATTTCCATACCTAAAGAAATGGCTCGGTGGAAAGAGATTCAGCTCCAACGATTAAATTATTGACCAAACAAATGCCTATTTTAAGGACCTCGAAAATCCTATTTTTTGGGAGGGATACAAAAACTGGAGAAATGTTGGACTAAGTGTATTGAGTTAAAAGGAGATTATGTTGAAAAATAAATTTTTGTTTTGCAAAAAACACTGTGTTCATTCAAAAAGTCACGGACTTATTGTTCCGCCCTCGTACATTTCTTTCATAGGTGAATTTCAATTAATAAAGTAATTGAATATGTATTATTTGTAATTGAATTTGGATTTTAAATTTTGCTATGAAATTTTATAAATTTTTCTATAAAAAATTTTGATTTGTTAGAATACTTTAATTTTGAGTAAATATTGAATTTTATTAATTATTGTGTATTGAATTTTATTTTGAAAAATAATTAAAAATAATACACCAACCACCTATGGTGTATACGGCTTAAATATATTTAATTTTTTCAATGTTTTTTATGGAACCTGGGGACAATTTAAGCTTTACATGGACAAACATACATACAAACGTACGAAGTTAAATCGATTCATTTGGTAATTCTACCTTACAGACTTTATTAATAATACGAACAATAAAATTAAAAATTTTCAATTAAAAGTCCCGTTATTTTTGCAACAGGAGTAACGGAACAAATTTATTTTACTTACAAAAAAAGTGCCTTAGTCGTCTTCATGTGTGTCAAATTGTACTAGGATTGCACTTCTAGTCCCATAGAAATATAAAAAACAATTTTGGTCACCAATATATTAAGCGTTATTTAAGGATGTAATAACCCAAAAATCTTGTTCATATTTTGTTTTGATTTTAGAAAGTTCTTTGTACCTTATAGGAACATATGATCCTATTTATTCCCTACACCACCATATGTGGTTGGGGTATTATGTATCTGTGCAGAAATTGTAATGCAGAGAAGAAATCTTCGGATTACTACCTTATCGTTCGGTAGTAATCAAAACTGGAATGTCTTCTATTTACTATTACAGCTTTTAGCATTATCGGTTTTACGTATACGAAGATTTTAAGTAAAATTTCCCTTCAGAAATAAAATTTAATATAAAAATACTTTTTTTTTTTTTGTTATGGCAACATTATTATCAAAATCGAAAGCTATTCATACACAAGCTCTTGCTAGTGAAAGCTTTTTATTACTTTTGTTTAAAAAAACTTTTTCAGCTCAGCCTAAATGACTGTTAGCTAGCGCACACTCTGAAAAAAGCAACAACTGCTATTTTATTATTTTTAGTTTTTCTATTTGAATTTCAACACACGTTAGAGCAGCAGTTGCAGTGTCATAAAAAAAACAGTATTGTAGACATGTCGAAAATAATATTAAAAAAAAGAAGGCAAATAAACAAATCGAATAAATAATTTTCTAATAACAATTCAAATGTAAACGAAACAGTTACTTATTTCTTGTCTTTGTTAATGGTTAAAACAAAAACTCACTAGAAAGAAAATATTATTAAAAGACAATTGTTTAAATAATAAAGTAAAAGTATTTTTTCAGGTGCATAAATAGTTGGCAATGAAGAATTGTTATTGTGCTATGTTTTATGTAATATTTACATTACAGTTTAATGATTGACATCTCGTAACTAAAAACAACTAAAAATCATTATGAAATACATATAGTATGAAATAAATAATCATTAAAAATTATAAATTTTTTGGGAACTTTATTTAAAGTTGTAATTAAATTCGTATAAGTTTGAATCTTGCGAATATCAAAGTCAACCCTTGACCTTTAATATATACTATATATGAACGTACATAGAAAGAATAAAATGCATTTTTGTTAATAAAAGTATGAAATGTTATACATCATTATATTAAAAGCTTTAAAAAATACGAGTTTTTTTTAAGATAAATTCATATAAATCCTTCTCATAAAAAACTGTATGTATATGAATGTTTTTTGAAAAATTCTAATAATTTTAAATACTTTCGAATTAAAAAAAAAAAAAAAAAAAAAAACGAAAAAACCATTTCGGTATAACTGCTACAGAATTATATTGTACGAGCGTATAAGCATGCTTTCGCCAGGAAATATAATATTACAGTAATAAAAATATGCACAAAAAAATCAGGTCTTTAAAAAAATATATGAACAACATGTTAACGCTTTTTCTTTCCCTAATCGAAGTTAAAGATTTGAAGCTGTTGGAATCTGATGGGATAATAGTGACTAAAGTATTAAATTAGTAAGCTTAAAAAAATCGAAATGCCCCCTGCCAAAACCTCGACAATCTTCGCTCCCTGATAAAAGAATTTTGCTCCTTTAGGATTTGTAGAATGAACATATTTATAAGTAAACCCATTTTAAGTTTTTAAGATTTTTGTAAAAGAAATTCCACAAATTCCAAAAAACGCCGAAAATCCCAAAATTTTTTTTTTCGCATTTTCGGCTATAAAATCCACATTTTTCCGAAGTCCCGTAGATTTTGATTGAAAACTTTTAACAACATATTATAGATTCCTAAACTGCATTCTGTTTGCCGATTCGTGCTTTGGGATTTGAAAAAATATAGACTAAAGTCAAAACTTTCATAAAAAATTGATCAAATTCGGGAGGGTGACCACTTCAGTTATTGGGCATATTTTTATTTTAGAGCCTTCTCTGTGAAGATAGCTTTCAGAAAAATATAAAATTATTATATGTTTTGAAAGAAAATTTTATTTTAGAGAAAAAAGATTGTATATACTTTTTCGGCCAAAAAAAAAAAAAAAAAAAAAAGTAGTAATTTTTGCAATTTTCTAATTCTAAATCGTTTATTTTTGGACTCGGTAAAGATATCGACTTAAAATTTTTTTTATTCAATAGATAATTTCATTCTTTAATTAGCTAAAGAAAAAAAAGAAATGAAATTGGTCGGAAATACTATATGTTAAATCTGGAGCAAGAACACGCAAAATTTAGGGACTTAAAAATTAAAATGCAAATAACTCAAAAACTATAAGAGATAAATAGGGCATGCAAGCATGTTTTTTGTAGGCCTCATCAGTGCCTACAAAAATACATAAAAATATAGGACGTGAAAAAATGTGTATGCCAGAGATACCCAACTTTGAGCACCTTTAGCTCCGCCCTTGAGGGGTCTGTTTGGTCCCCCTTCCAAACTTAATAGTGTACACTCCTCTGCTAGGCATATGTCAAATTTCATGCAAATATAACCAGCCGATCAGAAGTTACAGATTTATTTTCAAAAAATTTCGATTCTACCCCACTGTGGAATGAAGTAAAGCCCAAATTACAATAGCGCGTTGTCAGCAGCAGTGTGTGCTGCCATAATCAGCTGACTATTTAGAATGCACTGTTTGTTATGGTGTTGATTACATTTGGTCAGCAGCAGTTTGCAGTGCTATTTCATTTAGCCCTGTTTCTAAATTCACTGCGCTGCATTCAGATTGAGAGTGAGCAAATAAATGAGAGGCTAAAATATACAAGTAGAACACAGCTAGATAGTGGTTGTAAATTGTGGCTGCCTACGCTGAATTGTAATTATAACGGCAGCAACATGTTGTGCTGACAGTGATCAGCTGCTAATTTTTGCTGATACTGTTGCTGACTACGCGCTATTGTAATTTGGGATTAACTTTTTATTTGAGCTTTAAATATCGATATTTTTCATATTGAGGCGACCCTTATGTATATATTTTAAATAAAATTCGATGATAAAAATGGAAAAACGCATTTAACTAATTATTGTCAATGGATCGGTGCTGACCGGTAAATTTGACTAAATCCTAAGAGTATGGCAAAACAATTCTCTATGCGCACCATATATTTTATTGTCACTGTTATATGAACGTTTTTTATTATACTTTGATTAATCTTTAATCTTAAAACAATATAAATAATGTTAGATATAGTTCATTAAAAATACAAAACATGTTTAATGAAGATGTGACATAAATATAGCACCAACTGTATAAGTTACACAATACGAATTACACATACATACATACATACATACATACATACATACATACATACATACATACATACATACATACATACATACATACATACATACATACATACATACATACATACATACTAAAAATTTAAAACAAATGTGAAGCAGTATTTTATGTTTCGCAAAATTCGAAAGGTTTACGACCCTGAAGTTTATTTTATATTTATTTAAATATTGTTGAGTAAAAAGGGTCTGTACAGATCAATATCCGTATTTATTTTTCAGTTTAAAAATAATTCACAAAACGCATCTGAATTATATACTGCAATCATTTATGTCAATGGACTAAGTATTAAACTATAAAAGTTACAAATCTACTAACACAATTTAAAGTTACCTGTGATATATGTACATTGTAGCGTACTTAAAGTATTAGGTAAATAATAAACAAACTTAAACTCTCTTTATTCTATTTTATATAAAATCCCAAATAAAAAAAAAATAAATAATAATAACAATAAACACACCACACATATTTAACCACCGCTGCAGTCAGTAATCGTAATCGAACGTTCAATTCAATTTCTTTATTTAAACTTAATTTGTACGTTAAAGCAAACGGTTGGTTTTAAAATTAAATTTTTAAATTTATAATAAAATCCTTTACTAATAAAAATAAATAATAAGAAATAAAAATGATTGAGGATAAAAATATGATTGAAGTGAATTTAAATTCGAATTTAATGCATTTACATGATGAAATAAACGATTTGCGTTTGCGCGAATCCTCTCATTGTATAACAAAATCTTATAGTATAAATGATTTAAAAGAACATGAATTGGCCGAATGTAAATTGAATAATCATCAGAAATATGCTACAATTGGTGGCATTAAGAAAACATCTTCCAAAATGTTGGATAATCCAAATATTAGTTGCCTAAGACAGATGTATTGTCCCGATTGTCATCAGCGTTTAGATGCGGAGAGTGTGAGATTTGAGACTTTGTTGTCGTGGTAAGTATTACATATAAATATATATAATATTTATTTTTAAATATTTGATTGAAATTGTATGGTTTAAAAAAATTATAGATTTGGGAGAATTTGAAAAGAAAATATATAATTGCTTAAACTAATCTAGTTTGGGGACCATTGCATTTGTGCCTTAAAATAATTTGAAAGATTTTCAGAAATCGACCTACTATGGGGCCTATGGTGATTTATAGACCGATCACAAAGAAATTGTATTATACAATTTATGCATATTTTAAATATGTATATATGTGTAAAATATTATCTTGATCTGTCATTTACGAGCGATTTATGCGTGTAAAAGTGATTTTTCGAAAGTGAGCATTATATGGGAGCTATGCCTAATTATGGACCGATATAAGTCAGTCTGTGTGTAGTACATATGATAATAAACAAACAAATTACAATTTGTTTCAAAAAAGTTTTAAGTTTTAACCATAAGTCTCTAACATAATTCTAAATGTAAAAATATGCCGTGTATTAGAGTTGAGCAAGAAGTTCTTTTAGCATGTTGTTGTTGGTTAAGCTCTTTGTATTGCTGACAGTTTTAGTAATATAATTCCTATATGTAAATTAGTTCTAAAAAATTTAGTTTTTAAGGATTGTTTAAACCTTTTTTCTAAATAAGTGGGGGGAGAAAAATAATATTAAACATATAGGTAGGGACCATTCGTCATAAGGGGACATTTGCCATTGACAATTATATTGAAAACGAAGTCCGTCCATCTGTTCGTCTGTCTGTTGAAATCAAGGGCACGGGTAGGACCACCTAAGGGGACGGAATTTAGTTCAAATATTTTTCTTATATAAGGTTGGTTTGGTACTGAAAATGGGAAAAATCGCTTAATAATCACATGGGATCCGTTTTAATATCTCTTAAACAAAAGTTTGTATGACAACGAAATTTTGTACAGATATAAAAGGGGGGCATAATTGGCCATCTTTTGATGAAGTTGATATTCCAACTAGCTTATTATAAATTTATATCTCACTCTTTAGATGCAGCCTTTCAATCCGACAATGGCAATGGAAAATATTTTCTTAAAAGAAAGAAGTAAAAAAAAAAGTTTTTTCAAAATGCCTTTTTTTGGCAATAATTCTGTAAGTTTTGAACCGTTGAAGATATCACAATAAAGGTGATGTGTTTTTGAGTCGATTTGGAGGAGTGCAGGTTCCTAGCGATTCAGAGAGGTAGTGGGTCATTTATTTGTATGTTGAAAGTTCTTGTAAATCTCTACATGTGTAGGTTATCTCTTTTAGGGCGGTTATTATAACCTACCTTTAAGATATCAGAAAGTTAAAGGTAAGATAAACTAAAGTGAACGATAAAGTGAGCTTTATCTACTTTTGGTTATTACAACTTGGTTTTAAGGTAAATTTTATAATTTTGATAATACGGCAATATCAAAGCAAAAACCGATTACTTTTGGCCACTTAACGTAGTGGCAACATGTACTATTTGAACGTAACTGCCACTAACAGATCGGTCCATTATTTCACCTAGCCCCCGTACAAATGTCCTCCCGGAATAGGGGTTTAACGATCATAAATGCCTTAAATGAAACTCGGTACAGAGAAGTTTTGTATAAGTGTCAATCTTTGTGCCAAATTTTATCAAGATCGACCATAGCTACCATGTAAATCCCCTCTTTCGAAAATCACTTTAACGTGCATAAATCCCATATGAATGATAGTATCAATTTAATATACGACATAAATAAGTTTTATATAAGTAGAAACAACATTGCCAAAATTTATGAGTATCGGTCCATAAGTTACCATAGCTCCCATATAAACACACTTCCGGAAATCGCCCTAAAGGGCATAAAATCGTATAGATTTTAGTATCGATGCATTGTTCTGTATTTGTATAATTTATTTTACATTTAGTAAAAATTGGCCACAGGTCTAATTTTAAGCTCATACACAATGGTGTAGGGTATCATATGGTCGGTCTTTACCGACTATAGTTTCTCTCTCGTTTATTTTTTATTAACTTGGCGGGCTTATTATTTGTAACCTTATTTTTTTTAATTCACCAGATTTCTTACGAAATTCTAAATAATTTTGCGGCAAGAATCAAATAAATATATTAATCCGATAAAAAATATTAATCAGAAGTTGGAACTTTTAAAAAATTTCATATTTTTCGCGTTTTTTCTAAAAAGGTGGCAATATTTATTCACTTTCATAGTTAGTTTTTTGTTCTGAGCCATATAATTTTTTTAATGTTTTCAAAAGATATCTTAACGCAAATGCGTGTTAATTAATTTGAGAAAAGGTCTCCCCACAAGCGTTTTAATAAAATTGATTCTGTCTTTTTCCATATTAACCCATGGTTTCTGTTGGTGCTAAGTAATAGTTAATATCATATTTGATGATTATTTTCTTACATTTTGTACACCCTACACCACCATAGGTAGGGAGGGTATTATGCTGATGTTTGTAACATCCAAAAATATTGTTCTAAGACCCACCTTAATTTGTACCAATAGGCTCTGATTCGATTTAACAATGTCCGTCCGTCTGTCCGTCCAAGTAAACCTTTTAATCAAAATACAGGTCTTAATTTTGAACATAACATGAAATTGGCACACAGGTTTCTTATAGTTCAAGGGCAAAGCATGTTGAAATTGGTTATGATCGGTACATTATTTTGCCTAGCCCCTGTATAAATAACATCCCAGAAAAGGGGTTTAACGATCATAAATCCCTTAAATGAAAAAATAATTTTTGCACATGTAAGTTCCATATAAGTTTATATCTGTTTGCCGAATTTCATAATTGACCATAGCTCCCATATAAATTCAAATAAATGTTAGTATCGACGTAATATTATGTATTCGTATATTTAATTTTAAATTTAATACAAGTACCGGTACAAAGTTCATCAGGTCTAGAAAAAAAGATCAAAATTCGTTGAGGGGGAATTTTGATGCACACAATGGTGTCGGGCTTGACCGACTATATCTTTCTTTCTCGTTCTTAATGGGTTAATAGTTATTTCCAAAATAATTATGTTTAATAAATTTTAACTTGAACATTATAAGATTTATTTTTTTTTTTTTTTTTAAGAAATGTAGTCTTTTGATAGAAGTAATAACATCAAAAAAAAAAAAAACGGTTAACCGGTTTTTTTATGAATTTAAAAAAGTACAAACAATTTTTTTCAAAATACCAACTATTCGAAAACCGGTTTCCCCAAAAAGTCAAAAACACCCATAAAGTATTTTCTGATGGACAAAGTGACGATTTCAATGAAAGAAGTGAATTTTTTAAAGATGTTTTTCCCGTATTGAGATTTTGGGCTTTGTGGTATTAAAAAGTGGTAGATTTTTTAATTCTTTTATTTTAAGACAGTTTATTCACATTATGTCAAAATTTCAATACGTATCTTTTTTAAATTTTATTTAAATATTAAATTATTTTTCAAAAAAGCGCTTCAAATCGTAAATTTTCGTTTCGGCTCAAGGTCTAAGGAAAATTATAAACGGAATAAAGAACTTTTAACTTAGAAGGGTGTAAAAATGTGGAAAAATTATTTAAATATTTTTGAATATACTTTTAAGAGAATAATATAGTCAAAAGATGCTCTTAAAATATAATTTTTTTTTGTCATTTCTAAGAGAATTTAATATATTTGGTATTAAAAAAATGTCATAGATTTTCTAGTGATTTCTCTGCAATCATATTAATTATATCAATAGCAATTATTAGTTAAAATTTATTAAAAAATAATTTATCTCTTTTTTTCAGTTGCTTGCCCCTATTCCCCCTTAATCGTGTTTATCAATGCTGTTTAAAACGTTCCATTGGTCGTAAAGTCATCTGTAATAAATGTGGCAGTAATTTAGGCTACTGGAAGCGATCGTAAATCTAAAATTACTATAGTTAATTAATTTAAATAACACTTTAAACTCTAATATATGTATAAGTTAAAATAGCTTTAAATAAAAATAAAGAAATTATTGGCCATTGTTTAAGAAACGTAAATTTCAATTTAAAACTCTTTTTTTTTTTTTTGTTTCATATGAATTGAGAGTGAAGTTTAAAGTGGTTATATAGGCCAGCACTTTTAATTTTATGTTCAGACATATTGACCATGATTCTTTTGTTTGAAGCATAAGTTTTTTAAAGCGTGTATGTGCTTGGATTTTTTAAAGTATGTACTCGTACAAATAACAAATGCAGTTATATGAAGTCAATCAATTTAAGTGTTATGGCCTTTTTAACGGTAAATTGGCATTTTATTTGTTTCTGTACTTTATTTTGTGTTAGGAAAGTACTGTGTTTTTGTCTTTAAACAATTTTTAAATATAAATTTAAAACTGAAAGTGCAACTAAATTGTTATTTTTTTGTGACATGTACCCATTAAAATAAATAATTATGCAGGTAGATAGGTAGGTACTCAATCAAAATGTGTTTTTTATATAAAATAAATGGGTTTTAAAATGGGCATTATTTGTGCATTTACTTCCTCTATTTTTTTTAATTAATATTCAAACAACAGTATCCAATACACTAAGTAGGTCAATCTATAACCGAATAATATTTTACTTAATAATTTGTAAATTTGGGTTTAATGAATTTATAAATTTATTTACATTATAAAAAGAATATAAATAATTTAATGATCAAAAGTATGTATATATCTTTCCTAATATTTGTTGTTTAATAAATTTTAATTTTTAGTACATATGTACCTACTTAAAAAAACATTTTAAGATTTATTTAAATCGCATATGTATGTATTTATGGTCCATTTGTGCTGATTTTCAATATCATTATGAATCTGTTTGGCTACAAAGATTTTGAAGATGATATATATGTACATACTTATATATGTACATATATAGATTTTTTTCAAGTGTTGTTTAATTTTCTTTTTCTTTTAAGAAATCAAAATTAGCAAAAGCTCTTAAAAAATGTCCATTAAATAAAAATCTCTTAAATACAAATTTAACAGAAAAAAAAGCAAAAAGTCGTCGCCAAAATTTGTTTTAATTTCTATTTGACTCTTCTCAAAGTTTTAAAACATTAACATTTAGTTTTCTTGCTAACGTATACGGACCAAATACACACAATCATCTAATTTTATACTAAAACGTTTTCAAAATTTATACATAAATAAGCTACACACCAAATAAAAAAGAAATTTATTTATCTTTAAAATGCCACAAATTGAAGAAATGATTGATGTTAATTTGGATTCACCTAGGACACCCGAAAATCAACAAAATCCAGTTGACTTTAAGAAATGTATTACATTTAATAAAAATGTCGATAATATACAATATGCAGGTGAAGATACTACCGATTTCAGATCTCCACCTCATAAGTTACGTTCATGGTCAGAGCTATCCGATAAAGATGATGGAAAACCACATTTGCGTTATTTCTCTGTAGGTCCAAGAACATATCAATTACGTTGTCCATTGTGTAAACAAAGAGCCGATGCGGAAACT
The DNA here is from genome assembly GCA_951394005.1 of Protophormia terraenovae. Lineage (NCBI taxonomy): Eukaryota > Metazoa > Arthropoda > Insecta > Diptera > Calliphoridae > Protophormia > Protophormia terraenovae. The sequence continues at coordinate 29,192,136 of OX596077.1, read as the reverse complement.
GTACAAATGGGTGGCGCTTTGGGCCAGCTGAGTTGTTTGTTGTCGATGCTATCATGGTGAGTAGTGAAAATAGTCAAAATGGTGTTAATTGAAAGAAATTGGAAACGTAAAAAATAGATTTTCAGTTAAAAATTGTCTCTAAATTATAATCTATAACGACGCACGTTGGGGTAAAATGTGTAAAAATTGGCGATTAATTGAATCTTGAAATTAAAATTTTTGTAATAAAGTTGTGTACCTTTTAAAAATAGACAAAATTATGTATGAATATTAGAGTAATCGATTTTTCGACTTTTTGGAGAAACCGGTTTTCGATTAGTTTGAATAGTTGGTATTTTAAAAAAAATCGTTTGCACTTTTTGAAATTCAGAAAAACCCCGGTTAAGCGGATTTTTTCGGCTCTGCGAACTGTGACCCAAGGAAATATGGCCCCAAAACACTAAATGAAAAATGTCCCCAAAATTTACATGGGATACAACAACACGCAATTTCGGGTCAATATTTCTTAATTTTTGGGGAATTTTGTGACGTATTTTTTTAGGGTGAATTTGCATCGAATTGGAATGAAAAAGATGGAATGTAAAAAAGCCCCAAAAAAATTTTTACTTTAGGGCGATTTTTCATTCAGCGATTTTTTTTAAAACATTTAATTTCACAACATGTGTTTCGTGAAATTTGGTATTTCGAAGGATAACGACGGCTAAAAAACTTTCTTTACTGCTTGTAATAGCTAAAAAATGTTTTCTTATCATATTATCTAATCTTAAAAAAGATTAAGTTAATTAAGGAAAATATTTTGACCTTAATTTTCTTATAAGATTATTTCATTTGTTTAGAAAACGAATAATGAAATAAGACTTATTTTTATAGGAATTTAATTCATTTTCTTAAATTTGAGATAATTTTATAATTTCTTTTAATTAAGACTATAAACTAATATTTTCCTTTCAATAATTTTACAAAGTTTGAAGAGTATTCTTTTGAAATAATGCTCCTCAACTCAAAAAAATCAAATTTTTTAGGAGAATTTTCAAATAAAATATATATTTTTTTTTTTTATAAATAATTTTTTTTGTGTTGCCGGGCTTCGGCTGGGCTTAAGCACTTTCTACTCTGGGTATGTCGAACACCGGCTTAGCCAAATAAGTTTTTTTCGAATATAAAAATATGTTAAAGGTTGCACCTTTTTGATAAAAAACGTTAATTTAAAAAATAATCGCTTTATATATTTTTCGTTTTAGCTTAAGGTAATATTTCATTTTTGTTTGGGATAACTTTTCTTTATGAAAATTTGTCCCAATATTTGTGCCAATTTTTAATTTCAACTTTGGGCCAATAATGCATTTTTTCTGGGGTTTATATTTCTAAAAACTTTAAGGAAATGTTTCATTATGAAAAATTGGCCCATAGTTGGGGTTTAGTGTTTTGGTGCCAAATTTCCTGGGGCCACAGTTTGTAGTGCCGTTTTTTTCACTAGTTATCAAAAGACTACATTTAAAAAATATGAATAATATTCAAGTTAAAATTAATTATAAACATATAATTATTTTTAGAAATAAGAAAATAACCAACAAAAATGAGAATAACTTTCAGTTAACATAAACTTAGCTATGGTTTCTGGCTTAATATAGAAAAAGCGTGTCTCAATTTTATTTAAACGATTTTGCAGGTGAAACATTTTTAATACAAGATCTTTAAAAAATTAGGAACATTTTGGATCAAAAGAACCATTAAAACATTTCAATTGAGAGTAAAAATATTTCGGGTGTTACAAGAGATAAAACAAATTTCATTCAGGATAATAATTACTAATTAATTTGTTTAATCTTATAGAATTAATTTCAATTTAACCTTAAACTATATATATTTTTAGAACATAAGAACTCACACTTTATGAATATTTAAAAAATTATTTCTAAATTACGATTCGAATATTAGTATTTTGTACATGTTTTTTTTTTTTTTTGACATCAAAAGCTATTTTTAAAAACAGTTTTTTGTGTTTAAGAATTTAAGACATTTGAAAAATTAACATTTTGTCTAAAAAACCGGGTTTAAAACCGGTTGGAAAACCAAGTCGATCACCCTAAGCAATATCATTATAATCTTTAAGCTATGTTGTGTTGTTTTCTTATAAGAAGCTGTAACAATTGAATCATTTTTTAACATTTTTGAAAAAGAGTAAAAAATTCATTTTCATCAAATTCCGGTGTATTTATTTTAATTAAAAGGGATTTTTAAGTAAAAATTTAAAATAGAACCATTCAAGTACTCGTATTTGTAAATTATACTTTGTCCTAATATTTTTGTTATTTTTTATTTTTTTTTTGAAAATTGTCCTAAAATACACTAAATTTCAATTTTCATGGAATTCAACTTAAAATGTTACAAGAAGTTTCTTCTGAAAATTTTCTGAAAAATAGTACATATTGTATTATAAAAAAAATCGTGCGCATATATAGCCCGAAATTATTATTATTTTTTTTTTTTTTTTCGAAAAACTCTTATAGATTTCATCAAACATTAAACAGTGGGGCAGAATCAAAATAATTCTTTAACTTCAAATCGGCTAGATGCATTTATATGAAATTTCAAATTTCACATAGACGTAGCAAAGGACAGTAACATTTTTATTTTAGAAGCAGAACGCTTCAGGAGCGGAGCTATGAGGGTTCAAAATAGGTTACTAATTTCATAGAGAATGTTTCACCTAGCGATTTTTTGTTCCTTACCCGGGCGGGTCCTTCTGTCACCCGATGTCTGTTGAAACAGGATAGGGCTCGAACGGGACAACTTAGGGGGACGAAATTTGGCTTAAATATTTATCTTATATAGGGTTTCTTTGGGATTAAAAATGGATAAAATCGGTTAATAAACAAAAAGGTTATGGTCAAAATACTAGAAACACAGGATGTCCGTTGTAGCTTCATCTGCAGATATCTCTTTAACAAAAGCATGTACGACAACGAAATTTTGTACAAATAATTCGAGGGTTAATATAAATTTGGAAATTAAAAATGGGCGTGGTCCACCCACCTCCCATATAAGGTGAAACGTCAACGAAATTTTGAACAAATAGTTCAATGATCAATGTAAACTCGGAAACAAAAATGGGCATGGCCACCTACCTTACCGCCCGCCTCCAATATAACGTAAAATTTGGAAAAGTTGATGTGGAAATTTCGGCCAAGCCGAATATAACATTCTCGCTTGTTTTATATTGTTAAAAACAAATAGAAAATTAGTATAAAGAAATTATTTTAAAGAAATATTAACGGAGTCAAAACTTATAAGCATTTAAATTTGAATTTTAGAGAGTAGATATTTTTTTTTTTTTTTTTTGCCAAAAAAAGTGGTCCGATTCTTTTTCTTCTATATACAAATTTTCTTAAGTAACATATACAGTAGTTATATTTTTCTTAAAGATAACTAAATGGAAAATATTTTGAATGTATAAAAACATTAAAAAAAATGATTTTTGGTATATCTCAAAAAAGCAGACATTTTTAACATTTTTTTATATCATCTCATATGTTATTAATTTTTTTGGAAATAAAGATTTTTGCTTCCTGATATTGGTTGGGAAGATATAGCAAAAAAAGTAGAAAATCCATTTTTGAAAATTTTTGAAAATTTTTTTTTTTTTTTTTGGGAACTGCGGAATTTCTGTTGAAAAATCTAAAAAAGTGAATAACACTTGAAACTGAGCATAAACAATTTTTCTGATGTAAAATTTCATTAAAAAATATTCACAAACAAAAATTTTAATTAATTTTATGATTGAATCAATTACTCGTTCATTTAAATAAGAAATACTAAAAACATTGCATGATTGTTCTTTTTCTATTGAGTTAGTTGTTGTAACAGAATTCTTAATTAAAAAAAAGTACTCCTTTTTATAAACCTATTTCTTGGGAATTTATATTATGGTTTTAATGAATTATTCATTTGCCCCGATTAATACTTTGTATTTATGTTTTTCTTTATTTATATATAATTATGTGTGTGTAGCATTTTAAAATATATATACATAAATTTTAATCCAAATATTTTTGATTTTACTCATTTTTTTATATTTTCAGTTGTTTTCCCATATTTTCACTCTCATTTGTGTATCTCTGTCTACAGAGTCGTCTGAAGAGTAAGAGATTGTTTTGCAATAAATGTGGAGGTCACTTGGGATTCTATTGGAGACCAACATAGTGATGAAATAAATTTTTCAAAAAAAAATGTTTATTTTGTATTAATAAAGAAGAAAAAAAATGTAAATAAATACTTATTGTAAAATAAAATTGAAAAAACGATCATAATATTTCTTTTAGTTTCAAGTTCAAAATAAAATGTTTGAAATCTCTTATAATGAAAATAAAATAATATAAATTTTGAGACGACAAAATTTACTTTAGTAGCCAAAACAGAAAATACCTACATATAAACTTTTATTAACAAGATGATAATGCTCTTAAGAATGAGATGACGACAGAATTAAATAAGAAAAAACATCAAAATTTTTGTAGGTTAGATAAAAGTGTTTTTAAAACAAAACAAAATTTTGTTTTATTAAGAAAATGAAATTTTTTAGTGAATTGTGTCGCAGACCATCAGTCACTACGCATTCGCTTTTTAGTAGATTTTTTTTTATTTGTTTATTTTTATTTTAACAATGACAAATACCACAGCCGCCCATACAGAGACACCTAAAATTTTAGAAGATATATTGCCGGTACTACCAAAAAATGTGGGACATTTACAAAAGGAACCCACAGAAATTGAATGTCCCTCCTGTCAACAACGTGGTCTAACACGCGTTGAAAAACAAGCCGTAACTGTAGTGCAACGTTTTGTTGCAGTCATCAATACCGGTCTTTGTTGGTAAATATTAAAGTTAAAAAAAAAAAATAAAAATAAAATAAAAAATAATAGTATTTCTTAGAGAGTATTTATTCCCTTTTTTATATTTTTTGTCTTAAAACCTCTAGTACTCCCATACGTTGGAGTGGACGATATGACATCAATCATTATTGCAGTAAATGTGGTTGTTTTGTTGGACGTTATATTACTTTGAGTTGGTATAAACGTCAATTGTTTCGCATGCAACGTTCTGAAGTAGAGGAGGAAAGTAGATGGCAACGTTTCCGTAAAATCGAAAAAGAACAATTGGACAAGAATAAACAGAAACATTTGAAATTGGTCTCTAAGTCTACCGAAGGTGTTAACGGAGTAGAAACAGCTGCTGATAAATGAAATATTTACAAAAGTTTTGATTTTGTATGAGAATGAGCAGTGAAATGTTTTTAGTGATCTTTTATTATTATTTTTTTTAAATTTTGTGTGTATTTAAAAGTGTTTTAAAATTATAATCAAACAAAAAATTTATAAAATGTGAATTTTCATGAACTTGTTTGGACGTGTGTTTTTTTTTTTTTGTTGTCTGTTTTGTTTGATTTTTTCAATTGACCAACTGATGCGAATCATGGTGCTATGACATCATAATGAAAATGGAATTTTAAAATTAGAATAAAATCTTTAAACATAAAAATATAATAAATTGAAACAAAAGGTTGCCATAGGGAATTTTGATTACAAACAGAGTGATTTATTATTATTATTTTTTCGGGAATCGTAACGGTTATAGAAGATATAAAACAAAGTTCTTTTATAACAGAGAGTTTTATATAGCCATCATAAAATAAAACTCATTTGAGGAGTTTTACAATTTTTACTTTTTAGCATACCTTGGTGAAATGGTTCTAAATGTCACGTTTTTTTTTTTTTTTTTATTTTTTTTTTTTAAATCATTAAAAACAAATAGCAAAATTGAGTTAAGAAAGAATTTTGAAAAAAATATTTACGCAGTCAAGTTATTGCCATTTTAATTTAAACTTTGAAAAAGTGACGAAATTTTCCTTTTTTTTTTTTTGTCAAAACAGTGGTCACATTTTTTTAATTATAAAAAACGTTTTCTTAAATTACATATAAAGTATTTATACTTTTCTGAATGATAACTTTATACAAAATTATGTGAAGAAAAAAATTTATAAAAAAACTTTATTCCTGCGAGAACCAGCGTCACCCAAATTCGACTTATTTTTTTTTTTAATTATTTTTCCAATTTTTGTCTTAATTTCTCAAATCGCAAAGCTGGAACTTTAAAAAGGTATACTTTTTACAAAGTTTAATGTGTTTTTATGTTTTCGATTGGAACATTTTTTTGGAATTTTTTTAGTTTTTTTTTTCTACATTTTATTATCAAAAGTAAAAAGGAGTTTCATTGAAATAGTGCTATATTAAAGGCATTTATGATCATTAAATCCCTATTCCGGGAGGACATTTGTATGAGGGCTAGGTGAAATAATGGACCGATCATAACCAATTTCAATAGACTTCGTCCTTGTATCAAAATAATTATTCGTGCCAAATTTCATTAAGATATCTTTAAAATTGTGACCAGTACTTTGTTCACGAGGTTTACACGGACAGACAGCCAGACGGACGGACATCGTTAAATCGACTCAGAAAGTAATTCTGAGTCAAACGGTATACTTTAAGGTGGGGGTCCGATAATTTTTTCTGTGCGTTACAAACATAATATATATAATATAATACCCCAACCAACTATGGTGGTGTAGGGTATAAAAATGAAAAATATGATCAAAATCTCAAGTCAATAAAACACAAAATATTTCCAAAAAATTGGGTGAAAGTTGGATCCGCTATAACGAAAATATTCACCAAGGTACGTTAAAAAGTAAACATACTATTTGAAGTTCTTGAAAAGTACAATCCTCTTATGTAAAGGTTTCCATATATTTTAAGTCCTAAAAGTATGCACCAAATAAAACATATAATAAAACACAAAGTATTTTGAAATTTATGAAGAATATTTTGATAAAGTTTATAAATGTTTAATAACTGAAAATATTACAGGGCGACAAATTGAAAACTTTTTTTCATTGGCACAGTATACACGTGATCATGTAGTTCGAAGACTATAAATAACTTTTTATATCCTACACCACTTTAGGTGGTTGTTTTTCCGTCTGGCTGGTTATATGTCCATGTAAAACTTTTGAATAAAGTTTAGGTCACAATTTTAAATTTCTATAAATTTGATATAAATAATTATGTTTGTACTAGAATCAAGCATTTTGAAATTGGATAACAGTACATAATTTTATCCCTTCTCATATTTTATCATCATCCATACAAATGTAATCCAAGAATCATAAATGCCTAAATAAAAATCTTAGTTTCAAATTTCATGAATATAGGTCCATACTTTACCATAGCTTCCACAAAAGAAAAAATGGCTAAATGGTATCTTACGAATTTTTGAAAAACACATATTTTTATAAAAATGTAAAAATTTTCTACATGGCAATCCTGTCAAAATAAAATAAATTTAATTAAACGTTTCATTCTCATAGTAATTTGTGATCTTCTTATTATTATGCTCACATTTATCACTCATTTGCCTCTCAAAAAATATTCTCTCCTATAAACAAATAAAGAAAAGAAAAACATTTTTATTTCTCTTCAATAAAACCTAATTACTCTTTCAATTAAGAACATTAAACGCTCTTTAATTTGTTTATTTAATTTTTAACAAAATCTAATTTATATCTATTACTGAAACGAAATATCGCTCACAGTTAGTACCCTTTAACTACTCTAACAGTATGGAACAACAAGTGGAATCATCTGTACGGGATAAAATCAAAATCAAATTAATACCTGCCCAAACAGCCGAAGAACGTAAACGTAACATAATCGCCAATGTGGTAGTGGTGGAGGATGAAGCCAATGGAGATGGTTCTGCACTGGTGCCCTATATTGACGAAATAGTGACAGCCAGTAATGCAACTCAATTACAAAGTGGCCAAGGAAAACATGATAAACCACGTTTGCGTTATTATTCTGTTGGTCCATCAACGTATCGCATTAAATGCCCCTTGTGTCGTCAACGTGCGGATGCGGCTGTAATGCGTGCAGCTGGCTATAAAGATGCCACTTGTTGTTTATCGATGTTGTCGTGGTAAGTGTGTTTACACATTTTGGAATGTTTGAATTTTATGAATGAAATTTACTTGTTTGTTATTTCTTTTTTTTTTTTTTATTAATTTTGTTTATAGTATTTTTCCTTTGTTTTGGATTTGTTGTATTTGCACTTGGTGTGGCTGCAATCGTGAGTGGACTACAAAGGGCTTGTATTGTAGCCAATGTGGTGGCAAATTGGGCATACAAAATAAACCGAAATAAATAGTTTTAAAGAATTTTTTTTTTATTTTTAGATTTTAGTAGGAAATATAATCATTTGTTTTATTTTAATGATGAAATTTTTTGTAGGAACAAGAAACAAACAATAAAATAAAAATAATTAAGTATTAAATGAAATAAAATAGTATATTTTGAAATTTAATTGTTTGAAGTAAAAATTAGGTGACATTTAATTTGTTTAAAAAAGCACAACATTTAAAATAAAGTATAACATTTTTACATAGAATAAATACTGATTAAATGTTTTCTTAAATTAAATTTCTGGGAAATTTAATCGCAATGATGAAGAATGTTTTAATTTAATTTTTAGAACATTTCAAATTGTTTTCAAGTTCGATGGATTTATTTTTGTGAGTGAATGAGATTTGTCATTAAACTTTATCTCACGTTATAGATTATGGTTATTACTAAATTCGGATTTCATTGTTTTAAATGATTTTATGTCAAATATACTTTTTTGGAACTTCATACTTTAATTTCTTAATATTAAAAGTTTAAGATCCAAAAATACTACCCTGTAAAATCTGTTTAGTCGAAAAGGTTTCCATTCCGACATAGATAACATAATACGTTAAGCAAAGAAATAAATTAAAATCTTTTATTATAGTTATAAAACATCAACATTTTTTATAATCTTGGAGGATAACCAATAGTCAAAAATACTATTGTTGACAGACGCTCTAAGCATGATCAAATAGATAAAATTGACCCTCTTCAATATTATGGGAATGGTTGGAATGGTCTATCCTGACCATTCCAATGTTACATTAAACCTCAATATATGTTGAAAAATGTCTGAAATATATAAAATTATATATATCCATATTAATATTAAAAATCAAGTGTGTGTTTGTTTATTACTTTTTTTGTGACGCAATTACGTCTAAACAGCTGAACCGATTTTAACGAAATTTTTAATATAGATGAACTTTAACCTGGAAGGAACTATAGGCTATAAATTGAAATTAAATTGATGAAAATATCGAAAATATTGCAGTTTTTTTGCACTTCAAAATTTTATTAATTTTTTGATAAAAGTTTTAATGAAGGAAGCTTTACGGGAAACATTAATGCAGGTTGGAAACAACTGTTTTTTACGTTATCTAAATATGTTTATTAATCTCGTATTTAATAAAAAAAATATGACAAAAAACGTTAGTAAAATCTAAATTATTTAAAAAAATATTCCAAGCCTTAGTATGCCTGCCACTAACATTTTGATATTGATATTTAAAGAAATACTAATTTTTAGAGATGTTTTCAAAATGGTTCAAAATAGTTCCCATAAATTTAAAAATTCAAATGTAATATTTTGGTAATCCTATAAGAACAGACCAATCTTCTTTTCTAGAGGGGTACATTTGCAACTTTTTGTGGGCCTCTTTAATGATCATAATCGAGGCATTTATCCATGGTAGTAATAATAATAATAATAATCGCAGAATTGAAACTCCTGAATTCGCTTCGCTGCCACGTTAGTAGCATATACTTCGGCCTGGAAAACTGTACACGAATTGGGTAATCTGAGAGACATCGAAATGTCCGAAAATACCCGATCCAGTGCCAGTATCCGTCTTCGATCCATAAGGGAATACGGAGATTGCATATTCCTTAAAAACGGAATTTGCTGCCCAATCTTCCCTAGATGGGATTATAATGTTGAAAGTACTATCAAAACTCATTTGATTTGTCTATTATATTCAATATAATGCCATGACCAACGCGGGCGTGCCTAAGTTCGCCTGACTCTTTGAGTCGTAGAGCGGACTCGACGGAGATATTTCTAATGAAAATATCAAGGGGAAGAATGCATAGTCTCCAAATTAGCCTGGGTAGTGAAACTCATTGAACCAATGATTGAGAGAAAAGCTAATCTCTGCATTTTATTTAGAATAGAGATATGTGTCTTCGTGCCTTCTTCTCTCCATCATACAAGAGCTCCGTAGGTAAGAATGGGTCTAATAACTGCTTAATATACTAATATATATAAATCGTATATATAATATACGATTTCAGACCCCATCTTTTCCCGAAGGTTTTCTAGCGACTCTCAGCATTACGTTTCCACTAGAGCTTTGAGTCCAGGATCACTTCTCTCGAGAATTCCAGTCAAAACGTGGTATCTTGAAAACCGGAACCTTATATTTCCTAGTGAAAAGCACTAGTTCGGTCTTTGTAGAATTTACTTGTAACCCGTTCTCCCTAGCCCATATCAGTAGAACGCCCAAAGCTGATTCCATGAATTCACTAATCGTGGAGAAAAATTTTCCCCTAATGAGGAGCACAATATCGTCAGCATATTGTAGTCAGCGACTACTTTAATGCCTCTGTCATTGAGTTCGAAAAAGACTTTGTTCACAACAAGGTTCCACAAGAGTAGAGATAATACTCCTCCCTGTGGAGTACCTCTTGTCAAGACTTTCCTCGAACTACTCAGACCTAAACTGGAATTGATGGTCCTGCTTTTCAGCATGTTCCCCGTCCAGTCCCTTATCCGCCGATCGACTTCATTTTAATTGAAATGAAATCATTTCAATTAAAAGAATCTCATGGGTGTCGAAGTTGACAACCTCGAGTATGAAAGAGTATTAAAAAATCGAAACTTGACAATTAAATATTTCAAAAATTTAAAGGCTTGATAAGATACTTACTCACCTATGATATCTCTTATGGTTAAAAAAATTTTTGTTTGGAATTGGAATTTCCGAATTTTTGATTTTTCTTTAATAATTTCTGTAATATTTTCGTTTTAAATATCCTAAGATTCCTAATACATTTTAAAATAATGTGCTGAAAGTTTTTTAGACCCATTATCCAAAAAGATGAGGGGTATATTGTAAAAATTTAAGATCCCATTAAATATATACATACATATAAGGAGTGCGTTAACATATATAATATTCAATAACTTGGAAACGGTTGATCTTAGAGTTTTCATTGTTTTTTTATTTAATTGATAATTTAGTACAGACCACAGAAAAATATAACTTTTATAGTTCTAACCACTACTTATGAACTTCAGAACCATTTTTGGTAACCCTTCCGTTAGAGATTTGATAGTTGCTTCACTCACTTTTTAGGACCAGTGTGCAAATCTTCTTTTAAAATCTTCCGTGTTTTGGGACGCCTTTTTTGTGCTCTTCAATTCACTTTTCACAAGAGCTCAATTTCTTTTCACTGGTCTAAGCTATGGATAATTTGGAAAATTGACCTCTCCTGGTGCAAAAACTATGTTATTGTTTTGGCACCATTCCAGAGCTTTCTTATCGTAGTGACATGATACCAAATCGGGCCAAAAATGTGTGGACATGTTGTGCTCTTTCATGAAATGAAGAAGTCTTTTTTGCAAATATTTCTTGATGTTTATTTTGGTATTTATAGATCTGAATGTATCAAATGACTTTCCTGTTTTGACGCCACTGCAAAAGGCTTGTTATACCAGGAATTTCGTAAGAAATTTTTTCCGCTTTTGGGTCCTAAACTTATCTTTAACACTTCCTCGAGCATTAACAATATAAAAGTTTTGACACAGAAGCTGCGAAATTTCTGCCAGCACATTCGTATCTACGTCAATTATACAATTTGATTATTTTTGTATGAAATTTGGTTTTAATTTCCGTGTACTTTTTTTGGCTTTTAAATTTTTTGCAGCATTCCTGTTTTGAACTTTTTGGACTTTATATGTCATGAATTTTAAACTTTCGCACCAAATAGACAAAGCACTGAGCTAACCAGGCTGCTTTTTTACCAGATGTGTTTGGAGTTCCTTTCAATATGCTTTCAATTTTCTGGCCTTCCCAATATCATGTGGACCTCTTTTTCTATCCGAACCAGGTTTCCTATCAATGGTTAACGTTTAATAACATTAGAAACAGTTTGACAGCAGAAATTTAATTCTATGGCCAATTATTTGTTGGACCTGTTTGGATTTTTTTGAAATTTTGTAATAATTTGTAGCACGTACATCTTTTTTGTCACTCATTTTGATGAAAATCTCGACAAATCAACATGGTTGTTGTTAAAAATAATAACTGAAGTATTTTTCCATGATAACTAAATCAAAAAAAAAAAAAAAAAAAATAATAATAATATTGATTCCGAAAAAAGTTATGAGACAAAACGTGTGCTAAGATTTTTTCGATCGCACTCCTTATGCTGAGTCTTAGTACATCAAATAACAGAAAAATTGCGAAGAAAACGTGGCACAGTCGAATTGATATGTTGTAAAGGTGAACCTAAACTTTCAGAAAAATTATGTTGTAGTCACACTGTAATAATACTCAAGGATGTCAAAGTTGACCACCTTGAGTATGTTAAAGTTCAAAAAAAAAAAAAAAAAAAAAAAAAAAAAAAACTTTTACAAATCAAGTCCGATTTTAAAGATTTTTTTATGTTTAAAAAAAAAATTTAAATTTTTGATTTTTTAAAGTAATATACTGAAAAATTGTTTTTATTATCTCAATTTGTCTGGCCGTAAAAAATGTGCAAAGTCAGCACTTTAAAATTAATATGAAAAAATGGCAATTATTTAACAAAAATATAGTACAGTTCCTTCACTGTCGAAATAGCGAATTTTTGAAAAAAATTCATGTTCATCGACCTATAAAAAAATCTCACAATCTGATATTAAAATTGTTTAACTTTTTCCGATTAAATAGAAATTACAAATTTATTCAAAAATATTTTAATTCTTCCCCATTGTGCAGAGTTTTAAAATCCCGTATTAATTAATTGAAAATTACCTTTGTTTTATTTTCGCAACAAATTTATAACTTTACAAATTTATTATATTCATAAATTGAAATTAAATAAAAAAAAATTAAATAAATTAGAAAAAAAGCATAATTAAATTTTATAATCACACCCAATAAATATCTACAACTGAGGACGTCTATAAGAGCCTAAATATTCTCCACACTGGGAACAATAGTGGCGGCGTAAACAACAACGAAAGAATGAACGTTTCATAGTTGTTTTGCAATATTGTTTACAATAGGGGCAGGAAACTTCATGGGGCTGGGGACCAACAGCAAAATACACAGGTGGTGGTATTGAATCAGTCTGCATGGTGATAAAAGCCTTGAATAAAAACAATTAAAAGTAATGGAATTTTAGTTAATCAATTCATAAATTTAATTACTAAAATGTTTATAATATTTATGGAACAACATACATATAAATAAATATTACTCACTTTTAATAAAAAAATAACAAAATTTTAATTAAAGCGCACCAGAGATGTTTAGTTAAACGTTCAGAAAAATACTGAGTAAAAAAATATTTTTCAAAACAAGTAAAAGAAAAATTTTGTGTGTGCCAAAGAGAAGAAAAGAACTAAGAGAATTTGTGGGAGACTTTTTTATTTTATTATTTTTTTATTTTTTTATTTTTTATTTTGTTGTAGTGTACTTAAATATATTTTTAAAATATACCTACTTATTTATATATTTTTTAGATATTTTTATTCTACTTTTCTTTTTTTGTATATAAAACATTTCAAATTGTTATTTTGTTTGAAAACACTTGATGTTTGTTTTTGTTGGCGATCATTTGTGTAGATCAATTTAAACATTCTTATTTTTCAGCACAGTAAATGCCACCATATATTTATAAGAAATAAAAAAATAAAAAATAATTTATAGATATATTAGATTAAACTGATGAACACTATATAGTTTTCAACGCCCGCATTGGCCACATCTGTTTTTCATACTCTATCACTGCTTACGCATTTTGGCATTTTTTAGAGGGGGAACTCGCATGGCTCGTCCAAAATAGCAACCACAATTTTTGCAATAATGATTACGATCACTGGATTTACAGGGCAGGTTATAATCCAAACAGCAGCAGCAACAAAAAGTTCTAAAGGAAATAATTAAAATAAACAAAGGAAATATAATAATATTTTCTTACATATTTACAGCCGTGTTCAAAAAAATTAATGTAGGTTTGATAACGAGTTACTAACTTTTTCTTATGGAAATTTACATACAAAAAGTTAGTAACTCGTTATCAAGCATACATTTTTTTTTGTGAATACGGCTGTTATTCTTTAGAAAATCTTAAATTATCCTTACACAAATAAACATCCCAGAAAACGATTAATTTCTGTTGCCCACCATTTTAATTCATCTACTACTTCACTATATTCTTCTATGCCACAACTGGGACATTTAATTAGAGCCGGTTCTTGGGTTAAATTCAAATAGGTGCCTACTAGGGGAGTGGCAAAATTATTATAAATTTCTTGTTCCTTTTGGGCTCTCAGCATCTTTTCGCTAGCTTTTTGAGCCTTTTTGTCAATGGCCACCTCAACATTGGCTGGTTTTTGTTCATTAGTTGTTGTTGTTGTTGTAGTTGTTGTCATGGTTTTTTAATGCGTTTTTTTGTCCTCCAAATTTACTTATTATCGTTTTTAATTGTATTTTACTTTTATTTTTTGGTAACCTGAAAAAGTCACGTCTATATTACTTTCGTTTTTATTTTTTTTTGTTTTTCAAGAATTTTCTTTGTGTTTTTCTTATACGATTTTATTAAAATTATTTTAAATGCTATTTGTGTGGTTATTTTCTATACAAATATCGAAATTATACTAAAAGACATTTAAAGATTTAAAGAATTTAGTTGTTTATTATATTTTATGTTGAAAATGAATTAAAAGAGCAAAACATTTCAACAGACTCTTAAGAGATTGTATTTAGAATCGTATTTTATTAATTAAGAGAAATGGAGAGAGAGAGAGAGAGAGAGAGAGAGATATTTTAAAACTGGAAAAATGTGTAACGTTTCTGTTTTCCTTTTCATAAGGTTTTTTAAAGTTCCTGTAATTAATATTAATCATACGCTAACATAAATTTTTATTATTGCAATGTTTACGTTCTTTAAAATTATTTGTAAGTACTTTATTTTATTAAATAATTAAATATTTATTTGCTTAATTTTTTTAATTTAATAAGTTAATTATATACATTAGAAAATTATCATATGTTTTTCTGAAAATAAACACATCTTTGCTATGACAAGCTGTCATTATAATAATACTTAAAAAGTAGTTACGTTTTTAAGAATAAATTTTGTAGTGAGCAATAAGTTTTCTTTTATAAGACACTCATCTAAATTATTTAATTAAAACCAAACATATTCAGTTGAATAGTTTGACTTTTTACAACAGATAAACAAAATAATTACACAGAAAAAATTATTACGGTCTTTTTTTCAATTAACATAGTTGATTCATTTTGCATCGAAATTTAATAAATTTATTCAAGCAAAAATGAAATAAAAATAAAATTTAACTATACTTTTATATCCTATATACATTTTTAATTCATTCAATCAACTACTTCATTAATTTAATTAATTTATTAATTGGGTATTTTTTTCTGTTTTGTATTTTTTACAGTTTTTAGTAATTGATATAATCATTTTGGTGAGAGGTTCAAATTTAAACAAGTTTTTAATTGAATGAATTATTTTCATATATATTTGTTAATTGGTGACTTTTTTCTGTGTACTTACTTTTTTTTTTTTTTTTTTTTTTTTTTGATTTTCTCAAAATTATGTTTAATTTTTTCTTCTTCTAACATCTTTGATTTATAATGTTGCCATCTTAAAGCTACTTGTACTGACATGTGAAAAATAAACAAATATTCATTCATTTATGAGTTCAAGCAGATCTAAATACTTAACAGATGAATTTTTTTATACAATAGATAAAATACAAAGAAGAACACTATAATCGGTTCTTTAGAATTACTAGTTCTATAAAATTAATGCTTGCAGTATAATATTTTGTGTTAAGCGATCATTAATTTAGAATTTTGTAACAACAGTTTAAACAATTGATTTATAAACAAATTTATTTGTTACAACGAAAATGCTGCATTTTGAAGTATCACAAATACAATTTAATTTTGTCATATTCAATTATATTGTTAACTTTTTTATTTTGTTACAAATGCTTTATTGAAATTAACATATCGCCTTATTTAAGAGGAAAAAATTAGACATATAAATACAAAATTTAATAAAATTCATAATAAATTACAAATAACACGTTGAGAAAATGAATAAGAAATACGGGAAAAAACGAAATAAAAATTTCATTAACAATTGGGGGTGAGGTCATTTATAGTGCAAATTACGCACAATAAAAAATATTTGTACAAAAGCAAAAAAAAAAAAAAAAAACCAACACAGTGAACTCTCCACTCAACAACAATTAATTGTATAAATATGGAAAATTCAACTATAAATAGAAGCCAAAGATGATGATGATATTCAGCGGTGGGAAATAAGTATTTATGTCTTCATATATATCTACGTATTTATCGCAAACGTTTTTTTATAGACATCACAATAAAAACAATTGATCACATAATTTTCTATAGAAAGTCTATCGATGGCAATAATTTTCTATAGAAAATTTATCGATCACAATAATTTTCTATGAAATATTTATCGATCACAATAATTTTCTATAAAGAATTTATCGATCGCAATAATTTCTTATAAAAAATTTATCGATCACAATAATTTCTTACAGAAAATTTATCGATCGCAATAATTTTCGATGGAACACTTATCGATCACAATATTTTCCTATAGAAAACTTATCGATCGCAATAATTTTCTATAGAAAATTTAAAGATCGCAATAATTTTTTGTAGAAAATTTATTGATCGCAATAATTTTCTGTAGAAAATTTATTGATCGCAATATTTTTCATTAGAAAATTTATCGATCACAATAATTTTCTATAAAAAATTTATCGATTGCAATAATTTTCTATAGAAAATTTATAGATCGCAATAATTTTCTATAGAAAATTTATCACCAACAATAATTTTCTATGAAATATTTATCGATCACAATAAATTTCTATGAAATATTTATCGATCACAATAATTTTCCATTAAAATTTTATCGATCGCAATAATTTCTTATAAAAAAATTATTGATCACAATAATTTCTTATAACAAATTTATCGATCACAATAATTTTCTATGAAAAATTTATCGATCGCAATAATTTTCTATAGAAAATTTATCGATCGCAATAATTTCCTATAGAAAATTTATCGATCGCAATGATTTTCTGCAGAAAATTTATCGACCGCAATAATTTCCTATACAAAATATATCGGTCGGAAATAATTTTCTATAGAAAATTTATTGATCGCAATAATTTTCTGAAGAAAATTTATTGACAACAATATTCATTATAGAAAATTTATCGATTGCAATGATTTTCTATAGAAAATTTATCGAGCGCAATAATTTTCTGTAGAAAATCTATCGACCGCAATAATTTTCTGTATAAAATTTATCGATCGCAATAAATTTCTGTAGAAAATCTATCGCCAACAATATTTTTCATTAGAAAATTTATCGATCACAATAATTTCCTATAGAAAATTTATCGATCACAATAATTTCCTACAGAAAATTTATCGATCGCAATAATTTTCTTGCGATCGCAATAATTTTTTATAGAAAATTTATCGATCGCAATAATTTTCTATAGAAAATGTATCGATCACAATAATTTTCTGTAGAAAATTTATTGATCGCAATAATTTTCTGTAGAAAATTTATCGGTCACAATAATTTTCTATGAAATATTTATCGATCACAATAATTTTCTATAAAAAAATTTATCGATCGCAATAATTTCGTATAAAAAATTTATCGATCACAATAATTTTCTATAGAAAATTTATCGATCGCAATAATTTCCTATGGAAAATTTATCGAGCGCAATAATTTTCTGTAGAAAATTTATAGATCGCAATAATTTTTTATAGAAAATTTATCGATCGCAATCATTTTTTATAGAAAATCTATCGATCGCAATCATTTTTTATAGAAAATTTATCGATCGCAATCATTTTTTATATAAAATCTATCGATTGCAATAATTTTATATAGAAAATCTATCGATCGCAATAATTTTCTATAAAAAAATATATCGATCGCAATAGAAAATTTATCGATTTTTCTTTAGAAAATCTATCGATTGCAATACTTTTCTATAGAAAATTTATCGATCGCAATAATTTTCAATGGAAAATTTATCGATCACATTAATTTTCTATAGAAAATTTATCGATAGCAATAATTCTCTGTTGAAAATTTATCGATCGAAATAATTTTCTATAGAAAATTTATTGATCACAATAATATTCGATGGATATTCAATTTGAATAATTTTTTATAGAAAATTTATCAATTGTAATAATTTTCGATACAAAACTTATCGATCGCTATAGTTTTCTATAAAAATTTTAACGATGATAATAATTTTCTATAGAAAATTTTTCAATCGCAATAATTTTCTATAAAGAAATAATATATCATATTTTTTTTTTTTTGTCACAAAAATATTTTTTATGGAAAATGGAAAATGGATTGACAGCAATAATTTTCTAAATCAAATTTATCGATAATAATTATTGTTTACAGCAAATTGATAGATAACAATATTTTTCATTAGAAAATTTACCGCTCGCAATTATTTTGTATATGAAATTTTTCTATACCAAAAATTTTAATAGATTCTTTTCTATGGAAAAGTTATCGATCGAGTTTTTTATAGAAAATTTATTTTACGCAATAATTTTCTGTAAAAAATTTATCGATAACATAATTTTTTATCGCTAATATAGTTTTGTATAGAAAATGGATCGAAAGCAGTAATTTTACAAAACTAGAAAATTGTTGTCTTCGATAAGAAAAAAAAAAAAAAAATCAATCGCAAACATTTTCTATAGAAGGGGAAAATTTATCGATAACAATTATATTGTATGAATATATTATATATAATATAAGAAATGATTATAGTAGCTTTTTGTAGAAAATTTCATCTATCGCTAATATTTTTTTTTATAGAGTTTTAATCACAATTTTTTTTTTGTAGAAAACATCGATGACAACTTTTTGTAGAATTTTTTCTGTTGAAAGGTAGGAATCTATTTGATCGCAATAATTTTCTACAGAAAATTTATTTATTGCAAATATTTTCTTCAGAAAACTTATGGTCGCAAGAATTTTCTTAAGAAATCGTGTCGATAGCAATAATTTGTGTGAAAAACTTATCGAAAGTGTATCGATATCATTACATTTCTATTGAAAATTAATTATTGATTTTTTTTTTTTTTTTATAGAAATTTTCACTTCTACAAAGGTTGTACATCATTTTTATTTATTTATTTTTTTTTAATTTATTTTCTTAAATAACTTAAACAATATAGTATTTAATACTCATAATAAACAAATACACTCTTAAGATCTTTAAACGTTTATACTCTTAAAACTTTAGATTTTTAAGAGCAGTACAAATTTCACCCTCTTCGAATTTTCTACCCAACTCAAGAGATTAATTTAGAAAATTCGTTTGTATTTTTATTCTAACAATTAGTTTCATTTAGTATTTAATCGAATGTATAACAACATCATTTTCAATGGTCGCAATTGAAGAGGAAAAATGTATAGAGGTTATTCTGCCGGGACCTCCACTGCCCCTCATTAAACCCATTGAATTAAAAAATATTGGATTTTTACAAAAGCAACCTACGTATATTAATTGTCCAGCTTGTTTATCGGAATCTTTAAGTGTTGTGCGTCTGGAAGTGGTAACATGTTGGCAGAAGTTCCTAAAAGCTACAAATTGGTGGTGAGTATTATGTATAACAAGCATAAAATGTTTTAATATTATTGAGCTAAAATAAATAAATTGGAGAATTGAAAATAGTTACTCCGCCATTGAATTTGAAAATAAAATAGGTCTAGTTTATATTGTTATTAAAAAAAAAAGTTTTCTTTCGCATAAAATTACATAGATGGATGCGCTTATTCACTTTTTATTAATCAAATAATATTTTGTTAAAGGTTTATAAAACAAATTTGTGCAAATCACAACCAATGTCTTATCATTGTATATCGTAAAAAATTTTAATTTAATATGTTTTTAGTTTGAATTTTTTTTTTTTTTAATATTTACGACATACAACGATACGATAGAGATTGTAAATTGGATACTTATGTATGCAAATTTTCTTATATAAATTTTATTTTTTTTTATTTTTGTCTCATTTTTAGTAAAACTTCTGAAAGCCGTTATGACATCAATCATTATTGCAGCATTTGCGGCTGTTTCATTGGTCGTTATGTGCCCATTGGTTGCGGTGAACGTTGTATATCAAAACAGGCTCGCAAAAAGGCAGCCCATGATGCTATGACTTTGAAAACCAAACCAAAAGATTGTGCTGAACATATGCAAAAAACAAGAGAAAAAATTAAAGAAAATCGTGCCAAGGAAAAAGCCAAAAAGGCAGAGAAGAAAAAAGAAAAGGAAGAAAAGAAATAAGTCAAGTGGAAAAACATAAAGTTATTTGTAAGATAATCGTATTAAATTAGAAAAATAATAATAAATCAAAATTCTAAAAATCTAGTTATGTATTTATGCAAGTATTTTAGTGAGGGCTGGAAGCGTGTTTTCAATTCACTTTTTTTAACGGACTAAAACCATTAAACAAAATGGATTGCTTTTAATCCGGTATTAAGCTTTCAATTGTTACAATTTACTTAAATATCGTTTTGCAATAAAATGTGTTTAAAAATTCAAGTAAAAAAATGAATGAGATTCATCCTTCTTTAGAAGAAGTGGTTTAAAATCGGTTTGATATAAATATGTCTAGTTTTATTTGAAAAAAAAATTATCTTTATGATTAAAGAATAAAAATTTTAACTTCCGACATTTTTGAATTTTAATGATTTAAATAAAAAAAATTGTTTCCTCTATTTTGTTTGTTTATTTTTTTAGAAAATAGGCTTAATATTTCCATAACTGTTGACCGTATATTAAGTTAGTTAATTTAAGTTAGAATTTTTTAAAAATTTTTTTGAACAAAATCACAAAAGTCGTTTTCAAGCTACGCTTCAATATATTGTGCAATCTCCTTAAATTTACAATTCGCTATTTATCACAATAACTAAAGTCAATTCAAAACAAGTGGATTAGAGGCTTAATACTTATTGATACAGTGAATGCGAATTGATTGAGAAAATTTGTTTTCATTTTGTAATTCTATGATATCGATTTTCGACTTACATAGAACGTCATTTCCCTGATTTTTTGTGCAACTCGCGCATTTGTTAAGAAAGCTTGTCAAAATGATTTATTGGCCTTCGATAAAAACATTTTATTGCTGGTTGCTAAATAAACTATAGGACTGCAAATATTTGATTGATAGTTGTTCTACATTTTGGAAAGCTCAGAAAAAATAGCTGTTACGATTATTTGTCTCCCCTACACCACCTATGGTGATGGAGGGTATAAAACATCAGCACATTTGTGCTGATGTTTGTAGCACCCAAAAATATTGGTTTAAGACCCACCTTAATTTATTCTAATCGGCTTAGAATCACTTTCTGAGTCAATTTAACGATGTCCGTCCGTCTGACCGTCTGTCCGTCCATGTAAACTTTGTAATGAAACTACAGGTCGCAATTTTGAACAAAAATTAATGAAATTCGGCACACACATTACTTACAGTCCGGGAACAAAGCTTATTGAAATTGCTTATGATCGGTCCATTATTTCACCTAGCCCCCGTACAAATGTCCTCCCGGAAAAGGGTTTAACGATCATAAATCCCTTAAATATAGCAATATTTTAATGAAATTTGGCACATATAAGTTTCATATAAGTCTAAAAAGTGTACCGATTTTTAGAAAGATCGGTCCATAATTGACCTCAGCTCCCATATAAACCCCTTTTCAGAAAATAACTTTAACGGGCATAAATCCCATTAAAATGTTAGTATCAAGTTAATATTCGAAACAAATAAGTTTGATAAAAGATAAGTGATAGTGCCAAATCTAACAAAGATCGGTTCACAATTTACCATAGTTCCCATATAAGGTCCTCTTTCGGGAATCACCCAAAATCTTAGTATCGACGCAATATTCTGTATTCGTATGTTTTATTTTATACTTAATATGAGTATCGATCCAAATTTGGCTCCAAGTATAATAAAAGATCGCTCTGCAAATTATAATTTACACAATGTTGTTGGGTATCATATGGTCGGGCTTGACCGACTATATTATTTTTCTTTCGTTTAAATTGTAAAAATTTTCTTTACAAAATTTATTGATTGTTAAGAAAATTTATCGATTATATTTAAAATATCGAAATATTCGTCTAAGATCCCATAAAGTTTATATCTAGCTATGTCCGTCCGTCTATCTGTATATTAAATACATATTTTCGAAATATATTTTACGCTAACATGTAAATGTTAAGGAATATAATAATTATTTTGAAGTTATTTTAATGAAATTTTCCACGAGTACTTATATTTTCATTAGTACGAAGGCTGTTGAAATTGGCTATTATGTATTATTTCACCTAGCACCCATAAAAATATAGTTCCGAAAACCACTCAGTAGTGGATAAATATCCTAAAACTGTTAGCATTAAAATTTCATTTTGCACCAATAATTTTTATATATTTAGGTAGAAAACACGATACCGAGTTTAATAATGATCGGTCTATAACCACCAAGGAAAAAAACATCAAGTTTTCGTTACTATGCATTCGCAGTTTAACAGTTTTAGAATGTACACGAGCTAGATAATGTAACCAATTTTAAATAATATAGATTTAATATTGAAAAATCAGTTTCTAGGTAAAGATTTTAACTTCAATCGATTTTTAAGCTCACGCAGAGAAATATTAATTTTACGGCATTGTCACTACAAGAATATCATTTGCTCATTGTTAATTTTTATTAATTTTAATAATACATTGTTTATGATAACAATGTTTTTGTTTAAGTTTTATCATTTAATATAAATTTCAATGTAAGTTGACTAAAACAATTTTATGTTTTTGAATATTTTTACCAGAAATAAAATTTTATTAATATGAAAACGAGAAAAAAGATATAGTCGGTTAAGACTGACCATATGGTAACCCACACCATTTTACATGAGCATAAAAATTCGGGAATTGGACTTATATTAGACCTGCGGCCAATTATAGATCAACACTTTTACTAAATGTAAAATAAAATATTAAAATTCTGAATAATGCGTTAATACTAAGAACTATATGATTTTATGCACCTTAGGGCAATTCCCGGAAGTGGGTTTATATGGGAGCTATAGTAAATATGGACTGATTCTCATAAAATTTGGAAATGTTGTTTTTACATATATAAAACTTATTTTTGTCGAATATTAACTTGATACTAACATTCGTATGGGATTTATGCATGTTAATGTAATGTAAGGAAGAGGGCTTTATATGGGAGCTATAGACAGTTATGGACCGATTTTCATGAAATTTGGCACAAAGATTAACACTTATACAAAAATTTCTTTGCACTGAATTTAATTAAATTATTGCTTATGACCACTAAACCCCTATTCCGGGAGGACATTTGTATGGGGGCCAGATGAAATAATGGACCGATCATAACCAATTTCAATAGGCTTCGTCCTTGTGTCAAAATAACTATTTCAAATTTCATATCTTCTAAACTGCGACGTGTACTTTTTTCACAATGTTTACATGGACAGCGAGCCAGCCAGACGGACGGACATCGTTAAATTAAAGAAAGTGATTCTGAGTCGAACGGTATACTATAAGGTGAGGGTCCGATAATTCTTTCTGTGCGTTATAAACATCAGCACAAACGCTGATGGTGGTGTAGGGTATAAATATACATTTTTCTCCAACCATAAACTATTATAAATTCTAAATTTCTTGTTCTTAAATCATATTTAGTTTTTAATCATATTCATATTATCATTCCCATAACAACAAAATGTTACAAATAATTTTTACAAATATTCTAAATCTCATTAGTTTATATGTGAATAAATATAAATAGACAATGTTTGGCCATATTTTGGGTGATTCAAACTATATAAATTATTTATTAACTACTATTATTAAATATTTCAGTTAGTAAAAAATAACTTGTTATTATCTTGCACAACATAAGGTGATGCAAGTAAATAATTTATGAAAATTAATTAATGAATAAATAATGATTGCTCGTAAAATAAATGTGATAAAATAAGAAAATTTGATCATAAAGTGATAAAACCGTTTGTGGCGATTTTTAATTGCTATTGGCGATTTAATTTTCCGTTTGGCGACATGACGATTTATTTGGCTAATTTTTAAAATTTTATGTTCATTATATAATGTTAGAACTATTCTGTTAAAAAATGTCAGAAAAGTGTATTATAATTTTATTTTTTATTCAATTATTATTAGCTACTGCAATTATCATTGACTTTGTTGAAGCTGAATTTACATTTTAAAATTATATGAAATTTGAAGCACTAAAAATTTTAGTTAATTTTTTAGTTTTTCTTAAAAAACAAATACAATTTAATATTGGCGATTTTTGGCGATTTCTGATTAACAATTTGGTGACAGTGGCTCAAAAAAATCTGACAACCCTGATCATAACGTGATAAATTATTTAAATAACAAATGACAAAACTGGGATCACAATAAGAAAAATTAGATAATTTTGTGATTATAATATTTATATTTATTATTATTATTATTATTTGTGACCATATAATTTTCTAATGTAAACATATAAATCAAACCATAATATAATCGATTATGTTTAAATATTTGTAGATAATATCTCCCTTTACAAACAATCACTTTTTAGAGTGTCTTTTAAAGTTACAATTGCTTAAAAGTAATAAGACTGTGGGCAAACCCCAATGAGGTGCAGCTCACTTTAAAGCTAAGATTTTTTCATTTTTTTGTTTAATAATACATATACCTGGATTGTTTGCGATGTTTTGCCCGCAAGGTCATAGCTAGAGGTAGGTAAATTTTATTAAATTGGATAGGGTATTATCTAATTGAAGTTCCACAGGAAATATTTCCCATAACAAACTATCACACTCTAAGTTACTTTCCATTGAATTTGGAAAAATTTTAAAAAGTGCAATCACTTGAAAAATAAAGGTCCAAATTAAAATTTATCCTCTTGGTTTATTAAAAATAAACCAAGCTTTTAAATGATATTAAAAAAAAAAATCGTTTGAAATAAAGATATTTTGTTTTAAAATTTTCAAAATTTAGGGATCACACATATGGGTAAAGGGATACCAGACGTGGCATTAACCCTACGGTACATACCCGGGTACCATTTTTAACTTTAAAGTGCTCGCATTTCTTTATTAATTAAGATATAGCCACAAAATTTCAGATCGTCATGACTAAGGTGTTTATACAGCATAAAAACTGAAAACCCTAAATTTTGTTCACTTGGTCTACATGTAAAATGGCTTTAAAATTGATACCTACGGGAGTCAATACCCATGGTATCCGGGTACCCCCACATAATTTCTGTATTTTGCACTACAATTAATATTTTTTTTTTTTACTATTTATTATTGAAAATCTTATTCTTATTGTCCTTTAATTCATATAAAGTTAAAATTTTACTAATTTTTTTTTTTTTTTTAACTAGGGAATAAGCATGTCCTTGACAGTCAAAATTACCAAATTATAAGTAGTGACTTCATTAGGATTTGAAGGAGAACTAGTTTCAGAAATAATTTTTTTTTGATATTTTTTTAGGAGCTTCAGAAAAACAAATAAAAGACAAGCTAAAAAATTTTCGAATTGTCGCTGTTTAGAGTCAGTATTTATGAAAATGACAATGATAGCGCACATTTTAGCCGTTTTTACATTTTTCACTTCTACTACAAAATATCATGCAAGTGCTCAAGATAATGAAATGATTTCTACTTTCGTGCTAAGTAACGTAAAATTTCCATATTGTAGCTCCAAACTTGATAGGACGCTATGACAAACACTGACAACACTCCTTAGTATTGTAAAAAATTTTATTTTTGGAAGTGACCTATTTTCGATCAGAATATTTTATGGATCCTGTTCTTATTTGTGGATGAAGGCAGTGCTAACATTCTTTAGGACTGTAAGAACGTTATAGTCGTTCTTGACCGATTTTCTCAGAGAGTTTATATGGGGACTTGGTTATAATAGTTAACCGTTATAAACTAATTTTAACAGAGCTCGTGTCTGCATCATATAAAGCCAAAGTTCATACAATTATTTCAAAAACTGCTATTTGTAGCTTAATTAAATGTTTAATATGGATTGCCAGACTGACAGACAGACATCACTAAAATACTCAAACATGCTTTTTTACATGTTTTTTATAGATTTACTTTAAAATCTGGGGCCAATTAAATGGTCGTAATAAATAATTTGTATAAAATTATATATTTTTTGAATAAAATCAACGAAAATTACACTATTTGTACCCTGGTACCCACGGGTATTGACTAACGTTAATTTTTTTTGGGTGTGTACCGTAGGGTTAAATAAACCGCGGTATTTTAACATAAGTGATTGGTATTGTTGAAAAGATAATTTTCTCTAGATTTTAAATATGTTTTAATATTATAACCCACCGAACAGTATTAATGAAGAAATAATGAAAATATACATAAATTTTTTTTATTTTCTTAATTTTTTCTTTGGTGAATATGAAATTTATTATTATTATTTTATTACTCAATAATTAAAAAAAAAAAAAAAGTGTAAATACATGTCAAAAATTTTACTATTCTGAATTTTATTTTTAACATCTATTCCGGGAATATCTTTGTATGGGAGCTAGGTGAAAGTATGGACTGATCATAACAAATTTCAGTAATAATTTTTCTTATGTCAAAAAACTATTGGTACCAAATTTCATTCAATTATTACCAAAATTGCGAGCTGCAGGTATAAAAAATTCAATGATCCATCAAACATTTCAAAATAATTTAAAATGGAAATTCGTAAAAATTCGCAAAATGTTAAAACAGAATATACAAAATGGACATTCTGATCTTAAAGGTGTATTTATGGATAATTCTGGATATTAATGTTACTTTTTTGCTTTAAAAATTTTAAAACTTAAAAAAAGTAGAATAGTAATTACTTACACTTGACGAGGGCATTTTTATATAACATTCCTTACACTAATTCCTAACAAAATTTTCCATCATAAATAGTTAAAACTCTTTATTTCTATTATAATGTTAGATATTATTTTCTGACTCTAAAAATAAAATTTTTCTTTCACTTTAAACTTCAATCACGACCACACCTTAGCGTTGACAACAAATGTGAACAAACATTGTGTAGAAAAATGCCCTCTTTAAAGTAATATAGAAATTTTATCTTAAAACACATTTTTGGTTTTTGATTTTTTGCCAAAGGTCTCTATATAGTTGCCCTTATGTGGATCACTGCAATCCGTATTTTTAAAACATATTTTTTCTAATTGACTCCACTGTATTTTAATCAAATTTTAAAATTTCATTACACTTTTAACATTTCTGTTAAAATTTTACATAAAAGCTTAACAATAACATAAAAGTTTAATATACCGAAAAAAGTTGTTTTTTTTTATATGTACAACAAAAGCTTACTGTAATGTTTATTATTCAAATAAAGTTCAAAAGTTATCTTTAACACTTTTTCTTTTTGCATTACTCACAGATGGAGCTGAGTCACTATCACGTTTTGTTGAGTTGGGTGAATCTGTGCGATTTGTTAGACCCTCCAAATCTATGCCTGCCAAAGAGCTATATTTTTTTAATTTTTGTATACGAGCCACCGTTTCAGGTGGCAATTCTTTGCCATCTATAACAATGCAGGGTAAATCTTTTGATTTTGTACTATCACCTGCTGAGCTGGGAGTTGGTGATTCATTTCTTAGATTAGTATCTTTCTTATGGTTATTATCGTATTTATCACAACTTTCAATTGTAACATATAAACGATTTGGTTTTATACAATTCGTATTTCGATCATACAAACCCAAAAATGTTTTACAATTTGCACAATACAAGTATTCGTAACTTTGAGCCGGCCATAGCCAGGGCAAAAAACAAAATGGCCAACAACTTAAAAGGCAACAAGTTCCACATTCATTGTATGTAAAACGTTCTGCTCTAGTTTTGATTAGAGGTCGCTTATTGCAGCCACATTTTGGACACAGGATAGTACCATTGGCGGGACACCATTTCTCAATGGAAGTGTAATATAAATTACGTTGAAAGGGACGCTGTAGTACCGATTTAGATACAGTTGAAGGTGTACTTAATTTATAACGACGTGTATATACAACTTGGGCATTTGGATTGTGTGGACAGTATTCAGATTCTTTTATTTCGGGATATTTTTCCACTGTAAAGAAGAAAAAATATTATTTTCCCATTTAATTAAAAAAGAAAAGAAAAAGCTTTTAGCTTAATCTTACAAATTTCTGTAGTAATAGAATAATGAGTCATATCATCGTCCTTAACCAACTGTGACTTATTGTCTGTCTTTCCATTTAATTTTCTGTTATTTGGTTCACAAACACAATCTTCTTCAGAACATTGACATTTCTCAATTTCATCTTCTGGCCTTGAGTAACCCACAGACTTATTTCTATATGAATATTGATTTGATTTCGGCATAAGTTTTGTTTTTTCATCTTTAGAGTTTCTTTTCTGTTTGGTATCCGTATCTACAATGTCAACTTCAGGATGATCGTTATGTATGTGCTCCAACAACGCGGCAGTATCGTAACGAAAACATTTCAATATTTTACCGCATTTTAAGCAACGCACTAAATTAATTTCCTTAGAATCTGGGGAATTCATTATAGCACATGTTTTTGTTAAGTATTTTATGCTTTTAAACTGTGAATAATATTTTAAGGTTCAGTTAATATTAATATATTAAATTTAAAAAAATATGTTTGTTTATAATTTTGGTACAATTGTTGCCAAATAAAACTATAGAATTCGTTATATTTTAAAAGCAGCAGGGTGATCAAGAGTTTAATTTTTGTAAAGGAATAACTTTAGTTATTCACAAGTAAAAAATCAATGAATATTTACTCTTACTATAGAAAATTTCGAATTAGCGATACATAAGACAAAATTCAATAGTTTCAAAACTCGAAAAATAATTCATTAAGAAAAGGGTCTTGAATCGTGACTAAGCATATTTATGAATCTCAAAAGTATATATTTTTAAATGTGATGGAAAGATATAGTCAGTCAAGCCCGACCATATGATAGCCACACTATCACGTATGTGCATCAAAATTAGTGGTGGGGTCATATATGAGACCTGAAGCCAACTGTGGATCAATACTTTTACCAAGTGTAAAATGATATATACAAATACAGAATATTATGCCAATACTACCATTTATAAGAATTCATGCGCTTTAGGGTGATTCCCGAAAGTGGGTTTAAATGGGAGCTATTATTTTATGAGGACTAAACTTCATAAAATTTGGCACTGTGATTCCTACTTAAATAAAACTTATTTGTGCCTAATATTAACTTGATACTGAAATTGGAATGAGATTTATGCACGTTAAAGTAATTTTTGGAAGAGGGATTTTTATGGGGGCTATGCTCAACTCAGAATCGATCTTGATGAGATTTATCACAAAGATTGTGCTAAATATTTAAGACATTTATGATCATTAAACTTCTATTTCAGGAGGAAATTTGTGTGGGGGCAAGGTAAAATAATGGACCTATCATAACCAATTTCAATAGGATTCGTCCGACAGCGGGCCAGCTAGTCGACCAGACGGACATCGCACAGTGTGCGATTCAAACAATGAAATGGAAATAGTTATGGAATTTCGGAACGGCTGTTCCGATTTCCATGAAATTTCACATGGTGATAATAGAATTATATGCAAGTTTAAGTTTTGAGCTTGGACTATATAAACCTACAGGGGGCGAGTTCACAGGGTCCCAAAGTTGGATACCTCGGGTTTACAATTTTTTAAAACCGATCCTGATTCCTTATATGTCAACCGATTTCAAAGTTTTTTCATAGGAGGATTTTGATAGTCGAGGTCTGCAAAAAATATTGAATGAATCCTTTAGTTTAAGAGATATTAGGCTTCAAAAATTAAATTTTTTATCTTTGAGCCTGCCTTGGTAAAGTTTTTTCGCTTCAGTGGGTCCAATTTTAACCCCATTTTTCTAAAATTTTCCTTATTTCATTTAAAACAAATAGCAAAATTGTGTAAAAAAACAAATTTGAAGTATATTGACGGAGTCAAAAGTTACAGGCATTTAAATTTGGACTATATAAAAAATATATATATTTTTTTTTTGACTTTGTGATTTGATAAATTATGGCGAAAATTCGATATTTGTTGGAAAAATAGGTCAAATTTGGGAAACCATGGTTCTCGAAAAAATCAATTTCATTCCAATATGAATTATTTTCACTTAGCAACAATTTCAAATATTTTTATTGTTGTTAGTGTGATTTTTGTTTTGGGTTTGTAATTAGGAACATTATTTTCTATTCAGGAATTTGTTGTCTAGTTAATGGAATTAAAAACGAGAGAGCAACTATAGTCGGTTAAGACCGACAATATGATATCCTACACCATTATGTATGAGGATACATTTTATGCCCTTTATGGCGATTCCGGGAAGTGGGTTTATATGAGATCTATGGTAAATTATGAACCGATTCTCATAAAATTTGGCAATGTTGTTTCTACTTATATAAAACTTATTTGTGTCGAATAATAACTTGATACTAACACATTCGTATGGTATTTATGCACGTTAATGTAATTTATATTGGAACTATGGTCAATTATGGACTGATCTGCAAGAAATTCGGCACAAAGATTAACACTTTCACAAAACTTCTTAGCACCAAATTTCATGACAATGTTGCTTTACACGTACACTATAAACTACTTCGTTCCACTAGTACTCTCTCATCAATTTTGTCGAAGCAAATCAATTCAGTTGTATTTTAGCACTTGTTGACAGGGTTGTCAGATTTTTTTGAGCCTCTGTCGTCAAATTGTCAATAAGAAATCGCCAAAAATCGCCAAAATTACATTTTATATATATTTTTTAAGAAAAACTGAAAACAACAAAAATATTTAGTGCTTCAAATTTTATATAATTTTAAAATGTAAATTCAGCATCAACAAAGTCAATGATAATTTCAGTAGCTAATAATAATTGAACAAAAAAAAAATATATTAATTTCAAAACACTTTTCTGACATATATAGCTTCAAAAATCTATTGAAATTTATTATATTTTTTAACAGAATAATTCTAAAATTATATAATTAAAATTTGTCTTATTAAACTTACAAATTGTTTCGAAGAATTAATTTATTCATGAAAGTTTTTTTTTTTTTTTCCATTATGG
The DNA here is from genome assembly GCA_951394005.1 of Protophormia terraenovae. Taxonomy (NCBI): domain Eukaryota; kingdom Metazoa; phylum Arthropoda; class Insecta; order Diptera; family Calliphoridae; genus Protophormia; species Protophormia terraenovae. The sequence continues at coordinate 29,160,581 of OX596077.1, read as the reverse complement.
CCCATAATATCTTAATATTCATATTTGAAAGATGATAGAAAACAAATTGTCAAACATTTATTGAAGATTTTTACAAATTAAGGATCTTTATTTTGTTAGTCGGGGTTCATAAACAGCATTCCCTTTTATTCTCTCTCCTACAAACTCAGAATTGCAGCAGGAAAAATTGCTGTGTATGATCCTCGACTTAAATTTGATAATATAAAGGTATTTCTGAAAATACGTACATATGTTATTTCTAGATAATTCTTAATCCAAAAATAAATTAATACTTAAATTTAAAATTAATAGCATATTCTCAATTTGATACCAAATGCTTTTGTTAAACCAGAAAATATTTTAGAAAATAGACAAATATTTGATTTCAATTAATTATAAATTTAAGATCGCCACCTTGTTAAAAATCGCCAAAAAATTCGCCATGTCGCAAAACGGAAAATTCTGTCGCCGAGAGCAATTAAAAATCGCCACATCTGACAAAACTGCTTGTTGAAGCAAGACCACGCTACGCAACTTAAAAAAATACATTAAGAAAAATGTTTGATAAAAATGGGAAACTGATTTCTTTTTTATACATTTCATTTAATATTTTCCATCATACCTTACTCTTTTTTAGCAGGAGGTATATTTGAACAGAAATTACTAGAAAACAAATTTTCTTAAGAAAAAATAAAGTTGTCAATAACAAAAATTAAGGTTAACATATGTTTCGTTGTTTGGGTGTTTCTACAATTGAAGAATCTTTTCAGTGTAAAATTAAGCTGCGTTCATTCAATCTCGTTTTTGCTACTTTACACACACAAGCGCAAATGTATAGTAATTTAAATGGCATATTTTCCGATTTTAAGAGTATTTTTATGCTCATATTTTTGGTTGCCCTGGTGATTAATTGTAGGTTTGGTAGATGTTATACAAGAAATACTTGGTTTTAAATGCGCGAGGTTAGACTACAAATGCTTTTTCAACAACAATCCTTATACAGTCGAACACGGTTATAACGAACACCGGCTATAACGAACTATTGCTATAGCGAACACTTTTCTTCGGTACCATTGATTTTACATACAATTTCCATACAAATAACTACTTTTATAGCGAACACGGTTATTGCGAACTTTTTTTTATAACGAACACATTTTTATATAAAATAATACATTGAATGATTATAAAAAATATAACTAATTTCAATTTGCCACTTATGAAATGATTGATGAATGGAAAAAATATTCTTCCTGATATATTGAAATCTTTAATACGTCATAAGTACAGTCCATTTTTAAATTAAAGAAATACAATTTAATTACAAATATACTGAAATACATGTATTTTGTTTTAAAATACATTTTTTGAGAATTTTACGGATACAATGAACTACGTTTATAATGAATTAAATATGTCGGTCCCTTCGAGTTCCTTATAACCGTGTTCGACTGTATATACTATAAAAATAAAGTTTAAGTGTCTGTGCGTCAATCATCTAAACAGCTAACCCGATTTTTATGAAATTTTACACACAGATAGTATCTCGATTGGATGTCACGCCTACATTTTACGGCCACTTTTTTAAAATTCTCAAACGGCTGAACCGATTTTCTTAAAAATTTTAAAGCATCATTCTGAGTGTCTTTAAATTCAAATATGATATTTTATTTTTTGAGCAGGAAGAGTGGTGCTTCCCATACAAGGTAAATATTCATTATGGTATATCTAAAGAACTAATATAGTGAAAGTCCTCAAACTTGTGAACATCAAGATTATCATATCGCATTGATAAAATGAAAATAGTACGAGAGATAGCCCATATGCAAATAAAATATTTATTTTCTTAAATGACTATTACAGTGAAAGCTTTGAAAAGTTCTAGCAGTAATAGGTGAAGTAGCAAATATTTGCTATCGCCTAAAAAGGGGTAGCGAAGCGCACCGGAAAAAACTAGTAGGCCATATAAGTGTTTAATATAAGTTTAATATAATTTAATTAACCCTGCACGACTTCCCTTTTGTCGAACCTAAGACACAATTTTCTATTTTGCCATTTTTTTTTTTGTTAATAAAGCATTATTTTAAAACTTAAATTTGTAACATTAAAACTACCCAGCAAAAACTTTGTTAAGAAGCTAATATAATGGTTCTTCACAACTTACACATTAGCTGAATAACTCATTATTTTAACCCGGTGATGACATTAGAGGCAACTACTAATAATGAATTATTTGCGACCATTTCGAGAAGAAATTTTTTCAACGGGAAGTTCCTATTAATAAGCTATCATTTAAGGTGATAAACGTGGAAACTTTTATGGTCTAATCTGAAAATGTTTACTCGTTGAATGAATATTTTATAATATTACTTACTTTTATTTAGAGTAGGTCTTATCAATGTGGAAAGGGAAACAAATATAAAGCGTCTTTTTTGATGGAGGTAATTATGTCCTTCAAAAGATAAATTGTGTTCTATATTATATTAAATGAAATATTTATTTATATTAAATACACTTACCATTTTTTGCTCCTGATATTTCACAGAAGGTCTTGTAATATGAAGAGAATTGGTAATTGATTTATATTATTTTAAAACCAGATTTTTATTTTTTATATATATATATTTTTTTTTTTTTAATTTTATGAAGTCTAAAAATAAAATTAATTTATGATATATGTTTGACAAATACAATATTAACAAATTCTTATTAAAACCACAAACCAACTTATTCTGTATTCAAACCCCTTTTTACGAATTAAATATTTGTATAAAATTTGAACAAAATTAATAAAACGTCTATAACAAAAATTGCAAATAAATATTTTTTTACTTGGATTGCATCATAGTCTCTCCGCCGGGTATTATTGATATTTTTTATTCCTTTAATTACATTTTTTTGTTATAAATGTAAAAGGATTTCATAAATTTTATTTACATATTTTAAAATCTTAGCAACTACCAAAAATTCAGCTTTTTTATCTATCCCTTCTATAAATCTGTCCATAAATAAGTTATTACATACCATGAGAAAAATAAGTAGTTACTAAACTACTTCCATATAATGCAAACGGTATGTTATTGTCATTGAAAAGTAACTACATCCGTAACTACATGCCATTACCAAGTTTTTGCTGGGTAAATATTTTCATATTTAATTTCTTTTATATACATTACATAATAAATAATTTAAAAATTTAAATTTTTCAGTTTTTCTTTCAGTAAATTTTCTATATTATTATTTTTAAAATCGCGTTGTCGATTCGACGAAATGTTGATTTTTTGACATAGAAATAAGTGTAGTCTTTCAGGGTTAAAAAATTTCAGAAAAAAAAAAGAATATAATCATAGAAGTTCTACGTTGTTTAAGATGTTTTAAAAGTTTTTCTATATCTGTTTTAATTTGAACAAATAACAATTTGTATAACAATGATTTAGTAAATTTTTATATTAAAATTTAGCTTCGCTCCCGATAAGTCTGTGTGATCCGCTTTCAAAATTTATCTTAAATGCTTCTCTGCTTTAATTGTTAGAATTTTTCTGTAAATCGGATCAGACGATTAGAAATTAAAGATTTATTTCGAAAATATTTTGATTCTTAATTTTTTATTCTTCTTGGGACGAAGTACAACGAATATCAATAAAACTTTTCATATTAGAATACCATTTAGTCTCCTTTAAATGGCATTCTAATATGCAATGACTTTTCTTAATGATTAAAACAAGAAACGGGTACTGGTTCGAATATTTTTTCTGATGATCTGACGTTGTTGATAACTTTTAGAGTACCAAATAGGGTTTGGGGTTCGAGAATTCCCGGGCGGGAAATTCCGGGAATTCCCGTGATTTTTTCGTCAGGAATTCCCGGGAAATTTGAAAAAACGGGAAATTTAATATTCATGTAGTTTTATAATCCTATAACAGAAAGTTTTACTGTTTGTATCGTTTCAGTGACAATTTTATATTAATGTAAACAAACTAAAGGCATTTTTAGATATTTATACAAAATATAAATAAAATTAGATACAAGTGACTTTTTATATTATTGAAAAACATTTCATCGGTGCGCTGATGAAAATTTCTATTTGACTACTTTTCACTAGGAAAATAAACGTTTTATTTTGTCCATTCACAGCTCAAATACACGAGTTTTTTTTTACTACATATTTCTATAATTTGTAAAACATTTAATGATGATGTACCATTTTAAAACTTCATTTAAATACTAATTTTTCATTCCATAACACCATTCACAAAATCATACTTCTATTGAATCAATTTATAAAGGAATTACTGAATTTTTGTTAATTCAAATCCTTATATTTATATTTTTTAAATATTTTATATATATTTTTTCTTTCATTGAATTCATTATATTATGTTTTTTAATAGGTTTGTTCCTGAACTTTTTGAGTAAAATCAGAAAAGGCTGAGGTTTCTCTCAAAAATTTTCAAAAATACGGGAACAAAAAAAAAAAAAAAATTTAAGCCAGAAATAAAACATTAAACTATTTGGAAATTCATATGTGAATGTTATCTTTTTATACCCTACACCACCAAAGGTGGTTGGGGTATTATGTGTTTGTGCAGAAGTTGTAACGCAGAAAAAAAATCTTCGGACCCCCACCTTAAAGTATACCGTTCGACTCAGAATCACTTTCTGAGTCGATTTAACTATGTCCGTCCGTCCGTCTGGTCGGCTGGCTAGCTGGCTGGCTGGCTGTCCATGTAAAGCTTGTGCGCAAAGTACAGGTCGCAATTTTGAAGATAATTTGATGAAATTTGGTACATATGCTTTTTTCAACACAAGTACGAAGCCTATTGAATTTGATTATGATCGGCCCATTATTTCACCTAGCCCCCATACAAATGTCCTCCCGGAATACAGTTTTAACACTTATAGATGCCTTAAAAATAGGAATATTTTAATGAAATTTAGTACAAATAAGTTTTATATCAGCAAAAATCTGTCTGTCTAAATTTCATGAAGATCGGTCCATAACTGACCATAGCTCCCATATAAACTCCTCTCCCGAAAATCACTAACGTGCATAAATCCCATACAAATGTTTATGTTAATATCTAACACAAGTAAGTTGTATATAAGTAAAAGTAAAATTATGTAAATCGAAATGGTGTAGGGTATCATGTAGTCGGGCTTGACCGACTATATCTTCTTCTCTCGTTTAGCATATATCAACGTTCTTAATTTTTTTAAATTGAAACTTTCTTCTTAGTATAATAGGAATAGAGCTTTAATACTCAAAAATGTCTTAAAAATAGGAATATTTTAATGAAATTTTGCATAAATATGTCTTATATAAACAAAAATACATCTGCCAAATTTTGTGAATATCGGACCATAGCTCCAATATAAACCCCTCTTCCGCAAAATTCTTTAACGTGCATAATCCGACAGAAATGTTAGTATTTGTTAATACATAACACATATAAGGTTTATATAAGTAAAAACAAAATTATGTTGATCGTAATAGTGTAGGGTATCATATGGTCGGTTTTGACCGACTGTACTTTTTTCGTTCTTTAAGCAATTAATTCTTGTGAAGTCAAAGAATTTAAGTCTATGAATTTGAATTCTTATGAAAGCTTTAATGAAATGACTGGGAAAATAAGTTTAATTCGATTTTGAAAAGTGAATTAAAGAATTAAACCTTTGGAACCTTGCTTACAATATGCAATTATTTTATTTGTATGAAATATTTAAAATTGTTTAAATTTTTAATTGGTTTTACACTATAATATTTTGTATTAATACGAAAAATATTTTAAAATGTATTATGCTTAGAGTATTCATTTTACTCGACTTTTTCATTGTTCGAATAATCAAATAACTCGAAAATACAGTTTTGAAATTACTCAAATAATCGAGTAAACCTTTTAAGTTACTCGAGTTATTCGAGTAAACAATAGCTTAAAATTTTACTCGTTTTTTTCAATGCTTATTAAAAAATAAAACAAGCATTTTGTATGGCTTAGTGTTTTATTAAAAAAGAAAACAAAAATATAGCTTAAAACAAGAAATAGTCTTTCCAAAATAATATATAATTAAAATTTGCGTAAATATTTATGAATATTTGTCTATTTTGCTTTGATAATGCCGTTGGTTCTCTGTTTTATAATTCATTGTTCAATTTTGTTCAATATTTAGAAGGCATTCAGATGATCATTTAATATTATACAAATGTATACAGTTTTTAAAATAATTTACTCTTATTTGTATTATAGTGATCTAAAACATAATCACGTTTTAGTTCAATTTGTGCAAAAATGTTTCGCAACTCTTAATTTCCAAACAATATCGATGTAAAAATATAAGAAATTTTCTATAAATTCTATTAACTTCTATAATAAACTGGTCAAATAAAGAATTTGTTAGAACTACCTACTTTTCTCCATTTAATGGAAAATTTATTATAAATTTAAAATATATAATTCTTTCTCCCAAATGTACGCGTAAGAATTATAATTGGCTCTATTTTTAATTAAACCATCATTTTTACCCAAAATGTTCTTCCTATTTTTGTCATAATTTAGTAAAAACGACTCAGTATAATATTTTACATAAATATTACTTGGACTTTTGTCAGTTAGGCTGTGAAAGAATTGTTAAAATATATTTATTAATTTCAGAGTTATTGCATTTTGAAAATAACACAAAGCACTTTGGTCCACCCTTTGTTTTAGATAAAGAAGTTCAGCGATTCTTAACATAAAAAACAAGTTTCATACTTAACTTAATTTTAACTCAAAATTCCTTTTATATTACAAATTTCATTTCATTCAAGCCATCGCCATTATATCCTCTACATCAGACTGAGAATTTATTGATATATCAACTATGTACTTTCATTCGTAGAATCAAATCAAGTCCTCCAATTTATTTTTTATTATATTTATATTAAAATTATTTGAATTTTACATTATAATTTTTTTAAATTACGTTTATATTTTTGTTTAATTTATGTAACTGAAAAACGACCTTTCATTGTTCGAATAATATATATTCGGTTCCTTTTACTAAATACAACCTTTTTAATGAAATTCTAATTTTTGGTGCACTTTTACATTCTAAACATTTAATAAAAATTTTTAAACATTGTTATCAAGCAAAATTTTTTAGAAAACTGAAATTAAAAAATCGTAAAAACTAGTTAAGAAAGGAAATATTTAAAATATTTCTTAATCGAATTATTCGATTAATTGACATAATTTGCTCGAATAAATTTTTACTCGAAATTCTTGATTTTCATTTAATCGAAAAATTATTTGATTTTAATTTGTCGATTAATCGAACAAACAATATTCGAGTGAATACCCTAATTATGCTGTAAACACATTCAATACTTTGTATGTTGAAGTCTTTAAAATTTTGAAATGTAATCGCATCTCTTAAAACCGATTTCTGCACATTTTTTTATTTATAGTTTTATTTGTAGTCAATTCTGTTAAGTTTTTATTTTTAATTTTTTTTTAAATATTATAATCAAAGGTTCGAAAGGCTTAATTCTTTAATTAATTTTCTTAAATCGAATTAAATTTATTATACTAGTCATTCTTTTAAAGCATTCAAATTAATTTAATTCATTGAATTAAAATCTTTGTACTTCATATGAGTTGAATTAATTCAACTATGAATTAATTCCTTAATGAATTCATTCAATAATTATACAATTCAAGCTTAAAAAATATATTGAATCATTAAAATTTTCTTCAATTCAAATCTATTACAAATAGCTTTGAAAATACTTTCTAATTCATTTTGTAAAAGATTAAAAAACAAAATATTACAAATTGAATGAAAGAAAAATATTTTCATTAATTTCAGAAAAGATTTGAATTAACAAAAATTGAATGAATTCTTTATGAATTAATTCAATCACGAATTAATTCTATTCAAACAAAAGCCTTTGAATTAAGCTATTGAATTATATTTTTGAGAATGGTATTATGGAATGAAAAATTCATATTTCTTAATTAAGATTTAAGGGAATTAAGCTAACTTTTAATTAGGTCTTTCAAAGCTCTGATTATAATAAAGAAAATTAAAAATATGACATTTAATAATACTTTCCATAATACATTTTTTGATATTTATTATAGAAAATGAAAATCTGATATGAATATATAGTATTATAGTGTAAAACCACATTAAATAAACATACATTTAATTTATAATGTTGTTTTATAGTATTGAATACTAAAAATTACATTCTTTATAAGAAATCATTGCTTCTTTTTTAAAAATTTGAATTTCCCGTGATTCCCGGGAATGAATTTTTTTATTCCCGTTTCCCGGGAAATAAAATATCACGGGAAACCCCAAACCCTAGTACCAAATGATTGTAATATTTTTCATTTGGTTGTAAATTATTTTCTTTTTTTCCAAACTATTTCAAACCAAAACCATTTGTTTTATTAGATTTTAATAAAATTTTACTTTATTTATTTATTTTGCCTAAAGTGGGAATTTTGGCATATTTTTATAATAATAACTAATATTCTTAGATTTAGATAATTATTTAAAAAATAAAACTATTTAAAGGATACTTGCAGTATGCTTAACTATTTTTAATAAAATTTTTGTTTTCAGCATCTTGGCTGCTAAATTATTTTTGTTATTCTATAGTTTATTTATTTATACTAATGTAAAAATAATACTTTCTATATATATTTAATGCTTAATTACAATAAACAACTTAAAAAATATTTCTTTAAGTTTTTAATTTAAAAAATTACATTTTTATCTTTAATTTTTTAATTACTTGAGGCACATTTAATTTTTTTTCTTGTATAGAAACTCTTAAAATTCTAGAATTAAATTTAATTTTTATTTTTTTTATTTATTATTTTTTTTATTACTTACATATTTATTAAATCTTAAAAAATATTTAATTTTAATGTTAACATTCATATGGATTTATATTTATTTCTATAGTTTTGTAGCACATTTTAAAATGTTTAAGACATACAAATCTTACTTAAATATTAAGAAATTTTTTTAATGTTTTTATTTATTTCAAATTTTTTTTTAAGGTTTTTCATTAATAACAATTTAATTATGTTTAAATTATTGAAAATTTTAACTAAAATTTAAGACAAAATTTTGTAAAACACTTTACTTCATTTTGAAAAATTGTTCATATAAATTGTTTTTAAAAATTTCTATGTAAAATTGTTCAAAGTGAGGTGAAGCGATTTTTAAAATAGGGGAGTTATAAGAATTCTTTATATAAAAATCTGTACAGAGACAAGAGACCTAAAGGAGATAAATTAGTTTTAAGCCTTTAAATTGTTAACAATTTAGGGTAACTAAGTATATCAGATATTAGCAGCAGTCATATTTACCACCGTTTAATCATATTCTCTTAAAGTTAAGATTTTCTGGACAAAACAATTTAATTATTTCTTTGCCTCAACTTAGCCCTTAAAAGTTATATTCATGCTACGTTTATACGACAGCTTTTCATATAAATAACGAGTTTATGTGGACAAATTTTCAGTTTGAAAAATGTTTATTTGCAAATAATAGTTACGTATAAACGTATGAGTTATAAGGACTTTTAATAATCGTTTTCGAATATTTGTATAAACTGGTTAATTAATTCCAAGCTTTGTCAATACATATATATTTACAATAGAGTGTCCCTTAAAACGCTTTTTTAGGATTTCGATGTAGGAATTAAATGATGAGCATTAATGCAAATTTAAATTTGTATTCAGTTTCGATTTTTGATACCCAATGCGAAATGAAACTCAAGAATTTTTTTGTACAAATTGTTCTAACTGAGGAAAAATTTTTTTTTATTATTGCATATTCAGCACATTATAATGTATAATTTGAGAGGTCTTCTTACGAAAATTTTTTTTCTATGGGACACTCTAATATACAATATTTATTTTTTTTATTCTTCTAATTTTCATTTCATTTTAAAATTATAGTTATTGTTACAAAATCTTCTAAGAAATCTTTTTTTTTTCAAAGAGATAAAAATTTTGTAAGTACAGTCAATAACAAAGTTTTCCTACACAAGACTTTTTATGTTAAAAATAAAAAGTATAATATTAATTAAGCTAATATATTTTGTCTGAAGTTATTTTAGCTATCAACTGTTTTAAAAACGCTGACAGGGTATAATGGGCAGCGTTACCGTTTTCACCTTTTGCAACCAACTGCCCACTTTTTTTAATAAATTAATTATTTAGAGATTGTTTTACGTTATATTGATGTACTATTACAAAACCCCGGAGAATTTATAAATCGAATGATTTTAATGAAATATGTGTTGTTTTATTTACAACAAATTTATCTTTACACAGAAAAAAAATGTTTTTGAAAAAATATTTATTAAATTATTATTCAGAATTTTTAAAAGATTTCAAATATTTGTATAATAAAATAACTTACTCAAAATCAAAGTATTCTAACAATTTAAATTTTAAATAGAAAAAATCTAAATTATTTTTTATTAAATTATTCAAACTCACTTATTTTTGTTTATATTTGATTAATTTATTAATTGATACAAAAAGAGAAATAATTGAAAACCGATAATTTTATTAAAAAGTATTAGAAAATTGAATAATTAATACAATTAAAAAAGTAATTGGAATAGTTTTATCTTTGATTAATCGTTTAAGAGACCATATTTTTCTGTGTATGAATAAAGCATACAAATTTTAATTTTTGACATTTACGAATTTGTAAATTTCGTAAAAAGTTTTATTTTATTATTTTTTTTTTTTTTAGAAAATAGGCTCAATATCTTTATAACTGGTCAATTATTAAAAAATAATGTAAGTAAATCTTGAAGACAATTTTAATTAATTTAAAAGATTATTTAAAATGCTGCTACTAAAAAAAGCATTTATAAAAATAAGCAGGAATTCGCTTTTAATAGTGAAAAGTCAGTTACAGTAGAACAATATTTGTGTTAAAACAAAAAATTTAAAGTTTACATTTTTTCCTTGTTCTTTTATCATTGACTGTACAAATAAATACTTTTATATAGAATAAGTGGGATTACATTACATTCTATTAATTTCTATATTGTTGATATTGTCTGTAAGTTTGTATGTATTTTTTTTCCAAATGTTTTACATTAAATGGCCAATTAGTTTACATAAATTTCTTTTGAAACCTTGTTTTTTTTCTTGTATTTCTGTTCCCTAAGGGGGTCAGAAGTGTTACTAACTTAAATTATTTAACTTGACCATTTTGGCAATTAAGTACTTTTTCTTTCTTTGTTTTGCATTTACATTATTTAAATTTGTTTTTGTTACATTTAATTTTACTTTTGACTCTTCTTACAAAGTATTCTGTTTATTATTATCGATTGATTTTGAAGCGGTCACTGGTCTTGGCCTTGGACGTTTTTTTGGTTGTAGAGAATATAATCTGCCACTACGTGGTGGCCTCGCATGTTGGTCGGTCAGGGAATTGTTATGTGTTAATTGGTAACTAAATTTTAAGACAAAAGGAATAAAGTAAAATAGAAAAGAAAATATAAAAGTCAATTAGTTTATGATTATAAAATGTAATTAAAAATAACTAAAAAAAAACTAGTGTGTGCATGTGTATGTGGGCTGTGGAAACACTTGACATTAATGTAATGTACACCATCAGATATCAACAAGGCATAACCCACACTTCACTTGACATCTCTACTTACTTTAGTTCAAGTTTAGCAAGACGTTGTTTCATTTTTGCTTGACTTGCTGTATATTCAGCCAATAGACGTGCCAGTCTCATATTAAGATTTTCCACAGAAACTTCTAATTTCTCAATGCCACTCTCTATGCTGTCGTGAACGCGTTGTGAATCTATAAAATTTAGTTGTTTTTAGTTTTATTATTATTTTCTTTCTTTTGAGGTTTATAAGCGAAAAATAACAAAAAAAAAAAAGATAATAAAATTAAGTAGACCCGAATTAACAATACCCTTGTCTCCTTACAAAAATTCTTTAAATGAAACTTGTCTAAGAAAATCAACAAGACCTCATAGCATATTTATATTAATTGCTTTTGAAAATAATTAGGTACTTTTTTAAGCTAGAAATAAGAAAAAAATTCTCCTTAATAAGTAGGTAAAAACTAGCCGATTTATACTTAAGATTTCTTTTATTTTTTTTTTTAATTATTCAGAGCATTAATGTATATAAATAAGCATCCCCAAATAAAATTCTAATATTATACTTGCACCTAAAATTAACATTTCTGTTAAAACCAAATTCCTTTTAATTTTTTCATACTTTAACATCCATCTCATCATTTCCCTTCAATATGTCTAACAACATTTACTAACAAAACCACAAAATTAAAATCTTATCTTGATACCAAATTGAGTGACTTAAACTAAAAATACAACACGTAAAAATTGCTTACATAAACTTTGTATGTATTTAATTTTTTCTCAATTTCCTTTCTCATCAAACTTACCGGCAAAAACTTGTTCATCTAATAAACCATCCTTGCGTAACAATTGACAACCTCTTTCGGTTAGAGTGGCACGTGCTTCCGGATAGTCAGCCAATGTTTCCCACAGATCACGTTTTGCCAAACAAAATAAATCTGAATAACCCAACGAACGTACATTTGCCGTACGTCGATTGCCAGTACGATTACCTGCTATTTCCAATACAGACACCTCACCAAACACCGAACCAGCTCCCAAGGTGGCAAATACTGTAACACCATCATCTGCTACCACTGACAATTTGCCACGTTTCACAATATACATCTCTTTGCCCACATCACCTTTACGACAAATATAGTCGCCAGGACTGAAGACTTGTAATTTAAGTTTCAAGACCAAAGCTTCCAACAAACCAGGCTCGCAATCATGAAATATGCGCACCTGTTTAAGTGTATCCATGTGTACTTGTATGGCAATTTCAGCTTTAAGCTTATCAGGCAGTGCGGCCAGAACACGTTCTTCATCTAAGGCGCCACTTTGTGACCAGGTGTAGGCAAACCATCGTATGACACGTGCCTCAAGTTCATGACCCACTTTACGAAAAGCCATGTATTGTTTGACACCATCCATACGATTTTGAAATTCAACACGCGCCACATTCATATTAGAGATCATAGAACCAATGTTACCTAATTGGTTTTTGGAATTGGTAGAGAATAAAAAGAAATATAATAAAAATAAATGTTTTATTAAAGAATATTAAAAGTAGATATTTAAAAAGGAATCGAATTAAATAACACTATAAGACAAAATTTGGGTCATCAATATATTGCCTCAGTGATTCCAATGCGAAATGAAAGTATAACATCTGATAGTTAAGTCTTCAAACGGTTTTGCAAAGTTAGTTCGAATTTCGATTTTATAGACTCCTAAATAAAAATTATTTAAATCCGTAAATTTAAATTTATTTACAGGTTCTTATTATTTAATAGAGTACAAGACTTCTCTTAGATATTATATAAGGATTTTGTTAAATGCTCCTTCCTTTTTACGCCTACTTTTCATATCAAAATTTTACTTACAATATTTAACCGATTTAACTTATATTTGGGACTTATATATATCGAGCATCCTCTGTAAGGAAATATTTTTGTAAATAATTCTTATTTTGGAAGTTTAAATTATATTTCGCACATATATCATGTTTTTTGTGGAGAAAATTATGGTCTAAAATATAAGTTGGCTGCGACGTCCAGTTTTTAGCCCACTTTCAGTAAAACTGAATTTTGCTACTTTCTTGATTATACTAAGAAAATTCACACAAGAATTATAAAATTTAATATGTATGGGTGGCAAGTCTCTTATTCGCCCACTGTTATTATAGTGTGATATTTTTTACCACTGTTATCAAAATGTTTATGAAATTTGCAATTTACTTACTAAGAAGTAAAGCAATCCTTTCTTAAAATAGTGGGCGTGGTATCCAGTCAGTACTTCCTTCGAGGATATACGTATGTGCTATGTTTCATTTTAATCGGTTCACTAACTTAGCCATAAGGTCAAGTCAAATAAAGTTAACAATATTATGACAAAAATGGGCGTAAAAAGGGAGTTGTATCCAGAAAAAAATCTAGTATAATAATACTAGTAGTCTATAAAATAACAACAACATTTGAATTTAATAATTTAAATGATTTTTATATCTAATTATACATATGATAAATTTATTAGAATTAAGGATAGTAGAACGTATAAAATTAAATTAATAATTAATAAATGATGAAATCCTCACTTCTATTTCAACTACTTCAATTTTCTTGTAGATGGGGAGCACCCGGGCGGCACAATGTAATATTTACTAAATCTTAGCTGAAAATTTAGCCGCCAAATTAGTTTAATTTGCGCCGCCGATTAAAAAGTGATGTGCCGGCGCCGCCGAAAATTTTGCCTCGTTTCTCTGTATTGCTACGTTTTCAGTTTGCGTAGAAATTATTGAGGCAATTTTTTCTTGCTGCACTATGTAATATTCTAATTTAAAATTAAAATAAAATTATATACTACAGATCCATGGAGATTTATTCTCCAGTTCATATTACGTTCAGCTCTTGCATATGAATAATCTAAACTTTGCGCACTTAGGTAACAAATAGAATTTAATCTAAAATTTAAAAAGTAACAGTAATAATTATTGCAAAGGTAATTTACGAGGGCGGATCAATATTTCCGTGACTTTTCGAACTTCCCTCGTAGTTATATGAAATGCAACACTGTTCCCATCAAGTACCACCTGTTAATAGACTACTGTCAAATTTTGAGCAAGTGTTGTCATTTACTTTGCGTTTAACGGCTGTTCAAAACATACAACCTCGTGTATTTTTCTAAAAATGGAAAAAAGTGAATTTCGAGTGCTCATTAAACATTATTTTTTGCGAAAAAAAAAACATCAATCAAACCAAGGAAAAGCTCGATAAATACTATGGGTCTCTGCACCATCGATTTCAATGGTAAAAAAGTGGTTTACTGACTTTCGTTGTGATCGGACAAGTACAAATCATGCTGAACGTTCTGGACGGCCAATTGAGGTCAGTACACCCGAAAATGTCGAAAAAATCCACGATATGGTGTTGGCCGACCGAAGAGTAAAAGAGCGTGAGATTTTTGATGCCATAGGCATTTCATATGGCAGTGTGGTTTCGATTTTAAATGATCAGCTGGGTTTAAGAAAGTTGTCTGCAAGATGGGTGCTGCGTTTGCTCTCAATCGACCATAAACGTAAACGTGTGACAACTTCAAAGGACTATTTGGAGTTGTTTAACCGCAATCCGAATGAGTTTTTGCGTCGTTTTGTAACTGTCGATGAAACATGGATCCATTACTGTACTCCGGAGACCAAGCAGCAGTCTAAACAATGGGTTTCTCCGGGTGAAACCCATTTGTCGGCCAATAAGGTGATGACAACAGTTTTTTTGGATGCACTCGGGATAATCCACATCGATTACCTTCAAAAGGGAAAAACAATAAATGGCGAATATTATACCAACTTATTAGACCGATTTAATGAGGATTTAAAAAGAAAACGACCCCATATGGCCAAGAAAAAAGTTCTTTTTCATCAAGATAATGCACCGGTCTCAATGGCAAAACTCTATGAATTGGGCTACGAATTGGTACCTCATCCGCCATATTCTCCGAATTTAGCTCCTAGTGACTACTTCCTATTTCCAAACCTAAAGAAATGGCTCGGTTGAAAGAGATTCAGCTCCAACGATGATATTATTGACCAAATAAGAGATTATATTGAAAAATAAATTTTTGTTTAGCAAAAAACACTGTGTTTCATTCAAAAAGTCACGAACTTATTGATCCGCCCTCGTATTTCAACCTTTTTACTTAATGTCAGATCAAAAATATGAAAAAAAAAATCGAATGTAAGATCTTTTAGAGAACTAAACCAAGAAAGTATAAATTTTTTTAGTAATTGTACAAAAATTACAGACAAGGATTTTAGGACTATAAAATTAAAGCGAAAAATATTTTACTTCTTCACAGAGACATAGCCTATAAACATAGTGTAGTTTCGAAAACTCTGATGTGTTCTAAATGGTTTGTCAACGACATTTTCCAGATCTGCAACAAACGTAGACTTTATGGGCAAAACTTAAAATACCATACTTGGGATTTTCGCCGTTTTTTTTTTTTTTTTTGGGAATTTCAGGATTTTTTTTTAACCAAAATCTAACTTTTTTTATACACTATTCGTATTTCCCGATCACTTATACATACATTATTTTTATGTTTCATATTTGGTTCAAAATTTCAATGAAAACTAAAATCTCTTAGAACTTGCTTAATATTGCGTTTTTTATAACTCGCGTTTTTTGAGAAAATAAGCGTATTTTGTGATCACTTATATTTCATACCAAAAATTTATTTTTGAGTCAAAATTTCGATGAAAACTAAAATCCTTTATAACTCGCTTAAGTGTTCTTTGAGAAAATAACAATTCAATAACTATTGAACGGATAGAGATATCTCACGCGGTCAGAGCTGAGGTCTTTTCGAGTTGATTTGGAGGTTCCTAGCGGGTGGCCCTCCAAAGTTGGCCATCTCGGGTATGTTTTTTTTGTTTTTTTGAAAAATCGCCAAAAATTCATTTATGATGTGACAGAAAAGAAATTTTATATATAGATAATACGCTTACATGTATAGGTTATCTGTTTTAGTTTAAGAGATATTCGGGTCGAAAGAAATTTTTACCTCATTTTTAGCCTCGTTTTTTTATTAATAATATTGCTGCAAGAATCATATAAAAATATGAATCCGTTAAAAAGTTATTTTAATCTGAAGTTGGAACTTTAAAAAAAAATATTAAATTTTTTGTTTTTTTTTTCCAAAAAGGTGGCAATATTTATTCACTGATAAAATTTGTTTTTTTGTTCTGGGGTTATCATTTTTTTAATGTTTTCAAAAGAAATCTTAATGCAAATGCGTGTAAAGTAAATCCGGATGAGTTTAGGGCAAAGGTCTGTCCACAAGCCCTATGACAATTTTGGAAATTTTGTTTTATTTTTTTGTTATGTTCTCAAATTGCAAAGCTGGGAAACCTCCTGGGAAAATAAGCATATTTCGTGACCAAAAAAACTATGATCGATATTTTATAAAATATATTAAAATGTTTGCGGGTATGATTCAAATTTTGCTTGAAAATCTTTTGTTAGACATATTTTTGTTAGTTAGTTTTGATTTGTCTTAAAGAATTTTTATAGTATAATTATGTGTTACTTTTGATATTTTCGATATACAACTTGAAATAGAACCAATTGAGTTCAAGATACTACTTTGTTTACAGCAACTGAACGTAAAAATTCATGGGGTTTCATTTTTTTTTTTTTTTTTTTTGTGAACAAGAAATAAAGTCGGTAGTGACTCTGACATGTCTCAAAGAAATATTCAACTGACATGTAAAATTTAAAAAAAAAAATATTTGATAATACATTTTCCTATTCCATTATTTAATTTTTTTGGACAAAAGCTGATAAAAAGTTATGGCTTTTAAAAGATTTTAAAACTTCAAGGAAGATTTTTCATAAGTTAGCTAATAAAAATTATTATTTTATCCATTTATTTTCTTTTAATTCTTAAAAGAAAGTGTTTAAATTTTAATACTCTAGAGCTGGAAGTAAAAATACGAAAGTCAAATACATAAAGTGTTTAACACATACTAATATTTATATATGTATGTATGTGAATACTATGTATATTGCAAATATTTATGTCCTTGCCACGTGTTGACAATTAATCCTTCCGGCATTAAAGTATCACAAAAATTACATTCTAATATACATGGCCAAACAGACACTCTAATAACATAAACAAAACCAATGACACAGGCAAGAAAGTCAAGAAAATTTTTAAAAGAAACGTTCAGTTATTATTCATTCATCCATTGGCTTATAATTCTACTTGACAACAGTAAGAAATGAAAAAGTAAAAATTAAATTTACTAAAAAAAAAGCAAAAATACATTAAAAATGACACGCAAATAACTTGAGTTTTCAAGTACATTAAAATTTATACACAAATATTCATGATGAGTAAAGAAAATATTTGATGTTTTTAATTCGTTCCAAAAATAATTAATGTATAGAAAATATTGCTCGAAGGCCACAAACAGTGACAAGAAATTTAAATATTAAATTCTATCAAGAAAACAGATATGTGAATAAATGTACATATGTATATGGATCCCTTAAGCTTACTTTAAATTTTTTGAAATGTGAAAAATAGTACTTCGACCAATTAGTCATTAAGTAAATTAACCATCATCACAACTTACCGACAATTGTAGCGAATATCAGAACACCAGCCAAAAAGTCTGCTACCACAAACAAATATTCTGCATCATTTTCAGGTGTTGGTGTTTCTCCAATCGTTGTTAGCGTTAGTGTGGACCAATAAAAACTATAAATATATTGTCGTTGTAACGTACTATTACGTTCACCACTTAAATTGTATACCCAATTGTCGGTACCGAAACCCAATGCATAACTTATCGCAAAATACATACAGGCATTCCAATGTATCAGCACTAAAATTGCCAAGACCACTTTACATATACGGAAGGCATTTGGATAGCCGGTTGCTGTTTCTGTACGATCAAACCATTCCCACATACGTGGCAGTCGCAGTAGACGATTAAGGCGTACGATAACAGCACAAGGTAAAAAATGTGGACCACAGGTACTGGGTGACCACCAGATGTATGATAGATCAGTGGGTAACATGGAGAGTACATCGATGTACCAGCCTTTGTTGGTAAAATAATGGCGTCTTAATTTATAGGCATCACGTACAAGGAGACCTTGATCCAAATAACCTAGAAGGGGAAATATAGAGAAAATAAATTAGATTAGAAAATTCTTATAAAAAGTAAAAATATATCGTCCATTCCATGAGAGAACGCCCAAAATATATTGTTTATGTCTTCCGATTTTGCTAATATTTGGCATACGCATAACCTATGGAGCTATTTAAATATCTCTATTTTATTTTTTTGAATTTTTAAAAATTCGCGAGTTTATTCACGATTTTAATTTTCCGGAAAGTCAAAAAATATGGAAAAGTCTGTAACTTTAAACATTAATATTTCTAAAAGTTGTTAATGGATTTTAATGATTTAAGCTGCATGTAGAAGACGAATATGTCCTCTTTGAATGTAGTAATTTAAAAATAATATTTTGATTTAAAAATGCATTCGTAATGCAAATGCAATTTTAGGATGCATTTTTGAAAAATTTCTACCTCTTCGATTTTTTATTTTAATATGTTAGAAAGCAATATCTATACTACTTATACTACTATAAAATGTAAAAAAAAAATTCTGGGACAAGAAAATCTACAATTTTTAATATTTTTATACCCACACCACCATAGGTGGTTGTAGGGTATAAAATTATGTGTTTGTGCAAATTATATAACGCAGAGAAAAAATCTTCTGACCCCCACCTTAAAATATACCGTTCTACTCAGAATCACTTTCTGATCACTTTAACCACGTCCGTCTGGTCGGCTGGCTGACTGTCCATGTAAAGCTTGTGCGCAAAGTACAGGTCGCAATTTGGAAGATAATTTGATGAGATTTGGTACATATCACAAGGACGAAGCCTATTGAATTTGGTCATGATCGGCCCATTATTTCACCTGGCCCTAGGGTTGCCAGAATTTTTTGGTAGTTTAACTTGACATTTGGAAAAATTCAGCTTGATTTTAAACAAATAAACTTGACATAACCACAAATGTTAAAAAAACTTAAACATGAAGAAAATTGTAGACGCATCAATTATGTATATGCAAACAATTTTTAATTAAAAAAAAAAAAATATTAGGAACTAAGTAATTTATTTAAACAAAAAATATATAAAATTCATTAGTACATTTATACATTTTGTACATAAATATTATGAATCGACATTTTTTCCTAAACTTTTTTCATAAAAAAAATTTTAAGAATTTTGCAAAAATTTTGATTTATTTTTATAAGATTCTAATGCATATGTTAAATAAAAATAGTTTAAATAGAAAATATTAGCAATAAATGGTAATTTACCAAGAAAAATTTGCTAGAAAACAATGTTTAGAAATTTGCACAAATTTGATACAATTCTGCAGCATAATTTTATTAAACAGCGCTTCTGTTCTGTTGAATCATCCCAATACATGTGTAGCTAAAAATAATTAAAAACTAAAAATTTTCCAAAGAAAATTTCAAACATTTCATTAAAAATGGAAATATTAAATAAAATTTAAACAATTTATTTAAGTCTTTTTGACTTG
Organism: Protophormia terraenovae; assembly: GCA_951394005.1. Lineage (NCBI taxonomy): Eukaryota > Metazoa > Arthropoda > Insecta > Diptera > Calliphoridae > Protophormia > Protophormia terraenovae. The sequence continues at coordinate 29,140,337 of OX596077.1, read as the reverse complement.
ATTCATATAGAAAAAAGTTTTAGTATTTAAGAAATTATTCTTAAGTATGGTGAACTAAAATCTATGAAACAAAATTTTTATATTTATGTACAAACTTTTTTCTGTGAACGTCGACTGATAAAGCACTCAACGCACTTTTTACACAATTGTTTATCATATTGCAGTTGCAATTATTTTTTATTATTTTATTGTTTTCATTTTTTTATTGTTGAAACACGGAATTATGAACACCTTAATTTACAGTTGCATTATTGGCGCTGTATAAAGTAATTTTTATTTTCTATAGTTCTTTTACTATTTTTGAAAATATTTGTTGAATTTTCATTCGGACCTTCATAGAAATACGGAATTTGTCTACAAATACCATTTTTAATACTAAAATATTGCATTGCATATGAATACGTTTTTGTATTTCCAATATTTGATGCGTCACTCCAGATTTCGAAAAATAAACTTCCTTTTATGGCACTAGAAACTTTTTGTTGTGAATATGGAGCCAATACGTTTCTTGTAATTGCTGCTACTTTAGTATGACCACAAGTAATTTTGTTAGCAATTTTACTATCGCAGTATAAATATGAATATAATTTAACTTGACAATCTAAACTGTTATAACTAATTCCATGTATTATATTATGAAAAACAATTCATTCTTTAATACTGCCGGTACTACAAAATTTCAAACGGATTTAGAAATTTTTTGGAACTATGCCGCTTTTAATTTTAATTTTTTCTCACAAATATATTTGATGTTGAGTACTCACAAATTTCACAATAAAATTAAGTTTTAAAATCATTTCTTGTATTTATTGTCAGTGATGGGCAAAAATGCATACAATCTGTAACGGAGAAAACCATACTTTTTATATTTGACTAAATTTATTATATTTTTTAAGAAATTTAAATTGTGGAATAATTTAAAGTAGTATAGAATATTTTTAGCTTGACAAATTGTATTTTAGCTTGAAACTTGACAAGACCTAAAATATCTTGACAATCAAGCTCATTCAAGCCCGTCTGGCAACCCTACCTGGCCTCCATACAAATGTCCTCCCATTATAGAGTTTTAACACTCATAAATATCCTAAAAATATAAATATTTTAATGAAATTTGGCACAAATAAGTCTTATGTAAGTATAAATCTTAATACCAAATTTCGAGAAGATCGGTCCATAATTGACCATAGCTCCCATATAAACCCTTCTTCCGAAAATCACTTTAACGTGCATAAATCCCATAAAAATATTAGTATCAACTTAATAGTCAACATAAATAAATTTTTTATAAGTATACATGACAGTGCAAAATTTAATGAATATTGGTTCATAATTTATTATAGCTCCCATATAAGACCCAATTTCAATGTCAATGTTAGTAACGATAGTATGTAGTATGTATGTTTTTTGTTTACACTTTTATACAAGTATCGGTCCAAATTTGGTGCACATATACAATGGTTCATATGGTCGGGCTTGACCGACTATCACTTTTTTCTCGTTTTTATTTTACACTTAATACAAGTATAGGTCCTCCCCAAATTTTGGTATACATGGTGTAAGGTATGATATGGTCGATCTTGACCGACTTTATCTCTTTCTCCTTTTTTTTTTTTTTTTTGTAATTACCATAAAATTTTAGTTTAAATCATAAATCCGTTTTAATGTTGTTGTACAGATTTTCAACCAGGGATTAAAATTATGTATTAACAATTTTTCTGATTACTAAAAACTAAACAGCAATATGTTTAGTCTTAGTTTTTAAAAGGAAAGTAATTTCAAATATGAAAATTTATTAAACTGTCGCTTATATTGTACTAAAAATATTTTTGTAAATATAAAATATTTCAAATTTCTTTTAGTTTAATAAAAATAATAATTTTAGTATGAAATTTTGAAAATTTTATATTTATGAGAAATTAAAGTTTGAGAAATGAAAATTTTAGTTTTATGAGAAATTTTTATGTGCCATAAAAAAAAAAAAAAATTAAAATTGTTTTAAAGGACTAAAATCAAAAATTTTTGATAATGGCTCATATGTATTTAAAAGGCTCCATAGGTTATGTGCGTACCATATACATATAAACGAAATCAAATTTATAATTTTTTATAAATCTCTCGTGGTATGGATGATAAGTATCTGCTTGGGTCTGATAATATTTAAAATTTTTTGACCTTTTGAAAAGATTAATTACTTATTGCTCATTTATATAATTATTGAACTATTTCTTTAGATTAACATCAAAATAAACACACTAAAAAAAAGGCAATTCTTTGCTTGTTTTTTAAAGGGAAAATTAGTTTTTTTTTTTTTTTTTTTTTGTATCTTTAACTACATATTTATTATTGTAAAACATTTTGGTTGCAAGAAAAACATTTTATGCATCCAACTGTGTAATTGTTCCCAATATCAACTGAGTGTAAAGAAATAATATCAAATGACAAAACAATTTGAGGATAACAATGCAATGAAAAAATGAGTTGTATATCACAAAAAATAATGGTTACATTAGTGGAAAATGCATTTAGGTTAAGAAAACAACGGGTTAACATGAAAAAATTAAATTTTCATGACAAAAACCCCTAAATGACACCAACAGAACAAATTGTTGTTATTCTTTATTATTGTAAGGACATTCATTTCATACATGTCATATCTATTTATAAATTAAAGCAATATTATAAATACACAATACAAACTACACGGCGTGATACTGAAAATATACTTTTTAAATGTCCTACTGTAGACAGTAGGTCAAATTGAGCAATTAGATCATTTTGTAATTTTAGAATTTCTTATACATTTACAAAATCTAAAGTTATCCTCAATAAACTTTTTTTAAAGATTTCACGAATTCAAAAAAATTGGAATACAGGATTAGAAAGACGAATGTTTTAGTTTTTAAAATAAGGACTGCGCACGAAAAAATGTGTGCATTTAATTCAGCTTATAAAAATGAAACGAATGAGTTAATTTTGTCCTATTAAAGAGTGGTATATTAAAGTTTTAAATTTAAAAGGAAAATTATTTTTTATTAGTTTTTAGTAAAATATTTACGGTTTTGTGGAGTACCCTCAAAATATAAAATAGAATTTAAAAGAAAAGGTCCACTTCTTTTTAAATTCTATTTTATATTTTACTCAGCTTTAAGTATTCTTTAATATTTTTTATTACAACCCAATATACTTCAAATGAACTGAATTTTGGATTAGTCTTACTATGTATATAGCGTATATATTTATTTGATACCACACAACAAATTTTTTGTTGGAATTATTAGATACAAGATCAGGCCAGAAAAAATAGAATTCGCTGTGCTTTCTAATGATGGAAATGAATATTTTCCAAAAGTATCATTTGTTATGAATAAAGTGTTTTTTTCCCGGACGTACAAATGGCTTGCCAGAGCAAAATTTGTTCGACAATTTGTATGTAAATTAAACTCCAATAAATAGCTATTCAAATTATCTTCACATAATTTTTTATACGATATTTATCTGCTCCATTTTCCACAACATCTGTGATATGGAATGAATTTCTGTCCAAAATGTTATAAAAAGTACATACTTTGTAATTCCCTTTAGACGCATTCATATTTTGAAAAAAAAAAGCTTACGTCCTCTTCTTTGCCTTCACATTTTGTTTACTATTTGTATTACTAACTTTTTTTACTTTGTGGGTCTTCAGACTACCTTTCTGAAACTTTTTAAAGATACTGAGCTGTTTAATAATTGAGTCGCATTTCATCCAGAGATATACGAATTTTCCCTTAAAATACGTAATATTTAGTCTAGGATCTTACAGTCTGTAAATTAACTTTTTCTTTGGTAATCAGGGTTCCTTTCGATGGTCATTAACTACTTATATTGTTTATGACTCAAAAAAGTTCATTTCCCACTTCATCTGCACACATAGAAATTGTTTTGTTTAGTCATCCAGCATTTTGACTACAAATTTGAATTATGCGTTTGCATGAATTTTGTTAAATTTGAATTTTAAGCAAAACTAATAATGCTATTACAACAAAATTTAGCACACAGTTACTACCTAAGAGTAATATAAGCCTTAAAGCGTGTACGGATTTTTTTGTGTGCAGTCCTTATGCATATATGTATGTTATGTTATTACACTAATTTAAGTTTTGTTGGAACTATTAAAGAATATATCGGAGAATTTAAATTTTTTGTAGATTTTTTTTTTTACATTTGTCAACATTAATATCGAAGAAAATTCAAAAATTTAAAATTTTTAAACATATTTCGAAAGTCATGTTAAAATTTAGCATTTAAGAAAATCGATTGAAAAAAATTTAGCTTTAACAATAACAGAACATATAATAAAACGAGAGAAAAAGATATAGTCGGTCAAGCCCGACCATATGATACCCTACACCATTGTGTACATTATAATTCGGGGAGGGGTCTTGACTTGGAGTCAGATGTGGACCGATACTCATAAGTGTAAAATAAAACATACGAATATAGAATATTACGTTGATGCTGACATTTATATGAATTTATTCACTTTTGGGTGATTCTCGAAAGAGGGCCTTATATGGGAGCTATGGTAAATTATGGACCGATCTTTGTAAAATTTGGCACTATCATTTATGTTCATATAAAACTTATTTGTGTCAAATATTACCTTCATACTAACATTTTAATGGGATTTATGCCCGTTAAAGTGATTTTCTAAAAAGGGGTTTATATGGGAGCTATGGTTAATTATGGACCGATCTTTTCGGTCGGCACACTTATTTAGACTTATATAAAACTTATATGTTCCAAATTTCATTAAAATATTGCTATACTTAAGGGATTTATGATCGTTAAACCCTTTTCCGGGAGGACATTTGTATGGGGGCTAGGTGAAATAATGGACCGATCATAACCAATTTCAATAGGCTTTGTCCCTGAACTAAAAGAAACCTGTGTACCAAATTTCATTAATTTTGATTCAAAATTGCGACCTGTAGTTTGATTACAAGGTTTACATGGACGGACAGACGGTCAGACGGACAGACGGACGGACGGACATCGTTAAATCGACTCAGAAAATGATTCTAAGCCGATTGGTATAAATTAAGGTGGGTTTTAGACCAATATTTTTGGGTGTTACAAACATCAGCACAAACGCATAATACCCTCCCCACCTATGGTGGTGTAGGGTATAAAAACAAACCTATTAATTACATTTGTTTAAAAAGTAGACGGACTGACATCGTTAAATCGACTCAAAAAGTGATGCTGAGTCGAACTTCAAGGTGGGGATTCGAACATTCCTTTCTGTACTTTACAATACCCCAATCACCTAGTATAAGGTATAAATAATACATAAAAATTAAAAGTATACTATTTTTGAATTTTTACTAAATTTGTATTATATTAATCTATACTGAATATGTCTTTCTTGGTTAGTTCTGCGACCTGTCGTAAAACTAGTTAAAAATGGTCAATTTCTTTCTTCTAGACCAACGCCATGGTAAAGTGTCGGGTTCAGCTTATACCAAGTGTTTGAACTGGTCCCTATCACTTAGGACTAGTCCCTTGATATATTTTGTATCTATTCCTTTAGAAAAAGTACTATTGCGAAAGTATTAAGATTTTGTAGGATTAATTTTATTATTAAATAAAATTCATAATTTTGATGAAACATTTTGAGGAAAAATTTTCTAAACAATAGATCTTTGGGAAATTGCAGCCCCCATTTAATAACACTTACACATTTTATTAAAAATCTATTGAAAAAGGCATAAATGACTGTACCAATTTCCTTGAAATTATGTAAATCTTTACCTTAAAAAAAGTTTACCGAGGAATTTGTTTTAAGATTTCGATATTAGAACACTCTTCAAACGATGCGATCGATAAAATGAATATGGAAAAATATTTAAAAAATTTTTAAAATTTATGTCTGGAGCATTTTTTACAAAATTATTTTTGAGTTTTTTCGCAAAACAGGTTCAAAAAAATGCATAACTTACAGCTTGTTTTGGAAAAATATTTTTTCCGTTCGAAAACTTTTTAGTGTATTTTGGTGAAAAAATGTTTTGATATAATTTAATATGTGTCATAACCTGCAAAAAAAAAAAAAAAAAACGTTGTGGGAAAAAGGGTTAATAATTTCTAATAAGATTAAAATTTCACAAACTTTAAAGCATTTTGATTATCTTTTGATCTGTTTTAGACCTAAAACAGAACTGTTGTTAAAAAAATTTATAAAGATTTTATTTTTGTATTTGTAAGCAACATTTTCGAGTTGTTTTTACTTCTTTATTTTCTCATTTTCTGTTCATAGCATTTTGACATTATGTGCAGTAGTTTTACACAAAAAAAAAAAAACGAGAGTCGGTCAACAACGTCCATATGATACCCAACACCATTGTGTATGAGCTTAAAATTAGACCTGTGGCCAATTGTAGATCAACACTTTTACTAAATGTAAAATAAATTATTCAAATACAGAACAATACATTGATACTAACATCTATATGATTTTATACACTTTAGGCCGATTTCTGGAAGTGGGTTTATATGAGAGCTATGGTAAATTATGGACCGATTCTCATCAATATTGGCAATGTTGTTTCTACTTATATAAAACTTATTTGTGTCGAATATACTTGATACTATCATTCGTATGGGATTTATGCACGTTAAAGTGATTTTCGGAAGAGGGGATTTATATGGGAGCTATGGTCAATTATAGACCGATCTTGATGAAATTTGGCACAAAGATTGACATTATAAAAAACTCCTTTGTACCGATTTTCACCGAAATATTGCTATATGTAAGGCATTTATGATCGTTAAACCTTTATTCCGGGAGGACATTTGTATGGGGGCTAGGTGAAATAATGAACCCGTTTATAATCAATTTCAATCGGCTTCGTCCTTGTGTCTAAGTAATTATTCGTGCCAAATTTCATCAAGATATCTTTAAAATTGCGACCTGTACTTTGTGCACAAGGTTAACATGGACAGACAGCCAGACGGACGGATACCGTTAAATCGATTCAGAAAGTGATTCTGAGTCGAACGGTATAACGGGGGTCCGATAATTATTTCTGTGCGTTACAAACATCAGCCAAACGCATAATACCCCAACCACCTATGGTGGTGTAGGGTATAAATACAAGCAATTGTTGTTTTTGTAGATTACACTATGCTTTTGTCTTTGTTTTGATTAGTGCTGTGCAAATATTGAGTATTTTATATCGAGTAGCGGTATTTTGGCTCCTTTTTTGGGTATAAATATTTAATCTATATTGGAATTAAATTTTTTATAATGATACCGTATTAAAAATATGATGGGCTACATAATTATTCGTGCCAAATTTCATTAAAATATCTTCAGATCTAAGACCTGCACTTTGTTCTAAAGGTTTACATGGAGGGACATCATCAACTCCACTCAGATAGTGATTCTGACTCAAACGGTATGACAGTCCGAAATGCACCTATGGTGGTGTTTGGTATAAAAAACCGTTAAGTATCATTATAAACCAAAGAGTTCACGGGTTTTTTGTTAAGACATATTTCATGGTAAACAACACATAGTATACGCTCAACTGACTAAAGTTACTGAAGAAGATTATGGTAAAAAATGCTAACAACATTTAGGGATGTCAAGGTTTAAATTTTATGCAAAAAATAAAATAAAAAATGTAAGAAAATAAAAAAAGTACTTGAAAACACATTTAGCTGTCATCAACATCATTTAAAAAACTGCAAGAGTGCAGATAGATTTCTCGCTATGCAACTTTTACAAGATTTGGATAATTTCAAATACGTATCGCTGAAAAATGTACTTTGCTAATGTTAAAATAATGTTTAACATTTTTAAAAGATAGCATGAAAATAAAAAAGATGCATAATATATGTGTTTTGTGAAAAATAATATATTTTTACATCTTAATTTACTGGCCTATAAGTATTATAAAAATCCCAAATTTACTCTATAATTTTAACATTTGAGTGATTCTATGTCAAAACGGACAGCAATCGAATTTGACATCTCCGATTTCAATGAAATTCACTACAAGCATTGACCATTGAAAGTATTTCCGAAAACATGAAATTTCAGACCCATGTTTCTTTTCGGTCCAGAAATATGACGGTTTAAAAAACGAAAAATTTTTTAAAAACTTTACAAATGAAAATTTATTTAATTTCTAATAACTTCTTAAATATACATGGTAGATTTCTAGTTGTTTCTTTGTATTAAAGACAAAGATATTACCTTCATAACGATATATACAAAGTTTTTCACATCAAAAGTTTAAAGGTCAAAGTTGGACATACACAAATATAAACTATTATATCTCAAAAACCCGTAATTTTAAAATTCTTTAAACATTATATATTGTTGACATAACTTTTCTCCATATGGTTGGAGTCTTATTTAGTTTAGAATTTATGGACAAAAATAAAATCCAATTATTAATAACTCCTAAGCTATAGAAAATAAAATGTTAATTTTAGTGTAATTTTAAAAGCAAAGACATTACTTTTAAAATGATATATAGTGAGTTACTTTAGTTCGAAAGTTCAAAGGTCAAAATAAGACTTACAAAAAATAAGTCATTATATCTCCGAAAACCATATATTTAAAATGCTAAACAAATTATACAATATTAATACAACTCTTCTTTAAACTTGTGCAAAATTTCATATTGGATACTTCTTTAGTTTAGAAGTTATATAACAAAATATTAACTAAGCAGAAAAATCAATCCAGATGAGAGCAATAAGTTGTGAATTTATATGAAAGCTGTTTAAATTGTTTTTAATTTTGAAAACCTGTTAAATCATCTTGTATTATGTTGGATTTTTTATTTTTTTTTTTTGTTTATATTTTTAATAAAAGAAAATTGATAAAAGTCAAAATTTTAAAAGTTTAATTCACAATAGTGCCTCTCCCTTTAGAAACAAACTATTACAAGAACCGAATACTTTCAGTTACTACAACCAACTTATATGATAGTTCCTGCAGCCCACCAAATTCGATTGGCAACAAATTCGGTTGCCACAATTAATCTGTTTTCCCTGTGTATGTAACAAAATATAAACTGAAGTCAAATTTTGTATATAAAATTTATTTATTTTTTTAAATATGTGCCCATCGAAAAAAAATTCAAAATAAACCAAAGAGGCTCCAACTTGAAATTTGGCACAAATATAGAGTAGAGTTACATTATCAATATATGGGCAATTCTCTTTTTACATTTACCTTTTTGAAACCGACCTTCAACCTAGAATATTTTTTTAAATTCTGACTTTTTTGAACAACCTTTGATGAAATTATGTTAACAACATTTGATGCTGTAACAGAAAAAAAAAAAATTCCAGACCTGAAACGGTTCCATGTGGTGCACCCAAAGTTAAAAATTCCAAAAAAAGTGTTTGAAACTAAGAAGTTTTTTTTATTTCTTATTATTGCTGCAGTCGCGGATTTTAGCATAAATGTCCAATTCTTCTAATGTAGACTATAAACACTTGTAGGAAAGAACTAGCATGGATTTTATTAGCGTGCAATTAACCAGTGTCAAATTGTGTTGTGCAAAAGTCGTGAAACAAAATTTTAAAAAATTTTAAATTTTTGCAGTTTTTTCTCTGGGGATTTTTCGCCGATTTGGATATTTCAAAATTCAAAACAGAGCCTAATAGCTCTTGAAATTATGCATAATTTGAAATAATAATATGCCCTCAACTGAAATGCTGTAGGAGGTATCCAAACATGGAGAGAATAAACGTTATTTCATTGGAGCTAGAGTATAGCGTTATCAAAGAAGGTTTCCAAATGACATTTAAAAATCATTGTGGCGTTTTAAAATATTAATTTGCTAAACGTGTATAGCTATTTTAAAGAATTCAGCAATTTTGCATATTTTCTTATAGCGGATGTTGGCATTATAAATCAATTTTGAACGGAAATAAGTTCCTGTGTAAAATTCTACTTACGCAGAAAATATAATTTCACTAAAAATATTCATCAACGGTTTTTATGGCCTAAGAACGCGATGTTTTTAGTTTAACATTAATCGTCAAGGCACACCCAAGGCGCTAATTAAAATTGGCGATGATATATGTCAATCCGTAGCTGCTTTAATACCATACATCAAAATCAATATGGCGTTCGAAAAAAAGTACGATTTTTCATTTAATGCAACTTTAGAGATTTGAGTAAGTGCAATTAATTATGACTTATTTAAAAAAATGAAGAATTTTGCAATAAATGGATGAATATGAACAACACTACATAACTAAAAACTGAATTTTGCAAATTTTATAAGAAGATTTAATAATTATTAAATCGCTAATATATCCACGCATACTTAAATTATCGCGATATTTTTAATTAATTTAATAGATACAGCATTGTAGAGTTCATAAGTGCAATAATTTTTAATTTTTTTCTTAAACCACCATAACATTGTTGCCGTTCGGTAAAAGTCATTCACACGAACTAGAGCCAAGGAATATTGGTATCGTTGATGTGCCATTTAAAAATTTTCGACATTTTTTTGAACATCAAAAGTAAACGAGTTTGAAGAATTTCCCATATATATTTTTTAAGAATTTTAAAATACCGTTTTTTTGAGATATTAAGCTTTAATTTTTGTATTATCGATTTTGACCTTTGAACTTTCGAAGTATACAAATGTTTTACTTGTCGTTTTAAAGTCAATATGTTTTTCTATTAAATGAAATAAAAATAAGAATTGTACAATGTATATTTTAGAAGTTATGAGCAATAAAGTGTGATTACTTTTGGAAAAAATTCTACCGCATTTTCATTTTTGAAACTTCATATTTTTTTTTGCCGGGAAGAGTCTTTATTCAGAAAGTTTGTGATTCGAACAATATTTGCAATACGTAATATCTAGAGCGAATTTCATTGAGATCGGAGATATCAAATCTGAAAATGTCTGTTTTTTGTCCGTTTTGATATCACCCATTTACCTATTTGCAGACATTTTTTTATTTCTTTTATTTACAAAAAATAATAAAATACATACCTTCATGCATATGAACCAATGTATCCATAAGATAAATAAAATCACATAAATAGTCTAAGAAATACCAGACTGGAGTGGCTCGTTGATTTATTTCCCAAAATACTGAACGACCCACCACAAAAATTATATTATATAACACAGCTAAGGAAACAATTGCCAGCCACTGAAAAAAGATAAAATTAATAAAAATTTCATGTAACTAAAATAATTTGAAATCCTTACCCGATAATGTGACTGTAGTGTAGGATTAACCGATAAACGATTACACAGCCGACTTGAACCCCGTATCTCACATGCCGGTCCCGAATCGGCGGGATTTGTTGTGTTGCCATCATTATTGGCATTTGCTGCAGGAGGAGTTTTACCAATCTTATCGGTATTTGTAGTATTAGAGAAACGTTCTAAAAACCAATCAGGCGGTTTAGAACGACTACGTTTTGTTAAACGTTGACGCAGGGCATTTAGAGTGCGACGCAGTGTGGATGGTTTTGTACGTTTGTTTTGATCCTGAAATGAATGATTTGTAGAACAAGACAAAAAATATTATAATCATTAAATTTTACTAGAGATTTATGAAGCTATTAAAGTCTTTGGCTTTAGTTATAACACTTATGCGATATTGTTACATGCTTTAGGCAAAGGGTTTTACTGTTCTGAGTTTATCCTTGCATACATATTAAACCTTGAGGTATAAAATGTTTGCACTTTATATCAATATCAATTTTATTTTATTCCAAGTATTTTTATTATTTTTTTTTTTTTGTGTGCTTTCTACAACAATATTATCATAATAAACACACCCACTAGAGAGTTAAGGGAATAAATAAATTTATTTTATATATATTAACAATGTATGTATGTATAACAACCCAGTAAACAATTTAATAGAAGCAAAAAGTTGAGCACAAATCAAAAAAGAATTTGACTATGTCAATGGTTTCATAAGAAATACACAAATAATTTTTTATTTTCATTTATCTAGAATAGTATTCGAGTAAATTTTATTGCTTTATTAATTAAGGCAAATCCTTAAATCTTGATTTAGTTTTTCCATGTAATAAATTCTCAAATACTTACTGGTTTGTAGAGAAAATAAAATAGAAAAAAATGTATCCTTTCAGTTTATTTATCTATGTATTCACATACATAAATACATACTTACTGCTTACACACATCAAGCTCATGATAAAAAAGGAATTGCTTCAAATACATTGTTATTAAACGTGTCGTTGACACATTATACCATCTTAAGTTTTTTTTTTTTGTTCTTTATTTTATTTTTTGGTTTTTATGACACCAGCAGGCATTAATCCATTAATAATGACATTTAATAATTTGTGCATGTCATTTTCTATACGAGTCATGCTAAAATACACAACCAGAGACATGTATCGACTTAAATAATAATTTAGTATTGAAATTAATTTAATAATAATAAAAAAAAAAAATAAAATAAAAAACAGACAAACTCTTAGACTTGCTAATTTTTATTTATTGTAGGTTAATTTTTGTTATTTTTTGTTATTCTCTTAGAAAGTTGCATCTCAGGCGTAAAGATATGAATACATAATTTCATGGTAAAACAAAATATATAAAATTTAGCTGAATATAGATTTTCTAGGATTTAAATAGAAGAGTTTAAGCGATGTACCACCTGCTGCATAAATGAGAAAAAGAAACTTTGTCATAACTTTGAAGTACACTAATCAACTGAAAATGTTTTTTTTTTTTTTGTTTTTTGGGGAGAGTTCGATTTAGTTTTTTTTTTTTTAATAAGCTTCTTTATAAATTTAAAAGTCGCTTTAGTTATTCTCAGTGATTTTATTAAATTAAAGTTGGATGTTAGAACTTAATTTGTAGGTATTGTACATGTAAGATTTCAACATTTTAACATATTAGTTTTGAAAATACTGATTTTTTTTTGCATTTATTAGCATTAATTTTGTAATTATTTCACATAATTTCTTTCATTGTAAATAAAGGTATAAAGTGTTATTTATCATTAAAAAGCTTATAGAATGATTCCATATCAAAACGGACAAAAAACAGACATTTTCGGATTTGACATCTCAGATTTCAAAGCAATTCTCTATTGATATTAAGTATTGCAAGTCACAATTTTTCTGAGTAAAGAGTCCTCCCAGTACAAAAATATGAAGTTTCAAAAATCAAAAAGCGGTTGAATTGTTTCCATAAGTAATCACACTTTATTGTTCATAACTTCTAAAATATACATTGTACAATTCTTATTTTTATTTCATTTAAAAGAAAAACACATTGACTTTAAAACGACAAGTAAAACATTTATATACTTCAAAGTTCAAAGGTCAAAGTCGATAATATAAAAATTAAAGCTTAATATCTCAAAAAACGGTATTTTAAAATTCTTAAAAAAATTTATATATTGATAATGTAACTCTACTCTATATTTGTGCCAAAAAAAAAAATTTTTAAATTTTAAAATTACACTAAAATTAACTTTTTGTTTTCTATAGCTTTTGAGTTATTAATAGTTAGATTTTATCCATAACTCCTAAACTAAATAAGGCTCCAACTTGAAATTTCATATCCATATGGAGAAAAGTTATGTTAACAATATATAATTTTTTAAGAATTTTAAAAATACCGGTTTTTGAGATATAATAGTTTGAATTTGTGTATGTCCAACTTTGACCTTTGAACTTTTGATGTAAAAAACTTTGTATATATCATTATGAAATTAATATCTTTGTCTTTAATATTCAGCAACAACTAGAGATTTACCATGTATATTTAAGAAGTTATTACAAGTTAAATAAGTATTCATTTGTAAAGTTTTTAACGTTTTTTCGTTTTTTAAACCGGCATATTTCCGGACCGAAAAGAAACATAGGTCTGAAATTTCATGTTTTCGGAAATACTTTCAATGGTCAATGCTTGTAGTGAATTTCATTGAAATCGGAGATGTCAAATCCGATTGCTGTCCGTTTTGACATGGAATCACGCATATTTTAATGATAAATTCATATAAATCCTTCCCATACAGAAACATGCTAATAAAAAGATTTACGTCCTACAAATTATTAAAAAAAATCCAAATAGGTCTTACAAATAAATGGCCACAGAATTAAATTTCTGAAGTCAAACTGTTTTTAATGTTATTTCACAATATCAGGAGAATTTGACCATTGATATGAAACCTGGTTCGGAAAGAAAAAAAAGGACCACATGATATTGGGAAGGCCAGAAAATTGAAAGCATATTGAAAGGAACTCCAAACACATTTTATTTTGCTAAAGGAATAAACTCAATCGCTTTATTAATATATCCAAACGCAGTTTTAGATTTTTTAAAGTTCTATATAAGCTACAGACTTTGTTGTTGTATTGAACGGTCAAAAATATTTTTCTAAAATTTCGCTTTTTTGAATCAACCAAGTCATTAAACAACCGAGTTATTGGCCAAAACGCGTTTTTGGTCTTTTTGAATCTCCAATATAAGCTATGGTCTTCGTTCTTGCACAGATCTGTTAGAAAAATTTGTTTTAAATTTTAAATTAATTAATCGGTCCATATTTTTAAAATACTCTTTATTTTATTTAAATTAATGTTGTCTTCATTTGATGTTGTTGTTTCATTAACTTTAAACAAGAGCGAATGTTATTTCCGGCTCGGTCGAATCTATATACCCACCATCAACTTTTTCAAATTTACGTTATATGGGAGGTGGGCGGTAAAGTGGGCGGACCACGCCCATTTTTTGTTTCCGAGTTTACATTGGTCCTTGAACTGTTTGAACATATTTTCACCTTATATAAAAGGTGGGTGGTAAAGTGGGCGGACCACGCGCAATTTTGCTTTCCGAGATTATATTGACCCCCAAACTATTTATACAAAATTTCGCTGTCGTACATGCTTTTGTTTAAGAGATATCAGCAGAAAAGTATGAAACGGACACCCTGTGTTTCTAGTTTTTAGCTCATAAATATTTTGTTTATTAACCGATTTTGCCCATTTTCAATCCCAAACAAACCTTATATAAGACAAATATTTGTGCCAAATTTCGTCCCCCTACGATGTCCCGTTCGAGCCCTATCCTACTTTCAACAGATAGACAGACGAACGGACATAGCTAGATCGACTCAGAATCTAACCAGGACCCAGAAAATATATACTTTGTGGGTCTTAAATGATTCCTTCGACATGTTACAAACGGAATGACAAAATCAATATACCCCCCATCTTTTTGATGGTGGGTATAAAAATATAAATTTTTATATAACATCTTAGCTTGGGTGAGGGGTATATAAGCCGAAAATAGCACTTTAGATCTCGTTTTATTTTTTTCATTTTCATTTTTATTGATACTGTTGTAAAGCTGTTTAGGTGCTCATTCAAAATCAGTTATAAAATTTGGTTTTAACTTTTTTTGTATCTGTGTGTTTATTTTATTATTTATTTGTGTTTATTAAATAAAATTTGTATTTATAAAAAGTAGGCTAATAATTTCAGATAAAAATTTAATACCTTGAGTTTAACATTATTTAATACATCATTTATTTCTGCTCTTGTGTTTAATAAACTACAAATGAAATAAAAATATTATTATCCATACATATTAAGAAATAAAATTATATACACCAGTTTATTTATATAATAAGCTTACATGATAAAAATTAGAGTGGATAATCATAAAATAATCTAATGTTTTGCATCTGTAGATATGCTAAATTTATGTTTGAAGAATAAATAAATTGTCTGTCTTAATCTTCTTTTCATAAGAATTTCTACATTTATTTCATTGCAGATATTATTATTCGGATTACTTGTATAAGTTTATTAAACATTATATATTCAATGTATTTCTGAAATACATACATAAGTCTAAGTATGTGTCTATCCTTATAAAAATGTCAATCATATTAATATGACTTTATCAATAGTGAACAAAATTTATTTACTCTTTCACATATTTTTCTATGTACATACATACGTATAGATTTCAAGGTTAATTTAATGAAAACAATACATTATAATAAAATTATTTAAGTATAAAAAGGCATCCAGTAAACCGGAAGTTTTTCAAAAGAAGGCACAACTGTGCAACTTAGGGAAGCTGTCAAATAACAAATATTATATGACAAAAATTGTATTTCTAACGTACATCTGAGTATCTTTTAATAAGAAAATGGAAGTAAAAAAAAAAATAATAAATTTAGATGACAAAGTAAAATTTATATACCGAGGGAAAAGTTAAAACATCTACAAAAAAGGGAGTTAATTCGTGGAAGCTTTATTTTAAAAAATATATATCGTCGTATTTATAAAATATTACAATTTTTTTTTTACGGATGGTCATCCAATTTTGTTCATATTTGGTAGGCATAAAACCTATGGAGTCATTTTATTATCTCCATTTCTATTTTTTTTTTTTTTTAATTTTTAAATTCGCGAATCAAAAATTTTAGAAAAAACTAATATTTAAAATAATGTTGCTCTTTATAAATAAATAAAATTTGTTGGCTTTTGGTAATGACTACTACTTACTAGACTCATTACCAGGTAATGAGTTAACATTATTTTTCTCATTTCTTCGAGTAGTGGAATAACTAGTTACCAGTAAACAACAATTTCATTTAGTTCTGCAATGGCTCAGTTCGCTAGTGCGACAGCGTAGCACTCAGAAGGTTGTCGGTTCAACCCCGAACTAAACCCAAACGTTTTTTCAGTAAATTATTTTAATTTCTATTGGTATGTTGAAACTATTAATAACGCACACAAATTTTAACACATACATGACGTAGACAGTAGTCTTTGAAACATGAACGAATGTTTTTGTCTAGGTTCAAATCTCAGTTGAGCCAACATTTTGTTTTTAATTTTTTTTAGCAATTTTGTAGTTTTGAAGTATTTGTAGTTTTGTAGCATTTGCTTAACTACTTATTTAATTGTTTAAAATAAGTACTTTAATAATGGGGAACCATGAATTCGTGGACATCGCCATATAAATGTAATGAGTTTTTCACCCGAATTATAAGTAGTTACCGCCTTTTAGCAATGTAATATTTCGACTTACCGGGTAAGTTTTTGCTGGGCATATAATAAATTTTATTGGATTTTATGGACTTCAGGAAAAAGGTTACCTTTTGGTTTAGATGTAAAAACTATAAGAAGGTAGCTACATTTTTGCCAGAACGGAAACAACATTTAGACATTTGGACCATTATGATTAGATAGATTTAGGCCTTATGTGCGACAAAGACAGCGTGATTTTTACAGCATGCTGTTAGCATATATATTAAATAAAAGAGGGAGAAACTTGACCATCACTATAATTATTGGCCAATGGTCAATAAATTATTTTGGTATTAACAATATGCAATTTTTATTTTTTTCCTTATTAATAACTATTTGCTTTCAATTAATATATTTTTATCGAAATAATAATAATTATGATTGAGAAAAATAATATATATTATTTATAATAGTTATTTTTTAATTTTTATTTAAAAATCATTTTTTAATAGTTATTGAAAAATATAATCCATAATAGTTAAAATTATGTATAATTTTGAAATTCATGCATATTTTATTTGGTATTTTTTCTTTGAAATTTGATAAAAACAATATACGTATGTTCAATTAGGTTTCCAATATCATGTGAGGCTTGACATTATGAAATTTCAATGATATTCGCAATTAATTATTATAAAAAATTATTATTATAATTGTTATTGAAACTGTATCGAAGAATAATAATTATTTAAAATTTATATTTTTTTTGTTCATCAATAATTATTTTAATTAATTTTTAAAATATTAGTTGAAAAATAATAGTTATGAGAAACTTATATTTATATATTATTCAATAATTATTAAAAATAAATTTTTGCTAATAACTCTTAAAAAGTGCCAATTTTTTGGATTTCGAAAATTATGATAATAATTATTTTGTGTCCTTGCTTAAAATCAATAAGTTCTTGTAATGACATCGAAGTAATGATGAGGTAAGTAGTTGCCTCTAATGTCATCACCGTGTTAAAATAATGGGTTATTCAGCTAATGCGTAAGTAGTGTAAAGCCATTATATTAACTTCTTAACTCATTACCTGGCAACCAAAGTTTTTGCTGGGAAGCTTACAAAAAATTAAAAATACAAAAATTAAAAAAATATTTTTTGTATGGAAAAATTTGAAGGGAAATTTTTATTTTTTTAAATAGTGGACCATTTTGTCCCAAAACAATTTATATTGCAATTTTTAACAAACATATTTTTTTTTTATATATATATTAGAGGGTGAAAAAAAAAATAATAAGGGGTAGAAATTTTTCAAAATTGCATCCTAAAATTGCATTTGCATTATGATTGCATTTTTTAATGATAATATTATTTTTAAATTAAAGACATATTCATCTTCTATACGCAATTTACATCATTAAAATCCGTTAATAACTTTTTTTACATACTTTTCCGATTTTTTGACATTTCGGAAAGTAAAAATCGTGAATAAATTCGCGAATTTTTCAAAAGAGATATCTAAATAGAAAAATAGGAAGACATAAGAAATATGTTTGGCGTTCTCTCGTGGAATGGATGATATTTTTTAATTAATGGATATTCATAAATACGTAAAATACTACAATTTAAAATAAAAATATCTGGGAAAACTTTTTTTTTTAAATTGTTATGGCTATTTTTGTTTTCAGGAAAAATGGGATTTATTTAGACTTTTTGTTGTAACTTTAGAACTAAAATCTATAAGCTCACAAATCAAACTGTTAATTGAAGTATACTTATTACTATATGAGATAAAAAATGTGTTTTTTTTTTTTTTTTTTTTGTTACTCCAGCTAACATCATCCTATATTTTATCACTATATTTTTCACCCAATTTTACCCTATAACTCTTTAAAACTACATATATCTCAAAAATACCCGATTTTTAGGGTCATTTTGGAAAAATTATTAAAAATATTTTTACAACATATATCCAAAGAAGTTTTATTTAAGAATACACTATCTGATCTTAATTCAAATGTTTAAAAAAGAATTATAGTTGTAAAAAAAAAACTAACAAAAATCACTTTTGGAATTTTGAAAATTTCACTTTTTGATACTATAAGATTATTTATGAAAAATTAATGAATTTTGAGAGAAAGTAACAAGATGATGATAATTCAATTTATTTTCTTTACCCGGTATAAAAATTTATTGTAATACCCACACTTTATTTTTGAAATTAATTCTCGTTTTGAATACTGTTCAAACCAACGTGCAACGGTTGTGTTCACATTGTAATTTTACCGTGTAGGCTTTTTCAAATTATTCGATTAGTGCTTTTGCAGAAATGAAATCTATTATATAATATTATTTAACAATTCGTCACTCATTTGGTGCCAAGTTGATACCAATGCGCGATTAATTCTTCAGTGTTGATTATTAATTTAATAAATAAAAATTTTATAAATTAAAATTTTTATTATGAATAAAACCTAAAAAATTAATGTATAATAGAGGGTCCCACGATGCGTAAAAATTAGCCCAATATGGGCTATATTAAATATTAAAACAAATTTTAAAATTGATCTTCAGTTCCCCACCAGCGATTGAAAGTCACGGGTCTAGAACATTTTGTCCTAAAAATAGCATTGAGTTTTGTCTTGAGATGGGTATCAAATAATTCGTAATTTTTAGCCAATTAAAAAAAAAAAAAAAATATTTTTCCATCCATCATTGTAGTACA
Organism: Protophormia terraenovae; assembly: GCA_951394005.1. Classification (NCBI taxonomy): domain Eukaryota; kingdom Metazoa; phylum Arthropoda; class Insecta; order Diptera; family Calliphoridae; genus Protophormia; species Protophormia terraenovae. The sequence goes on along the minus strand of OX596077.1, from coordinate 29,120,597 downwards.
TCATGTAAAAAAAAAATTCGATATTTTTCTTGAAAAATGGATAAAAGTTTAATTTTGTTCCATTTATAGCTAAAATATTAAAAAATCGCATTGTAGTAAGTACTGTTGATAATATATAATTTTCCAAATTTTTCCAAAAAATTGTTCATCAAAATACCTTAAAAGTCTGCTAGCAAAACAAAATCCCATGGGAAACATTTTTAAAATATTTTTTCCATAGCCAGCATAAAATTACGATTTTTTTGATACCCATTTCGATTAAAAAATCTAAACTTTTTTTTTACCAAAATGTATGGGACCCATGATTTTTCAATTGCTGGTAGGGAATTGAAGACCAATTTTAAAAATTTTTTAAATAATTTTTTCGTATTAAGCAAATTTTTACGCATCGTTTGAGGGGTCTTCCTACAACGAAATCTCGAAAAAGGCTTTTCTCGTGACACTCTAATGTATAATTGCAATAAAATTTGTTTATATATTTTGCTAGTTTTAAATTTAAATAAATTTTTGATTAATATTTTGGCTTAATATTTAATTTAATTAAATAATTATTACAAAAATACATATAAATAAAAATCGTAATTCGATAAATTGCAAATATTTACCATTTCATTGTGGCCGGTTATTGCTGCAATATCAATGGCCTGCACCATGATGATGAGATTGATAATTGTATTTTGGTTGAATTATTTTTATATTTTTTAGTTAAAAATATTAAAATTTATATTTTATTATTTAAACTTTTTGCCATTAAAGCATTTTAATTTTGAATGTCAACACATGTATGCATATCTTTAAAATGAGTAAGAAAACTTTTTTAATTGTTTAAACAATTTTACACTTAAAAATAATTACATACGCTTGAAGCCGAGTTGAAAACTTTACTAAACTTTTTTATGGTTATTTTTTCGAATTAAACTTGAATTTTTTTAAAACACACATTTTTCTTGGTTCTTGAGTTGTTAAAAAAAAAAACTTCAGCAAAAAATAAAAATAATTAAATACACTTTATGGTATATGAATATGTAAATTATTATATTTCTTTCAATTCTATTTTATTTTCTTTAATATTTATTTGTTTTTTTTTTTAATATTTTTCTTTCTCTTACTTTCAAACATTTGTAATCATCACACACCCGCCTAAAGAGGTGACCAACTAAAATGTTTCATGAAATAAAGAATTAATTAAAATTCCATTTAAGTATCATTGCAAGTTGTTGTTGTCGTTGTAATAAAAATGTTTTTATAGCCAGTTTTTGTTGTTTTTTTCTTTTCAGATTTTTTTTTTTTAATTCAATTATTTTTCAACAACTAGTATAGTATTTATTGTATTTTATTGCAATTCTATTGAGTTAAGAAAAAAATCACACTAAATCAATAGTTTTCCTCAATTAATTTATTTTATTTTTAAATGGTGTTGAGTAGTTAATAAAAAAAAATATTGTTTTTTAAGAATTACTTTAATTTAGCTGCATAAATAATTTTGACACGTCTTTTTTTTTTTTTTTTTTGGCACACATTTTATTCACACAATTTTTCCGTCTTTAAAATTATCTTTTGACCCATATCTTTAATTTATATTTTCTAAGTGCGAGAATTTCACACAAAAGGCCTAAATACTTTAAATATTTATGGGTTAGGGAAGGACGGCCAATTGATGAACATGTGATAAAACATAAAAATACGATATAATGTATACTTTGTTTTTTTTTTGTAATTTGCCTAAATGTGTATATATTGAGATTTTATCAATTAAAATAAATTTGTTTAATATAATAAGCCGTATTATTCCACTGTTTGATTCTTAAATATTAGGTGTTGTAATCTGTGGTTCATCTTCGAGTTTTGTGAGAATAAACACACAAAATTTTATAAAATGTGACAAGAAATAATAAAATAATAAGATATAGTAAAAACTTATGTTTCAAGTTTTTTCTTAAATCTGTGGCATACAGAAAGTTGGCGAAAATGTTATTTCAAAACCTATATTTTACAGTAGTTTAAGTCCGACCATATGATACCCAACAGCCGGGAGGACATTTGTATGGGGGCTAGGTGAAATAATGGACCGATCATAACCAATTTCAATAGGCTTCGTTCATAATACCCCAACTACAGGGTATAATAAGTGTCCGAAAAAAAGTTTGATGGAAAATTTAAATTTTTTATACCCTACACCACCATAGGTGGTTGGGGTATTATGCGTTTGTGCTGATGTTTGTAATGTACAGAAAAAATTATCGGAACCCCACCTTAAAGTATACCGTTCGACTCAGAATCACTTTCTGAGTCGATTTAACGATGTCCGTCCGTCTGGCTGGCTAGTTGTCCATGTAAACCTTGTGAGCAAAGATATCTTGATGAAGGACACAAGGACGAAGCCTATTTAAATTGGTTATGATCGGTCCATTATTTCACCTAGCCCCCATACAAATGTCCTCCCGGAATAGGGATTTAACGATCATAAATCCATTAAATATAGCATAGTACAAAGGAGTTTTGTGTAAGTGTCAATCTTTGTGCCAAAGATCGGTCCATAATTGACCATAGCTCCCATATAAATCACCTCTTCCGAAAATCACTTTAACATGAATAAATCCCATACGAATGATAGTATCAAGTTAATATTTATAATTTACTATAGCTCCCATATAAACCCACTTCCGGGAATCGCCCTAAAGGGCATAAAATCATATAGATGTTAGTATCAATGCATTGTTCTGTATTTGAATAATTTATTTTACATTTAGTAAAAGTGTTGGTCTACAATTGGCCACAGGTCTAATTTTTAGCTCATACACAATGGTGTAGGGTATCATGTGGTCGGTCTTGATCGACTTAATTTTGATAAATAAAAACATCAAGAATATTTCAGTTTATCATCTTTATCTCAAAGCTGGTAATGCTGCGAATAAAATAAGGCATGTATCATTAAAATTAAGTAGAAATACCGTGGTTGGCAAACAAATTTTTTTCTTTCTTCTTTAAACAAAAATAGGTGGACTAGGTGGAATTTGACGAGCTAAACCACAATCTGTTTCACCGTGGTTGGCAAACAAATTTTTTTCTTTCTTCTTTAAACAAAAATAGGTGGACTAGGTGGAATTTGACGAGCTAAACCACAATCTGTTTCACCTTTTTTCTATTACGTATTGTTTTTTTTATGGGCATGATTATATCATCACCTTATTCAGCTGTCACACTAGCAAAATTCAAGAATGGTTTGTCCAATATAGACTATAACTAAAGAACCGTTTGCACAATTTGGATATTTTTTTTTGCCCACCACTGTATTTCTACTCAATTGTATGTATACATGGGTATTTTTACTTAACTCTGAATAAAATCAAGATTTTGAAGATACATAGCTTATTTTATTCGCAGCATTACCAGCTTTAAGATAAAGATGATAAACTGAAACTTTTTTGATGTTTCCATTTATTAAAAGAAATTTAGTAACAAAAAAATCTAAAATTTTGCATGAAAAGTTTTTTTTTTTGACACTTATTTCAAAATAACTTCGAAACTATTGATCGCATAAAAAAAATAAGTTTAGGGAATTTTAAGATATTTTTAGTACGCATCTTTTGGTGTATCACTTATGTCAATCGTACACACCGTTCTTGAGTTATAAGGAAATATACTAGAGTAATGGCCTTATTATGGGCGAAATATTAGACATGCCCATAAAAAAAATCCAGAGCTGATGGAAAAAAACTGAAAGCAGAATCGTATTGAGTACATCAAAATACATCAAGTCCAACTATTCGTCTATGGTGGAGGATTTTTTTGTCGACCAAGTAATTAATTTAAAATACATTTTGATATTAATGTAGACTAATAAAGCATTCATTTAACATAATAACAAATTTTTGCAACAAAATATGCAGTTATCGCTTTTTACGAAAAAAAAAAAAAAAATGATGTTATTGGTGGCAATGCCAGTAGTGAGACAATATCATTTCGTTTGTAATAAAAATAATGCATTATATGAACAAATTAAAAACGAGAGAGGAAGATATAGTCGGTCAAGCCCGACCATATGATACCCTACACCATTGTGTACATAAAAATTCGGACTTGTGGTCAAGTGTGGACCGATATTCTCATTAAGTGTAAAATAAAACATACGAATACAGAAAATTACATAGATGCTAACATTTATATGAATTTATTCACTTTTGGGTGATTCCCGAAAAAGGGTTTTATATGGGAGCTATGGTAAATTATGAACCGATCATCGTAAAATTTGGCACTATCATTTATGTTCATATAAAACTTGTTTGTGTCGAATAATAACTTGATACTAACATTTTAATGGGATTTATGCCCTTTAAAGTAATTTTCGGAAGAGGGGTTTATATGGGAGCTATGGTGAATTATGGGCCGATCTTCCTGAAATTCGGCACACGGAGTTAAATTTATATAAGACTTATATGTGCCAAATTTCATTAAAATATTTCTTTTTTTAATAGATTTATGATCGTTAAACTCCTTTCCGGGAGGACATTTGTATGGGGACTAGGTGAAATAATGGACCGATCATAACCAGTTTCAATAGGGTTCGTCCTTGGCCTAATAGAAGATTGTGCGCTAAATTTCATTGAATTATCTTTAAAATTGCGACCTGTAGTTTGATTACAAGGTTTACATGGACAGACAGACGGTCAGATGGACGGACGGACATCGTTAAATTGACTCAGGAAGTGATTCTGAGTCGAATGGTATACTTTAAGGTGGTGGTCTGATGGTTTTTTCTATGCGTTACAAACATCAGCACAAACGCATAATAAAACGCATACCCTAAATGGTGTAGTGTATAAAAAAAATAATAATAATAAATTAAAAACTTCAACGCGTTTGGTGCGGAAACTTTTTTTATGATCGCGAAAATTTAATATCGCATTTCTTAATATTTTTTCATGCCCTATAACGCTATACCCTGTGAATTTTGATATTCGCAAAAAATTAAAAAAGTTATACCCCTAGTATATGTGGGTATTTTCACTTAACTGGGATGAAATCAAGATTTATGTATCAATTTTGAAGATACCTGGCTTATTTTACTTGTAGTCCTATCAGCTTTGAAATTCGGCACGAATAGTTATTTTGGCGTTAGGACGAAGCCTATTGAAATTGGCTACGATCGGTCTATTATTTCATCTAGCCCCACACAAATGCCTTTAATATAACAAATAATTTATTGAAATTCGGCACAGAGAGGTTTTTTGTATAATTGTAAAGTTGTGTACTAAATTTCATAAAGATTGATCTAGAATTGACCATAGCTCCCATATAAACATGTTATATGTATATGAGTGATTTGGTAAATAAACATATTTTTATACGTATTTGTTTAAAATTTTTGGAAAGTAGACGAAGTTTTGCTAAATTTTTTTCGGGGTTTTTAATTTTTTTAAATATTATTTATTTTTTAAAAATTTACAAAAACTGGTTGTTAAAGCTATGTGGAAGATTTTTAGAGGAACAAATGACTGCTATATACATATTTTATATAATACATAAGAAATAATGGTTAAAATATGGTACTAATATGTTATTTTGTGCAATTTAAAAAAGAAAAGTTGTCTTTTTTCATAAATTTTGCACACTTACATTTGTTTTTAGCTGGGCGGGAAGCAGTTTAGTACGAAATCGATCTAAATATATGTTGTAATCTAAATATATGTTCAAAAGCACAATCATATCTTAACAAAAAATTGCTCCACAAAATTACTTATGTAAAGTTTTCATTGATTTTCTACAAAAGCGCTAAAAATTTCATTCTTTTTTATTAAACACATAATTTTTACAAATTTTCTTCGTTTATGAATAGGCTTAGTATTCATAAACGAAGAAAATTTGTAAAAATTTAGCGAAGTAACAAAGAAACTGCAAAACTAAACAGTTTTTATTAAAAATTACAAAGGTAATTTAGTCAGCGTAGGGACGATATATAGAATTCACGCATGTCTGTTAAGAAATTATACGTTTAATTTAATTTTTTTGTATCAATCACTTATTAAAGTTGTTTATAAATAATAATTTAAATTAATTACACTTTAATTAATTTTGTTGTATTATATTAATTTAATTAATTTGTTTGTTTTTTCATATTTTTCATGATTATATCATACTTCATTTTAAATTTGTGTTTTTTTTTTTTTTTTTATTAAAATTTCAATTTATTTATTTTATTCTTTATTTTTTTTGTTTATTTTTTAAAACTTTAAACTAAATCTAATCTTTTCTTTGTTACGTTTATCGTTACGCGTTTATTTTCATACTAAATTGTTATCAAGTGTCATTTATGGTTTGACAGCTAATTTTAAAATCCACAAAACAAACGCACATTCAATAAAAATTATAAAGTTTAAACGCGTTTTGCACAATGTTATAACAGCGGCTTTAATGCGTGTCACACATTTATTGAATGTATCTAAGTATTTAATAAATTAATTTTAAAGTTTATTTCTTCTGTAAATGAAGATGATTTATAATTTTGCAAATATAAATAATGAATGTATTTATATTATAAAAGTATTTAAAGAGAATGTTATTAAATTAAATTAATATATTTCTTAATAATTGCTACAATAAATTTTTTTATAGTAATTTATATGGAGAAATTTTAGTCAATAATATCGAAATTTTTACCAATTTTTCATCACAATCAATCCATTGTGTTGCATATTTAATTGTTTTGTAAATTCTTCAAATTCTTTACAATTTTCGTAATTATCTTCATACATAAATATACATGTACTAGTAAACATTCATCTTTAACAACATTTTTTTAAAATAATTTTCTATTTTTTATAAATATTTATATTTTATTGCTATTTTTAACAATTTATCATAATAACATTTGTTATTGCTTAAAAATTTTCAATGTTTTTAACAAGAAAATCGTTTAAAATATAAAAATTATTGTAAACGTTATTTAAAAAAGAGTAATAAATAATAATAAAAAAATAATAATTTGCATAATACAAAAACAATAACCGTTAATTATATTTTAAATATTAAAAAATATTTTATTAAATTTAATTAAAATTTTCTGGTTTTCTTTGGAGTTTATGATAAATGTGTATTTATGTCGATTTTATATACGCGACCAAGATTGAGAGAGAAGTAAAGTGATAATTACACTGGTCGACAAAAAAAATCCTCCACCAAAGACGAATAGTTGAACATAATGCATTTTGATGCTTTTAGTTTTTTTTCCATCAGTTCTGGATTTTTTTGTGGGCGTGCCAAATATTTCGCCCATAGTAAGGCCATTACTGTAATTTCCTCATAACTCAAGAACGATGTGTACGATTGACATAAGTGATACACCAAAATATGCGGACTAAAAATATCTTCGAGTCACACAAACTTAATTTTTTTATGTGTTCAATACTTTCGGAGTTATTTTGAAATAAGTGTCCGAAAAAAATAATTTTCATGCAAAATTTTAGATTTTTTTGTTACTAAAATTTCTTTTATTAAATTAAAAAATCATAAATGTTTCAGTTTATCATCTTTATTTTAAAGCTGGTAATGCTGCGAATAAAATAGGGTATGTATCTCCAAAATTGATTTACAAATCATGATTTTATACCCATACAGTGGTGGACAAAAAAACAAAAAAAAAAAAAATTTTTTCTTGAAACAAAAATAATTAGACTAGGTAGATTTTGACGAGTTAAACAAGAGTCTGCATTCACTTTTTTTCTATCACGTACTAATTTTTTTATGGGCATGACTAATATCCATCACCTTATTCAGCGGTCACACTATAAAATTCGAGAATGGTTTGTCAAATTTAGACTATAACTCAAGAACTGTTTACACGATTTTGATAAACGATACACCAAAAGATGCATACAAAAATTGTCTTCAAGGTGTATCTACAACATGTTTTATTCGCTCAAGAATTTCAGAGTTATGGATCAAAACTTTCACCATTTAAAAAAAAAAAAATAATATTTTCGCTACTAATTACCGAATAACTACTGAAATATTAACTGGACAAAAAATTATGTAAATTCAGCTCAAAGAAAATTTAAGTTGCTATATATTGGAGTTTAATTTATCTTAATAGGACAAACCGTTCTCGAGTTATACAAGTGTGACTACCTAAAGGCGGGGTCATAGCAGTCATGCCCATAAAAAAACCAATACGTGATAGAAAAAAAGTAAAAGCTGATTTTTATTTAGCACGTTAAACTCCATATAATCCACCTTTTTTTAGAAAAAATCTTTTTTATTTTTTTTGCCCACTACTGTATTTCCACTTAACTGTTGGTATGCATGGGTATCCTAACTTAACTGTGAATGCAATCTAGATTTGTCTATCAATTTTTATGATACGTGGTTTTATTTACTCATAGTTTTGCCAGCTTTGAGATAAAGATGATAAAATGAAATATTTTTTTTTTTTTACTTTAAAAAGATGTTTTAGTAAAAAAACAAGCGCGAATAATATATTCGGCTCGGCCGAATCTATATACCCACCATCAACTTTTTAAAATTTTACGTTATATGGGATGTGGGCGGTAAAGTGGGCGAAACACGCCCATTTTTTGTTTCCGAGTTTACATTGATCATTGAACTATTTGAACACAATTTCCCCTTATATGGGAGGTGGGCGGACCACGCCCATTTTTAGTTTCCGAGTTTTGTATCGACCCTCAAACTATTTGTACAAAATTTCGTAATCGTACATGCTTTTGTTTAAGATATATCAGCAGAAAAGTGCGAAACGGACACCCTGTGTTTCTAGTTTTTAGCCCATAACTTTTTTGTTTATTAACCGATTTTGCCCATTTTCAATCTGAAACAAACCTTATATTAAACAAATATATGTGTCAAATCCCCCTACGTTGTCCCGTTCGAGCCCTATCCTGCTTTCAACAGACAGACAGACGGACGGACATAGCTAGATCGACTCAGAATTTAACCAGGACCCAGAAAATATATACTTTGTGGGGTCTTAAATGATTCCTTCGACATGTTACACACGGAATGAAAAAATCAATATACCCCCATCTTTTTGATGGTGGGTATAATAAATCTTGAATTTAACATGACAAAAATTTTTTTCGGACACTTTATCATGAGTTTTAAGGTGATATAAATCGGGTAAGGAGCAAGCATTCATTAGTGGTAAAAAATTTTCTATGTACCCTATTTTGAGCTCCTGAGGGAACCACTTCTAAATTTAAAATTCAACACTCCCCAAGTGAAATTTTATATACTTCCCACCAGCCGATTAGAAGTTACAGATTAATTTCCAAAAATGTTTGATACTGCCCTACTGTCTAATGTTTTATGAAGCAAAGAAAAATGTCTGCACTAAAACTGTATTTTTTTTTATGAGAGCTACTGGAGTTTTTTCGAAAAAATAAATATTTCTCCAATTAAACAATATGTACTATTTTTCAGAAAGTTTTCAGAACAAACATCTTGTAACATTTAAAATTACATTCCATGGAAGTTTAAAATAAGTGTATTTTGGGACAATGAAAGTGTAAAAGTAAGAACATGATAAAGTGATTTTCGGAAAAAGGGAAGCTTTTGCAAATTGTATCGCAAGAAAGGACTTTGGAGCGCAACAAAAACTTAGGACCAGATCCAAATAAGTCCAAAATTTTGCAATTTTTCTCAAAAAATTTATACATTTGAATTGTTTACACCTAAATATTTACATTATTAAAAAGTTTGGAAAAATACGCATATTTCGATGCTAAATTTATTTAAATCCTTCCCATATAGAAACATTTGTATATGAAGGAAATTATAGTTTCATAAATTCTAATAAAATTAAAACAAGTTCAAAATTAAAAAAACAGAAAAACTCGTTTCGGTATAACATCATTTCAAAATAAAACATTTTCCATTATTTGTCTTACAATTTACATTTATTATCAATATTTTATTTTCAATTTCATAAATGTTTGACTTTGAGCAAAGTTCTGTGGAAATTTTAAATTTTCCTATGGTGAAAAAATTTTATAGTTTTGCCAAATGAAAACTTTTTCTTAAATTTAAATTTTGATAAAATCGTTAACAATATATCACAAAATTTTAAATAAAATTAATATATTTTTAAAAATTATTTGTTTTAAAGAGAAAAACTTTATAAACATTAAAAACTCAAACAATTTCAAATTATTTTAATTTATTATTTATGTGACGACTTTCAAATTTGTCTATTCTGTTGTCAAAAATTTATGTAGCCCTATGATCTAGTGAAATTTTTTTCACATACCGTTTGGCACACACTCTTTGTAATGAAAAATTATTGTAAAAAAAAAAGTTTTTTTGTGTTTTGTTTTTTTTTTTTGGAATTTTTTTTTTTTTTTTTTTTTTTTTTGAGAACTTTATTATTTTGTACTTGAAGAAAAACATTATTCTAAACCTTTTTTATATTTTTTGTTTTAGTATGTTATAAACAGGGATTAAAGTAATTTCAAATATGAAAATTTATTTAACTGTCGCTTATATTGAATTCAAAATATTTTTGTAAATATAAAATATTTCAAATTGCTTTTAGTTTAATAAAAATAATCACCCCTATCATGAATACTTTTTCCCTCGAAATGTTTTCCCTTTCCCCAAATTTCCAATCGTGAAAAAATTCCGCGTGAATAATTTCATGCGAAAAATAAAATTCCCCTAATCGTGAATGATTTTTTTCCCCCGTGTTTTTTCACTTTTCCCTTTAATTTGTTCACTTTATTTTTGCTGGGGAACAGAACAGAAAATGTAAGTAGATCTTTTTATAATTCGGATATTAAAGTTATTTTAAGTGCACGATCAGTTAATATGACATAAACTGATGTATTGCTCAACATAAAATAGAATTATTGTTCCAATTCTAAACATATTGTACACTTTAATTTGTTATAATTATTTTTTTATTTTTTGTTGGGTTTCCAAAAATTAGCGAATTATTTTGCTACATAACAGTTAAATAGTACAATAAACTAATGTTGCAATAAAACTATCACTCCAATACTAAATATTTTGCTTTGTTTTTTTTTTTTTTTTTTTTTACTTTTCTTTAAAATATTAGTATGTGCGTGTATATTTTTGAAAAAAAATCGATTTTTATTTTAATTTTCTTCCTTTTTACATTCACTGAGAACTGATAGCGGGAAAAAATGTTCACGGGAGATTCACGATAGCATTTTTCCCTTCGAGGGGAATAAAAATTTCATGGGGACAAAAATTCCACTTGTTATTCACGATAGGGGTGAATAATTTTAGTATACAATTTTCTTAGCATAGAAAATTTTACTACCAAAGAAATGAAATTTTGAAAATTTTATATTTATGAGAAATTAAAGTTTGAGAAATGAAAATTTTAGTTTTATGAGAAATGATTTTTTTTACTAAAAAATTTAAACTAAAATTACTAAAAATTAAACTTAAATTGTTTGCTGCCAAAAGGAAATTTTTATTATATTATACATAATTAAAATTTATTTACACGTTATTAGAATAAATATTTACGTATTTTATATATTTTTCTCAATAAATTAACTGAAATGGAACCCAACTTAATGTTAATATGCAATCTTTTTTAGACTGAATAAAGATTTTAATAAAATCTGTCGTGGAATCAATTATCAAATTTTAAATTTATCTGTCAGACTTCTTTTAAATAATTTTATGATAACTTTGGTTTGATTTTTCTCAGTATTTTGAGAGACACAAGCTCTTTTCACAGTTGGAAAGTGTTTAATGAAATCAAGGACAGAAAATAATCATTATTCTGGAAAATTTAAACAAAACAATCAGATACAAGGAACGACCGGATAAAAGTGTTAAATACAGAAATGTGATTTTCAGAACAGGTTCTATCGAAATCTGGAATGATTTTTATCTTTTTGATTTTTATTAAAAAAATCAATATTAATGATTATTTTTGATTTTTATTTTTTCGCTCATTATGATCATTTTTTGATTTTTATTTTTTCGCTTAACTTTTAATGATTATTTTTGATTTTTCCTTTTTTTGCTCACAATATAAAACTTAACATGAGAAATGAAACTATTACGCAATTTTTAATGAAAAAGATTTCTCATCGTAAATTAGATTTTTTACTAAAAGGCCAGTGTGATGATATCTTTTTTTTTTTATCAAATTTTCACGAAAAATCCGATTTTTTTACTAAAAATCTAATTTTTTACTAAAAATCATATTTTTTTTTTTATTAAAAATCAATTTTTTATTAAAAATAAAATTATTTGCAATAAATCAAATTTTTTACTAGTTAATAGTTTCATTTCTCATGTTCAAAAATAATCATTATGAGTTAAGCAAAAAAATAAATATAAAAATAATTATTAAAAGTTGAGCGAAATAATAAAAATCAAAAATAATGATTATTTGTAATAATCATAATCATTACGGTCCCTGAATGAAATACATAAGTAAGCCATTTTAAGTGACACTGTTTCCAAATTTTGCCTCAGAATTTTAACTGAAGTTTGTTGGTCTGCAAAAAAAGAATATGTGAACTTGTCTGTCACAGATTTTTTATAGCATGTCAAATATGGTGGTAAAAAAATATTTAACTATAAATCTAGAATTATTAAAGACTGCCGACTAAATTACTTTTAAATTATCTAAGCTTTTTTATGGGGTTATGCGAAATTTTCGGATTTGTTATGACATCTGGAATTTTCGATAAGATTTCGGAATATAGATGGGATTTTATTCTTTTGGATTTCGGTGAAATTTCAAAATTTTGTATTTTTTGGTAAAATTTTTTTTTTTTTTTTTTTGAAATTTCATATTCTTATAAAATTTGAAATGTTTGGTGAAATTTTGGATTTTGGTGAAATTAAAAATTTTTTGGAAATCTTCATATTTTTGAGAAATTTTTGCTGAATTTTCGTATTCTTGGTAAAAATTTGGATGAAATATTAACAAAAAAGCATCAAATATTAAAAATTAATTCTTCTAGACAAATATGTTTGAGTTTTTTGTCTAATTTGTTTAACACAGCTGGAAAAAAAAAAAAAAAAAAAACATCTGACTCATTTATATATTTTTTTCCGAATAAAACACAAAAGAAGGCAAAAGACAAAATAAAGTCAACCATTTTAACCAGAAAATTTCGACCACAAGTGCAGTTAAATTTGGTTCTTATTTGGTTTGTAGCCAATAAATTCATTTTTAATTATTTTCCACAATTTTAAGGATTTGATTTTAGTAATAATAAATTTTATTTCCATTTTTTAAACTTAAAATGAAATTTTGCTAGTTTTTTTTAGTAAATTTTGTTAAAATTCTCATATAATTTTAGTTAAAATTTTTTTAGTAAAAAGAAATTCAATTTCTCATAAATTTTTAGTTTTCATTTTTCAAATTTTCATGTCTTTGAAATTATAAACAATTATAATTTGAATATGTGAAAAAGCTACAAAAACTAAAATTTTAAAATTGAATTTTAAATTTTAGCAAAATTATTTTATTCTGAATAAATGAAAAATTAAAAATTTTGATATTTTAAATTTGAATATCATTAAAATAATTATATTTGAAAAAATTTTCTTTATAATTATGCAACAGAAACTAATTTCTCTACTAATTTAGTAGATTTTTTAAACCCTGGTTATAAAATCATTTTTGAACTTCAATAAAAATATTTTTTTGTAAAAAACAAAATAAAAAATGTTTCCGGTCCTTGATAAATATTGATTTAAAAACCACACAAAAATTTTGAAAATATTTTTAATAAAGATTTTTAAAATCTGACTCATTTATATATTTTTTTCCGAATAAAGCACAAAAGAAGGCAAAAGACAAAATAAAGTCAACCATTTTAACCAGAAAATTTCGACCACAAGTGCAGTTAAATTTGGTTCTTATTTGGTTTGTAGCCAATAAATTCATTTTTAATTATTTTCCACAATTTTAAGGATTTGATTTTAGTAATAATAAATTTTATTTCCATTTTTTAAACTTAAAATGAAATTTTGCTAGTTTTTTTTAGTAAATTTTGTTAAAATTCTCATATAATTTTAGTTAAAATTTTTTTAGTAAAAAGAAATTCAATTTCTCATAAATTTTTAGTTTTCATTTTTCAAATTTTCATGTCTTTGAAATTATAAACAATTATAATTTGAATATGTGAAAAAGCTACAAAAACTAAAATTTTAAAATTGAATTTTAAATTTTAGCAAAATTATTTTATTCTGAATAAATGAAAAATTAAAAATTTTGATATTTTAAATTTGAATATCATTAAAATAATTATATTTGAAAAAATTTTCTTTATAATTATGCAACAGAAACTAATTTCTCTACTAAATTAGTAGATTTTTTAAACCCTGGTTATAAAATCATTTTTGAACTTCAATAAAAATATTTTTTTGTAAAAAACAAAATAAAAAATGTTTCCGGTCCTTGATAAATATTGATTTAAAAACCACACAAAAATTTTGAAAATATTTTTAATAAAGATTTTTAAAATTGCTGATTTTCTTCATATTTTTATAAATGTTGTTCTTTTATAAATCTTTAATCAATTTTAAATTCTATTGTATTACTTAGTTATGAGATTGTTAGAAAATAAAGAAAAGCCATGTCAAAAATAAATAGTGTATTTAATATTTGAATTGGTGTTAAAACCATTACTATAACTTGGTTTATTACCACAAACTTAATACAATATATATTGAAATTGAGAGGTTGAGGAGGAAATGAAATGTACATATCACACGTTAATGGTATAAAGTTTACTTAGAACAATTTTTCAAATGGCTTATACTTAGAAGAACATTACAACAATACCGCCATCAACTTTAAACGGACACGTACTTAAATGTTGTCGTTTTTTATTCACTATATATTTTTTTCACTATTCACCATTGACTGAATGGATGAAATTTACTGTTATTGCTGCCAATTTGTTAAGATTGATGATCATATTATACTAAAATAAATGTATACCTACATTCATGAACATACATATGTACTTACATACATACTTATATAAAAATTAAGCTGTAAGTGATGTATAGAAGTATATGAGCATATACTTATAAGAAAATCCCAAACTTTTAGATATATAAATATATACATATATATTTATATAATAGTGTTTACTAGTTGATTTTAAATAACTCTATTCAATTCTCATGTACTTATTTGAAATTTTATAGATTATCCTGTATAATAAATACGTTGGTAAAAAATACACTTTTTGAAAAATACTGTTGTACGTTTTAATTAATCATAGCTACCATAAATTTCAGTTTTATTTCAAAAGTAAAGGCAAACAAACATTAAAGGTATTCACCTCAGAAATTGCAACTTTGCTAGACCTTTGCAAAGTAAGTTGTGCAAAATTTATTCTATGTGGTTGTTGTTGTGTTTACAGGAATTGATGCAATTGTTCTACTTTGCAAGGGTCTTGCAAAGTTGCAAATTTCTGAGGTGAATACCTTTATTGAAAGCATACCTTTCGACTTATGGTATGTTCAGATAAGTCAAATATTTGATCAAAATGACGCAACCGCTATATAAAACATTTTCTAACTTCTTTAATTTAATGGCAAAATATTTTTTACGTATCATTAATCATAGGTAACATATTACCGACATTTGCAAGATCCAACAACAAATTTGGTCAAATGTTTGATAAATATGAACATAGCTTTAGAATCACTTTCCGAATCGATTTAAAGTTGTTGATCCCATACAACGATGAGATAAAAATAGAAGGAGTTGTCGGCTTAGGATGAATAAATATGAAGTTTTGAAAATATCGGCGCATGGACATGCATACCTTAAAAAACTAAATAAAAATTTGTGGCAGCCATTAAAAATAGTTTGCTTATAAGTTCACTAATTTATTTTTTAATTGGATCATGGACACGCTTACGTCACATATATTCTGGTCAGAATTGCACCAAAATTTGTGACTGCAGTTAAATATATCGAGGGCTTATATTCAAAACGAGTCACATGCAGATTTTCCAAACATTTTTTTGCTTAAAACTTTTTAGTTTTGTGTCTTTTATATATGGTATTAATTTTGGAGCCAAAAGTTAATTCTAAAACTATGTTTTTCACTTTTTGTTTTTGGTCTATCTACAAACAATATATTTTTTTAAGGCAAAACGGGCTATCTGCAAGTTTTTGTTTGACTTTCAAAGTAGTGTAAAAATAAAAGTTTCTTTGTAAATTATAATTAAATAAAAATTGTAATAAACATCGTCTTTGTTTCTAATCACATTTGAGTTGTTTATATGCAATTTAATATATTGTTTCAAAATTTGTTTTGCATGCTATTTTTTTTTTTTCCAAAATTTCATTGACAATTTCATTTGACAGTTCTAACGTTTAAAGATGGTCCTGCCAATCACAAAATTTCGCTTTTTTTAACTCCTGATTCGTATGATATAAGTTTAATTTTTTTTTTCCAAAAATATTATCTTTTACGCCTTTAATTTTAGAAGAACAAAACGAGATATATGAAAATTTTATAACACACATTAAACATAAATTAAGACAAAACGGGCTATCTACTATAACTTCACGAATAATGGGGTTAAACGATTTATTTTTCAGTGTGAGGTTTAGTAGACGTAATATTAATAAGTCGTAGAAGAACGGATTGCAAATTGTTGAAAAATTAGAGGAATAAACAGTTTTTATGTTCTCCTGAACAATTGGGGTTTGGAATATGGCACGTTTTGAATATAAGCCCTCGATAAATTATTTTTATCTTATTTGAATGGGAATAAAAAAAAAATATCCTGAAAATAGAAAAAAAGCATTTTCTTCTAAAATACTGGTCAAAACAATATCAAAATTTGCGATAGCCATTGGAATTATGTTTATTATGGGTCAGACAATATTTGATTTAACAGGACTAAATACATACCTACCTCTCCTAAGCTCTTTCATTTTTATACCCACCATCTAAAAGTATCCCCCATCTATTTATTGTTTTATTGATTTTGACATTCCGTGTGTAACATGTCGAAAAAATCATTTAAGACTAGGGATGCCAAAAGGGTCTGGTTTTTACAAATCCCTGGATTTGGAATTTTACAATTTAAAATTTTTTGCTATTTGGTATTTATTATTCATATGAAAACACATTTTAAATATAAGAAAAAAATTAATTTTGTATACATAGGTATATCAATTAAAGAAATTCATTCGTATATAAGGACAAAGCGTATTGAAATTGGTTATGATCGGTCCATTATTTCACCTAGCTCCCATACAAATGTCCTCCCGGAATAGGGTAACGATCATAAGTGCTTTAAGTACAGCAATATTTCAATGAAACTCGGTACAGAGGAGTTTTGTATTGTGCCCAATTTCATCAAGATCGGTCTATTATTGACCATAGCTTCCATATAAATCCTCTCTTCCGAAAATCACTTTAACGTGCATAAATCCCATACAAATGATAGTATCAAGTTAATATTGGACACAAATAAGTTATATATAAGTGGAAACAACATTGCAAAATTTATGAAAATCGGTCCATAATTTACTATAGCTCCCGGGAGTTGCCCTAAAGGGCATAAAATCATATAGATGTTAGTATCAATGCATTGTTCTGTATTTGTATAATTTATTTTACATTGAGTAAAAGTGTTGGTCTACAATTAGCCACAAGTCTAATTTTTACCTCATACACAATGGTGCCTTGATCGACTATAGTTTTTTTCTCGTCTTTTTTTTATAGAAAATAAAAAATATAATTTGTACATAAAATAATAATTTGTTAATAATTTTATTAAAAATTAATTTGAAATATTTTTTTCTGTGTATTCATAATACAAATTTTAAATTTATAAACTTTTTATTTGACAAATTTGTATTGGAAATATTCCTATTAAGCTTTGGTAAATTTCAAATTTTTATTATGACTACACAGAAAAAAATATTTCAAATTATTTTTTAATAAAATTATTAACAAACTTTATATTAGAATTTAATTATATTATTAATTAGTATAATTAATTTTCTAATTGGTTTTTTATTATTATTATTATTTTAAAATGGCAGATCTTAATTAAATATAGAGAAAAATTAAAAACTTTTCTATGAAAATATAGAAATAAAATAAATTTAAGTCAATTTCCAACAATTTTCAGCTCCTTATATCTATTTAGGAAAAAGCAGTAATAATAAAATCAATTATTCTTTTTGTTAATATTATCATTTTGATGATTGGAGCAAAATCAATTAAAAATTAATTAATACAAGCAATTTCGTAATTGAAGTCCATTTTTACTTTTTTCTGTGTAGGGCAGTAAAAGTTTTTGATCGTGTTAAATTTGTTTGGGATTTACTGATATATGGATGCATAGGAGTATGTATGACACATATCACTATATCACCTATACATATACATAAATACACACAATATAATAAGTACATAACATTATATTTAGCACTTATAAGTGTACACCATATCCAAATTTAAAAATTTTTGCTTATATAATAAAAAATTTTATCTTGACATTCCTTGTTATGGACAATGCCCATTGGGCATTGTACAATTGCATAATTAAAAAAAAATGTGTTCATGTTTTTTGCGGCACATTTTATCTCAGTCAATTTTAATATTAATAAGTATTATTATGCCTATAGATTACTATTTTTGAATTCACTTTAGTTCTGGCGATAAATCGCTATTTGTAAAATTAACGAGATTGCAGCATACTTATATTGAAGCATATCTCAAAAATGACATGTCTGATTTGCATGTATTCGAATAGACTGAGATATTCCGTAACGCAGAATCAGTGTTTTCCTGTGTAATGTGTTATTAAATTGATTTTAGAAAATATCATTATACAATAGGAAATGGTTTAAATAGTAATACATCATCTATCAAGTAGTAACTACGTTGTAAGTTAAATTTTATATCTTCTATAATTCCGCTTTTTTCTTTAATATTTTCATTTGACAATGAATGTTGTCGCAAGTGTCCATGACAGTGGCTATTGGTTTTTGTTCATATTTATTGTTTTTATTTCCTTTTATCTTTAAAAGGAAAATACAATAGACAAGTAAAATTCATGGCAAAGGTTGAGTACTTTTTTTATTTCATTTTATTTATACATTTAATTTGAAATATTTAATGGTCAGTTTGTGACAATAAACTATTATATTTTTTACATTTAATTAAGTTTAAATAATATCATCAAAAACTATACGTTAAAGAACGTTAGCGTATTCTTTTTTTTTTTTTTTGTTGTTATTTTTAAATTATTTTATAGATAGATTATAGATTTTATAGATAGAAAGCAACATTTGTAATTGAAATTGCAATAATTGGGGAAGAAGAAATATTCAACCCAGCAAAAAATATTTTGGAATATGAGTATATCTTTTAAGTGATAGTCTTAAAAAAAATTAGTAGTCATCGTTAATGTATTTCTGATTGTATTTTTTATAACTTTTAAATCTAATCAAATATCATATAAATCTGTCGTAAGTAATTTTTACACATACACAGAAAAAACTTGCATTTCAAAATAAAGAGCTAAAATGCTAGTGTAACAACACTACTCTTTCTACACTTTAGCAACAGTGATGTCCTTACTAGACGACAGCTATCGTTTTTTTATGGTAACGAAACAATGGATATCACCTTAGGCGACTCGTCTAGTGAAAAACTACTCAAATTCAACTTTGACCCGCGACCGCGTCTCACAGCATTGTCAGATTAAATTTATGACAATGATTTAAATTTCTTTTAATTTTAAAAATATTGCCGCTCGTCGGCCATGCCTTATTGCTTTATAAAATAGTAAGGAAGAATTGAATATTTTTGGACATAAATCTGTAATTTTTAATCTGTTGATTGGATTTATATATAATATCACATAGGCAGAGTAGACGAGAGTTGAATATAAAATTCAGAAAGTAGGACCCCACGTACATCTCAGTAGTAGAGCTATGACTGCTCAATATAGGGTACCTGTGTCACAAAAAAAATGTTTAACCCCTAGCCGAGCCTTTTTATAGTCTTTTTTTGATTATTAAAATAGCCTTAACAAGGCTAAAATTTTAGTATTTTAACAAAGAAGAAAATCATTTTTATTTGCTTTTACCAAATTTTATTTTTACAGAATAATACATTTAAGATTTTTTAACTAAAATTTGACCAGCATCTCTTCATTTTCCACATCAAATATAACTTAACTCATTTCATGGTCTTACTTGTTATTGTTATAATTATTTTTTTCCAAAACTTTATTATTTTGAATGTAAAAAGTTCTTTTAAACACGAAAAATCACCCAAAAATTGGAAAAAAATTACTCAAAAAGGATTATAATTAAAAAATTACGAAATATCACTTCAAAGCTTTGGGAAATTTTCTTATGAATTATAACCCAAATTTGTATGGGTATTTTGTGGGGGAATTTTCATTGGATCATTTTGTTGACAGCCGTTCTATTTTTTATTTATAAATATTTTACTTTAGCTTCAAAAAAATATCAAAATCTACTGAGAAAAAAAAAATGTTTTAAAAAAAAATTGTTTTTTTCTGTCTTTATTTTTTGGAGTCGAATTTAGCCTTTTTGTTTTCTCACCTCCGGGCAACACTGTCTACAAGTGTTTGTAGCCCTAATTATACGAATTGAATAAAAATAAAGAAAAGTAAGTACTTGTTATTTTAAGCACATGGAACAATTTCAGGTCTTACAATTTTTTGAATTACAAAAATATATGTACGAGTATATAACAGGTTTTAAGTCGCATTGGTTTAATTGAAAAAAGTCGATTAGTTGAAAATTTGTATTTTAAAAAGTATTTGATACCAAGTAAAAATAGATAAAATGAATCACTATTATCTGTTAGAAAGTTTTGTAATATTTTTCACTATCTGTGTAGTAAAAGCTTTTTTTTTTTTTGTTTTTTATTTTTTTTATTTTTAATTACAGTGGAAAAAACGGAAAGTTTATATTTTTGCATTTAGTTTAAATAAAAGTATTTTTTATTTTTTTTAGAATGAAAGGACAGTGATTTTAGGAAGGGGGTCTTATATGGGAGTTATGGTAAATTTTGGATTTATCCTCACGAAATTTATTAATACAACAAAATTCAACCGCTAAAAAATTTATGAAAATAGAGAGATATTTAAGAATTTATAAATGTAAAGTAAATTATACAAATACAGAACAATGCATTGATACTAACATCTATATGATTTTATGCCCTTTAGGGAGATTCCTAGAACTGGGTTTAATGGGAGCTATGTTAAATTATGGACCGATTCTCATAAATTTTGGAAATGTTGTTTCTACTTATATAAAACTTATTTGTGTCGAATATTAACTTGATACTATTTATGCACGTTAAAGTGTTTTTCAGAAGAGGGGTATTATATGGGAGCTATGGTTAATTATGGACCGATCTTGATGAAATTTGGCACAATACAAAACTCCTTTGTAGCGAGTTTTATTAAAATATTGCTATATTTAAGGCATTTATTATCGTTAAACCCCTATTCCGGGAGGACATTTGTATGTTCCATACCATAACTAATTTTGTCCTAGTGTAAAAATAATTATTCGTGCCAAATTTCATCAAGATATCTTTAAAATTGCGACCTGTGCTTTGTTCACAAGGTTTACATGGACAGACAGCCAGCCAGCCGACCAGACGGTCGGTCGGAGATCCTTAAATCAGAAAGTTATTCTGAGTCGAAAGGAATACTTTAATTTTTTCTGTGCGTTACAAATATCAGTACAAACGCATAATACCCCAACCACCTATTGTGGTGTAGGGTATAAAAATGTATATGTGGGTTCAATGAAATAATAATTCGATTATAACCAATTTTAACATGTTTTATTATTGACCCAAAAAAGCTCAATTATCGAATTTCATTAGGTTATCTTTAAAACGATTATCTTTAGGTTATCTTTCAAACGATCTCAAATGTTGGATACTGATGTAAAGACAGCCGGACAGACAGTGATTTAGGCAAAAAAAATAAAATAATATATATTTATAAATTCAGAAAGTATCGTATTAATTTGACGTACGAATGACATAATAATTACAGCAAAATTATGTATAATGCACTTGCGATTCTACCCCATTGTGGGTCGGTTTCTTAAAGAAAATTTAAAAAAAAGTTAAAACACCATCTCTTATATAAATGCATCATGTTTCCAAATTCGAGAATTTTTTTTTTTAATAAGAAATTGTTTGAAAACTTGCGTATAGATTTATTTATATTAATGTTAATGTATAATGTTAGTGTATTAATGTTAGATTTCCCAACTAAATGTACATAATTTTGTTCAATTACCGATTTTTCTTATAATTTTATCCAAATAACATTTCAGTTCTCATAACAAAATAATAAATTTTAAATAAGCATATTAAATTTTTATCATATGAATATATTTATACTTAATTTAATTTACACTCATGTTTGCTGATTCTTGTGGCTATTGGAGTATATATATATCGACCATTCCAGGAAAGAACGCCCGAAAAAGTATATTTTTTTACTTGGTGGCTTTCAATTTCGATAAAAATTTGTATACATAAACTCCATTAAGCCTTTTATCAATTTCAAATTTCAGTTTTGTGAAATTGCAAAAACTCGCGATTTAATTTCGCTTTTTAATTTTCTCAAAAAACCAAAAAAAAAAAAGTTTTACTATTTTTCAGGATTTTTTAAAAAATAACACAATAAATTTTTTTTTTAACAAAATACGTAAAGATACTCATAATAACAGAAAAATATAACTTTTATATGAAAAAATTTTAACTAGTTGAAGAAAAGGGGGAATTATGCACAGCACATGTGTGCGTCCCAAAAATTTGAGATTTTTATTTTAATGTAAAGATTCCAAACTTTTCATTTATGTTAAAAAATTAAAAAATTTTAATAGCATATTTAAAGAAAAATGCATTTAAAAAATGCAATTGCATTAAAATGCATTTTTAAAAAATATTTTTTATTTATAAAATATTCATGTTTAAGCTAACATAATTACAATTTAAACGCCGTTTAAATCACAAATTTCTGCAAAGCCTACCCAGAAATATTTGTATTCAAAGTTGTATACTTTTGAGATTTTTTAAATTTTTTCAAAAGTGAAAAAGCGAAATAAAATCGCGAATTTTCTGAATTTAGCGAATCTGAAAACGGAAATATTTATAGACACCCATAGACCTTATACGTATATTTTTGGGCGTTCTTTCATGGAATGGACGATATATATATGTATTTGGATGTGTGAGTGTGCATAATTAAATTAAAAAACAGCTGGTAACGCTGGCCTCATTCAATGTCAATGCAGTAGTGATTTTTATTTAGAAGCTTGTTTAGTTGTAATTAACGTAATGAATAATTAATTAGATTTTCTGTTGAGTTAAGTATTTTGTTGATTTTTTTTTTTTTATTAAATTGTGCGTAAGTACTTAATAAGTAAAATTTGTGATAATTTAAAGAAGAAAATAATATACATACATAGTTACGCATTATACATATATATTTGGAGCATAACAAAAATTCGTTACTTATTGATATTTAATTATTAGAATTTTCAAATTTCGAAAATTTGTCAAATCATATTTGTTTTCAGTATACAAGCAATCAACTGAATTAATTAACAAATGCTTTGGAACAAATAAATTTATTTTCATCATATGAAAAATAAAATAAATATATTTTGATGTACAGGTACATATATAGAGCACAACATACACAAAAATGTATACCTGTAATGTAGTAACAGATCCATTGACCTGATAGACTTTTTTGCGTCTAAATCTATCAAAACCTTAAAATCTATGTTTACATTCTATGTCCATGTTTTATTTCCTAGTCTCCATTTAAATTAAATCAAATAAACTTTAAAACCTTTTTGTTTTTATTTTAATTTTTAAGCATGTGAATTTTATTTAAATAAATAAGCACCAACGTATTTTTAGGCTTTCTCTTGAACTTAAAAATTTTACAATTTATTAAATTTCAGTGAGTGACCTGTAAATTGTTCCATTTATGACAACATATGCAAAACTTTGCATTCAAACAACATATTGAACTAATTGAGGAACTTTAAAGAAGAAATGAATAATCAAGTTAACTGGGTAGACACACCAAATGCCAAAAAAACAATAAACGTGATTTGTATTACTAAATCACGTTTACATATTTTTAAAACGCACACACATACAGTTAGGGACAAAACTATTTGTACACCTCATATATTTCGTATACCTTCACGCACATTTTCAACAGATCCGCTGTTTTTATACTTGCTTACAATGTATTGTACTGTGGAATGTTGCAAATTTACTAAATTACTTATATTCCGGAGAGATTTTCCTTTTTTATGTTCATCAATAATTAAATTTTTAATATCCAAACTCAACTCTTTTCGCTCTCCCAGTTTTGATGTGCTTATTTTTCAAAACGTTAAAACCAACTTCTTATTTTGTAAAATAAAACTCGATTAACGAAGAAAATATAACGGTATTTAAAAAAATCATCATACAAGAGTCCAACGTACAAATAATTGTACAAAGTACTGATGTACAAATACTTTTGTCCCAAAGATTTTTACTTAAATTGTACTTTTTTTTAACAATGTGTTATATATTAATTTATTTTTTATCAAATAATTCAATAAAAATGGACCTGAATTAAAACTACATATAATAATTTTTTATTCTTTATAAATTATTGAAGATATTCGAAATGCATGGGTGTACAAATAGTTTTGTCCCTAACTGTATGTATGTAGACACGTCTGTAAAATATTAGTAATGTTATACTTTATTTTATGCTAAAATTAGCCCACTTCACCCGCATGCCAAAAAAAAAAAAAAATAAATTCTATAAATTAATTTTTTTTATTTTTATAAAAAATAAAGGAAAATAAAAATGTTTTTTTACCTCCACTATCTGATACATAAATTTGATCAAATATTTACAATAACAACAATTTATAAAAATAATTGTCACTTTTCATTTGTATGCCAACGTGTATGAGGGTTTTTTGATATTTTGCATTCCCAAATCGTTTTTCAATTTTATATATTTAGCATTTTTTTTTTTCAATATTGAGTTGTGAGTGCGATTTTATAAATTTTATGTTCCATTAATCCAATTTGAAGGGCATTATGGCTCATTGACTTTGACAGTCAACCAGTCGAATATACAAGGGAGAATTTTAGCACACCAAAAATGCAAATTAAATATTGGTTTCTTTTTATTTTCTGTATTCCATTCAATGGTCAATTATATTGATTATAAATAAATGTAGTTGAAACATGTGCTACACTAAAAAAAAAAATATAAATAAAAAGTTCAGGGAAAGGTGATATCAATATTTTAAAGATCACTTTTCATTCTTTAATTGATTATTAGTTAAAAAAATTTAGTTTTAGAATTTTAAGATTTCTTTTTAGCAGAACGGAAACGTCTGTCCGTCCGTCTATACATTAGAGTTCAATTTGTTAAAAATTATGCATAATTCAGAGAAGGGTGGTATCAACTTTTTAATGATCACTTTTCTATTTATTAGCGAGTAAAAAAATGTATTTTTGGAATTATAAGATGATTTTTGGCTGAATAGTAATATCCGTCCTTCCGTCTATACATTTGGGTTAAATGAGACGAAAATGACGCTGAAAAAAATGCATTTTTAGAATTCTAAAATACTTTTTGGCAGCATGGCAATGTCCGTCCATCTATACATTTGGGTTAAATGTGTCGAAAATGCCACTTAATTCAGGGAAAGGTGATATCAAAATTTTAATACTTTCATTTGGTTTTCATATTAATCGAGAAGTGGAAAAAATATTTTTTGAACTTTAAGATTTTTTGGTTTTCATATTAATCGAGAAGTGGAAAAAATATATCTTTCGAATTTTAAGATTTTTTTGAAAGAATTCTAATGTCCGTCCATCTGTCCGTATGTTTGTTAATTTTTTCAAACTTTCCAATTCAAAATCGTTTAACTCTTGACTCAATTAAGATAATGACTAAAAATTTTCTTTGTTCGATAGATAGTTTTGCTTTTTAACCAACTACATAAAATAGAATAAAATCGGTTAAAAATATTTAGATATATATAGAAAAATCTTAAACAAGATCTTGTAAAATTGATATTTTTGAAAATTCAAATGTATATAACTTGAAAAATATATAAGAAAAGTAGTACACGCAAGCATGTTTTCTAAAGGATTTATCAAGGACTTTAAGGTGATATAAAATTCTTGGAAATCGGGTAAGGAACAAAAATTCGTCAGTGGTTAAACATTTTCCATGACACTAGTTGTCAATTTTGAACCCCTATAGTTCCGTTCCTGATGCAAATATTGGATGCCGCTTCTAAACTCAAAATGCTATTTCATGCGAATCCAATCAGCCGATTAGAAGTTACAGATTTATTTCGATTCTTTCCCACTGTTTAATGTGCGATAAAGCGAAGTAAATGTTTGCACTTAAGCTGTTTTTTGTATGAATCTAATAGAGTTTTTTTGAAAAATAAAATTATTTTCTCAAATCGGGCTATATATGCGCACGATTTTTTTTCATAATATTAAACAATATATACTATTTTTCAGAAAAATTTCAGAACAAGCATCGTGTAACATTTTAAGTTGCATTCCATGAAATTTGAAAATTAGTGTATTTTAGGATAATTCTCAAAAAAATAAAAATATTTGGACAAAATATAATTTACAAATACTTGAAGAAAAGTACACTCAAACATCTTAAGTTGATGGTTTCACTTTAAATTTTTATCTTAAAAGACTTTTTATTTAAAATAAATACACTGAAATCTTATGAAAATTTAATTTTTTACTATTTTTCAAAAATGTAAAAAAATTCTTAAATATGACAGCTCCTTATAAGAAAACAAAACAATCTAGCTTAAAGATTTTAATTGATATTGATACATAATTTTGTCTATTTTTATTCGGTAACCAACTTTACTACAAAACTTTAAATTTTAAAATTCAATTAAGCGCCACTTTTGACACATTTTACCCCAACATGCAGCCTTATAAATATAAATAAAACAGTCTGACCACAAGCATGAATGTAACTCATACTTAGGTAGTTTTTTTTCAATTTATTCAGATTGACCCATGCTATATCAGCCAAAATTTTTGAGGAATTTAAAAAACTTAATCCCGGAGATTTTTCGTAGCAATTATTGAGCATTTTTTCTTGTTGCACTGTGTTAGAAATTACTTACTGGGTTATAAATATGTAGTCACTAAACTACTTCTATGTAATGTAGACGGTGTGTTGTGGTCATTGAAAAGTAACTACATGCAATATCAAGTTTTAGCTTGGTTATTACAAATCTAAGTATATCTTCTTATTAAAGAAGGCCCTGATTCCATATGATTTTTGGAACATTTTTTATAAATTTTTATTATTTACACATAATAATAAAATTATGAGCTCACTTACAACCAAAATTTTATGAGTGTATTTATTTAATAGAAGCAAAAGAGTATATTTTGATATCTATCAAACACCATCAATGTTACCTACCATAAGTTTTGTTATTATATTTGATAATTGCCAATACAATGTCAAATACCAGTTAAAATAATATACATATAGAGTATTACAAAAACACACAGCTATCTACAAACATTATTTGTGGGTGTATTTGTCCAATTGATTTATGTGATTTCCTGCAAACATTTGACTTAATGGTAGCATTTATTTGACACTTTAGCACTATAGCTATTGGCAATTACTAACTGTTTATAACAAAATATTTTAAATATTTTATGTTTACATATTCACTGATGGCATCAAAGTTTATTTTGCTAAGTATTTGGTTCTGTTTTGCAATTTTTGTTGCGTATTTGAAATCATTTACAAAATCTCATTAAAATAATATTTAATCATTGCCATATGATTATCTAACGGTATGATTCAAATAAAACTTTTATTATGTAGTTTTTGTTGTTGTTTTATTTTTTCTATTTTTATTAGTTTTATTATTATTTTTGTGTATTTTTTTTTTTGTGAATTTAGTATGATTTCATAAAAGTGTGTTTGGAATATTAAATATGTTTATTTATTACTTATTATTTGAAAGTACGATTTCAGTGCCTATTTGAGATATATATAATTATTAATTTTTTTTCTTTATACAATATTATATTTGTATAAATAGACTATATAAAGATATTTCTGTGTGTAAAGAAACTCGTAGTAAATTGCTCAAAGTTCTCAATGAATTCTAGGAAAATCCTTGAATAAATTAATTTTTTATAAATGAAATAATTACGAATGAAAGTAATCATTCAAATCACACAAGTTTACAAAATTAAAAAAAAAAAGAATTCTGCTGCACGGGGTTTCTCAGACAATTCGAATACACGGTATTAATAAGTACAAAATCTGTAATTCACTTTTCTTTTTGAACTGACTCTAGTTCTAGTGATAAATCGCGACTTGTAAAATTAATGAGGTTGCATCATATATTAATGCATATCTCGAAAATTACTTGTCTAATGTTTTTTTAAATAACAAAAAATTCCAACTAAAATTTTCTTCAAGTCATTTTTATATTACTTTTTAATGCGATCAACAGTTATAGGGATATTAAGCCTCTTTTATAAAAAAAATAAATTTTATATAAAATTTAAAAAAAAAAAAAAAATAAAAAAAAAAATATAAAAATAAATCATAAAAATTCGAAATTGTTAAAAATTCTGATTTTTTAATCATAAAGGTAAATTTGTTTTAAATAAAATCAAAATTTATGCATTGATTTGAATGAAATATGTTTTGTTTTATTTGTAACAAATTTATCTTTATGATTATAGAAAAATTTTGCATTTTTGACATTTTAATACCCCTTTCAAAGGTGGCTGGGGTATTATGCGTTTGTGCTGATGTTTGTATCGCACAGAAAAAATATCCCAACATCCACCTTAAAGTTACCAATCGACTCAAAATCACTTTCTGAGTTAATTTCACGATGTCCGATTTGGCACATATGTTTATTTTGGCATAACGACGAACGCTGTTGAACCGAAATAGGGTTCTAACGCTAACAAATGTCTTATTAATGTCACTTTTTCAATAAAATTTGGTGCGAATAAGGTCAAGAAGAGAGATCGGTCCACAATTAGGCACATTCCTATATAAGGCCCACTTTCGAATATAAATTTTTATCCATCAAAAACTAATGTAAGAATTACTCGAAGACAATTTTAACATATTTTTTTTTTAATAAAATCAAACAAGTTTTCGAGATATGCTTCAATATATTGTGTCACATCCTTAATTTTAACAAGCGCGAATGTTATATTCGGCTCAGCCGAATCTATATACCCACCATCAACTTTTACCAATTTTTCTTTATATGGGAGATGGGCGGTAAAGTGGGCGGATCACGCCCAGTTTAAGTTTTCAAATTAACATCGACCCCCAAACTTTTTTGTTTATTAACCGATTTTGCCTATTTTCACTACCAAACAAACCTTATATAAGATAAGTATTTGGGCCCGTTCGAGCCCTATTCTGCTTTCAACAGACAGACAAATCGACTCAGAATCGAACCAGGACCCAGAAAATATATACTTTATGGGGTCTTAAATGATTCCTTTAACATGTTACACATGGAATGAAAAAATCAATATACCCCCATCTTTTTGATGGTGAGTATAAAAATAGCAATTTATCGAGAGAACTATAGTCAATACAAACAAGCGCGAATGTTATATTCGGCTCTGCCGAATCTATATACCCACTATCAACTTTTTCAAATTTTACGTTATATGGGAGGTGGGCGGACCATGTCCATTTTTTGTTTCCGAGTTTACATTGGTCCTTGAACTACTTGAACACAATTTCGATGAAGTTTCACCTTATATGAGAGGTGGGCGGACCACTCCCATTTTTGGTTTCCAAGTTTATATCGACCCCCAAACTATCTGTACAAAATTTCGTTGTCATACATGCTTTTGTTTAAGAGATATCAGCAGAAAAGTATGAAATAAAGCTACAACGGACTCCCTGTGTTTATAGTTTTTAGCTCATAACTTTTTTGTTTATTAACCGATTTTGCCTATTTTCAATACCAAACAAACCTTATATAAGATAAATATTTGTGCCAAATTTCGTTCACATACGTTGTTCCGTTCGAGCCCTATCTTGCTTTCAACAGACGGACGGACATAGCTAGATCGACTCAGAATATAACCACGACCCAGAAAATATGTACTTTATGGGGTCTTAAGTGATTCCTTCGACATGTTACACACGGAATGAAAAAAATCAATATATCTTTTTGATGGGGGTGTATTGATCTATCTAAAAAAGTCTAAAAAAAAAGTGTTTGAAATAACAAGTTTTTTTTTTCTCGTAATCGCGGATTTTAGCATAAGTGTCCAATTTTTCTAATGTAGGCTATAAACACTTGTAGAAAAAGACCAGCATGGATTTAATAAGCGTGCCATCAAACAGTGTCAAATTGTGTTGTGCAAAACTTGTGAAACCAAGTTTTAAACATTTTAAAAATTTTGCAGTTTTTTCACTAGGGATTTTACGTCGTTTTGGGTATTGCAAAATTCAAAATTGAGCCTAATAGCTCTTGAAATTATGCATCATTTGACATACATATATCTCGTTATTGTGCCCTCAACAGAAATGCTACAGGAGGTACCCAAACTTGTAGAGAAATAACGTGAATGGCTCCAAGAGGTGCATTTTTCGCGAGGCACATACCCTATATCAAAGTCAATATGGCGTTAAATAAGTACAAATAAAAAATGTATATGGGCCCTTATCAAAAATGTTTAACTTGACTGAAACTGACTTAAATCCTTAATAAGTTTTGTGGTAATGATACTTTAAACAAATTGATTACAGATCTGAACTCACAAGACTTGAAACTAATAGACTGTAAAATTTTAGCACCATAAGATTCTTTTTATAATTATGATTGTTGTTCAAAGTTCAAGAACATGGAAAAACCTGTTAAAAATTACATAAGTTTTTCCCATCCTTCTATAATTTGTGTTCGCGCTTTTATACTTTTTGATCTTATTCTATCATAAATAAACTAATCAGATTTTGCAGATAAACCCTGCACAATCTTTGTTGTTATGCAGACTTTCAACAGTTAAATTCAGGGTAGTCGAGTTTTGATGACAAAATTTTTTAGTTTTTAAAATTTTTCAGTTTTTTGGGCGGGGTCTGTGCGCCCCTTAACTGCATACAAAATTTGGGATAGGGATTGATACTTGTTTCAATTGTGCGTATTTTGCGCTATATCTCGTTGATGTGCCCGAAATAGTCAATGTAGTAGATAGTCTCAAAGTTTGGAAAACAAGAGCGAAAACTTTTCAAAAAGTCGGTTTTTCGCGAGGCACATTCACAGTTTCATATGCAATGGCATGGATTACTGCGTGAACTTATTTTTTGGTTATTTTACATAACAAAATCGGAGGAGCATTAAAAATAAATTTAATACAAGAATTTTATGGACTTTTTGAAAATTATGCAAAAATTGCACTTTTTGTTTTTATATTTTTATATAGAATATTGCAATTTAAACAAATATTGGATATATAGATAAAAGAACGGCGATAAATATAATTGTCGGGATCATAAATTTAAGTAAAATGTCGTTGATACTTGAAAACGGGACACGGGGAACATAGTGTGGACAGCATGAAATTAACTATAATTTAAAATTATAAATATAAATAAAAAAAGGATCATAATATTAAATAGCATTTCTTCTTTGTAATAAACTCTAACAAAATATATTTTCATTCAATGTATGGAGAAATAACTTAGATTCGATCCCAATTTTAAGCCAAACTTTTAAAAATCACGATTTTTATTGAAAAGAAAATTTGTTTAAATTTTACTAGGGAACCCTAAAATATGCTACACTAATACCATCAAACATTGAAAATATCAAACATTTTATTTGAATAACTCAGTAAGTTTTGATATTACGTGTAATTTTGACCAGAATTATATATAAACTTCTAGTTTGTAAAAATTTTTATATGTTCAACTTAAAACTGCCATAACTTTCTCGCCCCTGACATGAAATGATTAACGCGAACTGATTCTACATGCATTCGAGTCACTTTATATGTATACAAAGAGATTTTAATGTGCCATTAAAAAAAGGGCTAAAATCAAAAATTTTTGATAAAGGCCCATATAAGTGTAATTGCACAGAAAAAATTATGACAAAAATTTTCTCTAACAATCTGTTATTTGGTTTTAAATTAAATTCTATTAAAATAGTTATTTGATTTTAATATTTTATTTTATTGAATGTAAATAATTTCAAATATTTCTTGACAACTTCAAACAAAGTTATAAAATTATTTATTTTCAACAAAAAAATTAGAAAATTATTTATTTTCAAAAAAGAAAAATATAGGAGCCAATAAACACTATCTGTGTTAAAGGATCTTAACGTAAGTAATGCGTGTTGAGAAGCTCCCAATACTACAACATTTGTTCTGTTTTAGACTACGTAATACCCGGTGCATTCGATGGCTGTTTCGTTAGGTACATTAACGCAATCCGATGGCACAAGTTTCCACATATGTATTTCAATCATTTAGTTCGTTAAATATGTTAAATGTATACATATTTACTCTTTGTGGAAGCGCAATTTTTGTCAATTGTTAGCTTAAAAATACCAAAAAACTATCTGCTACTTGCAGAAAGATGTGAGCAAAATATTCCTCCTAAAAGGTATGGTTTTAAGTTCCAAATTTACACATTTAAGTTGCATTAACATTCATGATTTTCAATATTCTTTCTATTAACAGGCAACACAGGCACCAAAGTGATGTAAATAGACCATTAAAGATACAAAAAAAAGTCGAAGGACCCGCTTTTATCAATCTAATTCATTCGGAATTATATAAACCGGTCTATATCTTGCCTCAGTTCAGTCCAAAATAACGTTTATTTTATATTTAGCTTATTTTTTGTAATTATGTAAATTATTTTTATAAAGAAAAATTTTAAAAATTAACAAAACATAAAATTTCCTTTGTTTTCCAATAAAATTACTTGTTTGGATATCTTTTTATATCCAAATAATATTTTTTTAAATTCTAACAATTTAATTGTTTGAAATTTTTACAGATTTTCAAATACTATGTTTTATGAATAGTATATTATTTTAATAAGAAAAAAAAATATTTTTTTCAATAAACAATTTACGAATTAGTGTTTTTGGTTTTACGAATTTCGTGATAGGTCCTCTTTCAGTAAATATTATTATCGACTTTAAGAATTTTATTATTGAATTTGAAATTTAGTTTTTTCTGTGTGTCTTATGACTTATGACTACATCACTAATAATAATAATTGACCAACACTCCCATGTATCACACTTCTGAAAATCTCTGTAAACGTGCATAAATCTTATAGAAATTAAAATATCAATTTAATATTTGGCACAAATATCTATTATATAATATATTATATCTATTAATATCTATGGCACAAATACAATATACACTATGTGGGTGAAGGATATAAGAAGGTCAAATATTAATTTGTAACAAGTGTCAATTTATTTTTAATTATGCAAGAAAAGTAAGTACAACACCACATCAGCAGCCTTGACGAACTTAATGACAAACAAAAACAACAATAAAGAAATTATCAAAGTAGAAAAAAAAATCATAAACAGAAGTTGTAATTTCCTAATTAAAAGTATGTCCAATTAAAACGTTTATCATTCACCGCTTTAATTTCAAATTTTCCCACTATCTAACTTTCCATCTATTCCACTTGACTCATTTACTTTTAAAACAATTTCTCTTTTGAGACAAGAAAACATTTATTTAAATTATTTCTTTTTGTTTCTTACAAATTAAAATATATTCTGTGTCATAAAATGTGCAGACATTTTCTTTCTTTTGTTAATTGTTAAATATTACATCATAATTTTACTAAATTTATATGTATTTTGCCTTTTAAAGGTTTATTTTCTTAGAAATAAATTTCTTAGATTAAAATCTTAAGTTTTTTGTGTGGACATAAAAAAAAAAGAAAGAAGGCATTAAGAAAAAAGCGAAAATAAATGAAGACAAGCAAGTGTGAATGTACTTTTAAAGTTGTATACGTGTGTCAAGAGTATTTGAAGCATGAACAACATGTTCACGAATTTATGCACTTGTACAGCATCATAATCCCTATCATTTTATGTTTAAGTAATCACAAACTTCTTAAAGTTTGTATGTTGTATTTTCATTTAGTTTTCACTTGATGTTATTATATGAATTCTAACATCTTTCAAATGAGTTTGTATTTTTCTTTTTTAAATTTTTCATTTAAATATTTTCTTTACGCCTTACTAAATACGGAAGTAAATAAATATTCAAATGATTATTTTTGTATTTTATTTGTCTGAATTTGGCTTTAAGAATTACATAAAATGAAAGCGTTAATACATGTATTATGTTTGAAAAGTAATGACATTGACACGTGTTAGGAAAATACTTGGATTAAAAAAAGAAAAATCTTCAAATAAGTTTTATATGTATATTTTGGCATAATTTGATGTACAAACTCTTTAAATAAGTCTCACGTAAATTATGTTCTGTTAAGTTAAATATAATTGTTATTTGTCCATTAATACTTATTTTAATATTAAATATATATGAGGAAAATCAAAAAATTTCGAAATTGTTTGAAAAGTGCTTTAAGTGTCTTGTATTGCCAAAGTTTATTTTGAAATTAGGAAAAGTGTTGATGGCTTCTTGTAGATCTTACAAAATAACTAAGAAATATAGGCATCTAAAACTAAAAATCGTAAAAAAACTTAGTTGAAACTATTGAAGACTTTTGCATTAATTTTAGTTTTGTACTGACAATTTACAACTTATTGACTTAAACCATTAACCAGTGCACAGTGGTCCCAAAACGATTTTTTTTTTTTTTTTTCAATAATTTTATAACTTTAGAACTGCTAGATGTATTTAAATGAAATTTCGCATGGACAATAATGTGGTGTATTTCAATTGATTTGAAGGAGCACAGTTCCTTAAGGGGTCTGGGCGACGAGGAGTGGACCTCCAAAGTTGGACATCTTGGGTATGAAAATTTTTTTAAAAATCTTAAAAATTTCATTTATGATTTGATTAAAAAAAAATTTGCTCATAGATAGTCCTTATAATTCTCTACAAAAAATACATGTGTGGGATATCTCTTTTACTTTAAAAGATATATGGATCGAAATAAAATTTTGACCCATTTTTGGACATGTTTTTTTTAGTTTTTTTAACTTGGCGGGCTCAATTGTAGTCCTAATTTTTTAAATATTCTCTGTATTTTGTACAAAATCGTAAATAACTTTCATGCCAGAATCATATACCTATGTGGTTTACATAAAAAGTTATGTTATTTTGAAATAGAAAATTTGAAAAAATTTTGATTTTTTGTGATTTTTTTCAAAATGTATTTTTCAAAATATTTTTTCACTTTAAAATCCATTATTTTCCTCTGGACCATACATTTTTTTTCATGTTCCCAAAAGAATGCCTGACACAAATGCATGTAAAACAAATCCGAGGTCAGTTGGGGTAACATTCTCCCCGCTAGCCCTATCAGAATTTCGTCAATTTTAATTTTTATATTTTTAGTTTTTTGTAGAGCTCAAAAATTTCAAAGCTGAAATTAAAAAAAAATACCTCGATTACATACCTACATATATTCGCTAAACACGCAAAAAATATTTAATAAGCCACGCCTCTTATAAGGACAATTTTACTGAAAAATGTAAATTTTTTAAGCAAGCTTTCCCCGAACTGAAATTTTGGATATTTCAGAATAAAAAATGGAAATCTATTTATATTCTTCTTTTAAAGACAACCTTTTTTATATTATACTAAAATTTCATAATGATAGCTTAATAAATATAGATTTCATTTAAGTTCAAATATAATTTTTTTTTACAAAATAACATTAAACATACAAATTTTTAATTTTTTGATCAATTTAATGAAAAAAATTAGTTCGAATACTTCATTAATTCTACATTAATATTTTTCAAGTAATAACCTTTCCAATGATACCAAATACTTGCATAAATACTATACACAATCGTTTAAAAACTAACTGAAACTTGGCACCCTTCAGCAAAATTTGCACATTTTCCTGCATTTCTATGGTAAATATATACATAAGTGCACAGCAGTTTCAACGTGTTTTTTAAAATAATTTTGTGTAACTTTTGAACCGTTAAATATATCTGCTGTAACTGCTGAGGTATTTCCGAATGTTTTGGAGGAGCACAAGTTGCTAGCTGGTGCTTAATTTCATACTTTTCTGCTATATCTCTCTTAAATGAAAGCATGTACAATAACAACATTTTCATGGGTCAATATAAACTTGGAAACAAAAAATGGGCGTGGTCCGCCGACTTTACCGCCCACCTCCCATATAAGGTGAAAGGTCAAAGAAATTTTATACAAATACTTCATGGACAAATGTAAACACGGAACCAAAAATAAGCGTGGTTCGCCTACTTTACCGCCCACCTCTTATACAACATTGGACCTAGTTTACATTTGTAATGTTATTGTTTTTTGTTGTTTTTCTTTGTATCACTGCTTTTGTTTACAACATTTTTTTACTGATTTCGGTTATTTTTCAAAAAAAGTTTTTGTTTGGAAACGTATTCAAATTACCTTTCTAATTGTTGAACATATTTAGTACAAGTTATTGCCGCTAGATGGCGCAAAATTATTTTTTTTATTAAAAATTGCTTTAAAACACAAATGAAAACTAATCCATGCAATATAATAAAATTTTTAAATATATATCACATCAAGAAAAATTACATAGGATTGAAACTAGAGTTCATACCATACTCAGTTTTGTCAAAGCACAAATTTTAAGAAAATTATAAAACATTTTTGAACAAAAGTTGCTACTGAAGACCTAGAGAACCATTTTTAACAATAAAAAAGTTCTTTTTCACAAAAAGTCGATTTTGGCATATTGCTAAGTATATTGCATAACTTAATGCAATAGTTTTTAGAAAATTTAGAATGTTATTGAAAAGTAATGTAGTATTTCTAAATATAAATTTTGTGTTGGATAAAATTAACTTTGCTATTTTTCTTTTAATTCAAATGAATAATTGTTTTTTTTTATTTTAGAAACTACTTTCATTAAAATCTATTAACATTTTTTCATTTTCGTTAAGTTCCTTAATATTTTGAACTGCTTCCCTTTCCTCTGGGTATGTACAAAACAACAAC
The DNA here is from genome assembly GCA_951394005.1 of Protophormia terraenovae. Taxonomy (NCBI): domain Eukaryota; kingdom Metazoa; phylum Arthropoda; class Insecta; order Diptera; family Calliphoridae; genus Protophormia; species Protophormia terraenovae. The sequence continues at coordinate 29,083,341 of OX596077.1, read as the reverse complement.
AAAATACTTGCTACATTTACGTTTTTTGAGTAGCCATCAACTTACGTTCCGCTTACATTTACATTTTCATTTACATTACGGTAGAGAGCCTTAAGGATTCCTGCGATATAATATTTTTTATTTAAATGTTGCAGCATAAATGGATAAAAAAAATATTCTTATATAAGGTATTAAAAATACTTAATATTTTTTTAAAAAAATTGATAAAAATTTAAAAAACATGTTTCTTAAATTTATATGCTGAAAATTTAAAATAAATAATAATTATATAATTAATAATAATTATATTGCAGGAATTCTACACAAAAAAAAAAAAAAAAAAAATTTAAATAAAAATGGACTTCAATAACGAAATTGCTTATATTAATTAATTTTAAATTGATTTTACTCCAATCATCAAAATGATAATATTAATAACTTTAATAATTGATTTTATTATTATTCCTTTTCTTTATACAGATATAATAAGCTGAAAATGATTGGAAATTGACTTAAATTTATATTATTTCTGTATTTTTATAGGCAAATCTTTCATTTTGCTTTATATTTTATTAACAGCTGTCAATTTATTAAACAAGAAAATTATAAACCAATTAAAAAATTAGTTATAAAAATAAATAATATAATTAAATTCCAATATAAAGTTAGTTCATAATTTTATTAAAAAATAATTTGAAATATTCTTTTCTGCGTAAGCTTTCATTTGATGCCCATATGGATTGATGTAATATTCAAAAATGTTTTATAATTTTCTTAAAATTTGTGCTTCCTTCAAAGCTTTGAAATCCTTTTGAGAGGAACTTTGACAAAACTGACTATGGTGTAATCTCTAGTTTCATGTCTATATAATTTTTCTTGATGTGATAAGGAGTGAGATCGAAAAATTCTTAACACACATTTTGCCTCATAAGTTTTTTCGGAATCAATATTCAAAATTTTTTTTGATATGGTTATCATGGAAAAATACTTCAGTTATTATTTTTAATAACAACCATGATAATTTGTCCTTATTTTCATCAAAATAAGTGATTAAACAGTATCAGGAGAATTTGACTATTGATGTGAAACCTAGTTCGGTAAAAAAAAAACGTCCACATGATATTGGGAAGGCCAGAAAATTGAAGGCATATTTAAAGGAACTCCAAACACATCTGGTAGAAAATCAGCTCAGTTTTCTCAGTGCTTCGACTATTTGGTGCGAAAATTTAAAGCTAATGGGAAAGTTGATAACATATAAAGTTCAAAAAATTCCAAAATGGAATTCTGCAAAAAAAAATTACAAGCCAAAAATAGGACTCGGAATTTAAAACCAAATTTCATACAAAAATACTCAAGCTGTGTAATTGACGAAGAAACGTAGGTGCTGGCAGAATCTTCGCAGCTTGTGTCTCAAAAATGTTTATTGCTAATGCTCGAAGCAATGTTGGAGATAAGTTTAAGACCCAAAAGCAGCAAAAATTTCTTACAAAATTCATGGTATGACAAGCTTTTTGCAGTTGCGGCAAAACAGGAAAGTCATTTGATACATTCGGATCTATAAATACCAAAATATGCATAAAGAAATATTTGCAAAAAAGACTTCTTCTTTTCTTAAGAAAGCACAAAGTGTCTACATATATTTGGACCCATTTGGTATCATGTCACTACGGTAAGAAAGCTCTGGAGTGGTACCAAATCAATAACATAGTTTTAGTACCAAGAGAGATCAATTTTCAAAATTGTCTATAGCTTAGACCAGTGAAGAGATATTGAGCTCTTGTGAAAAGTGAATTCAAGAGCACAAAAAAGGTGTCACAAAATACTGAAGATTTTAACAGAAGATGTGCACACTGTTCCAAAAAAGTGACTGAAGCAACTATCAAATCTCCAAAGAAACGGTTTTCAAAAATGGTCCAAAATTTTATAATTAGTGGTTAGAACCATAAAAATTATATATTTCTGTGATCGGTGCTAAATTATCAAATGATTAAAAAAATAATGAAAACTCTAAGATCAACCGTTTCCAAGTTATTGAATATTATGTATGTTAAGAATTTTTCGATCTCACTCCTTAATTTACCATTGGAATGGTCTATCCTGATATTATTGAAGATTATATGTAATTAATCCTTTAACAGCAAGAGGATCATCTTTATGCACTTGGTTCCCAAAAGGTTATATTAGCAATTTTTGCAAACAAGTCACATGGAATTATTTACTATACTTAAATATAGATGAATTTATACAAAATATAATAAGTTCCTTTAAAACCGCACTTATAATCGAATTAAAGAGATTTTTGAAATTTAGTCACTATTTTACACGAATTTATAGTTTTTATGATAAATATATGCTTTTGGTGACATTTATTTTCTTAACTAACTATATATTTGACATAAAAATTAACTTATCTAATTATGGACTGAAAATGCCAAAATAATACTTGTGTCACTAAAGGGTTAAATGAATACATATATCAACAGTATTGAAAGTGACCCTTCCAATGATGCCCTAAATAATAAATTAGGATGGAAAATTTCCAAAATTTTCAAACTTTAATAAAATAGTATTTAAAATAAAATCATAGAAACCGGAAAATGGGCATGTCTAATATTGCGTCCTAAATACGCCGATTACTCTAGTATATTTCACTATAACTCGAAAACGGTATGCACGATTTATATAAAAGATACACCAAAATATGTGGAATAAAATAGTTTAGGAGATATTTCGAAATAAGTGTCTGAAAAAATATTTTTCATGCTAAATTCAAGATATCTTTTCACTTTCTTTTTAAAAGTGAAAACATCAAAAAAATTTCAGCTTATCATCTACATCTCAAAGCTGTTAAAACTACGAGTAAATAAAGCCACGTATCATAAAAATTGATGCACAAATCTTAATTGCATTCACAATTATGTTAGTGGGCAGAAAAAAAGAGAAAGAAGATTCTTGTTTAACTCGTTAAAATAAGATAAAGATGATAAACTGAAACATTTTTGATGTTTTCATTTATCAAAAGAAATTTTAGTAACAAAAAAATCTAAAATTTTTGATAAAAAAGTTTTTTTTTTTTTTTTTGACACTTATTTCAAAATAACTCCGAAACTATTGAGCACATACAAAAAAATGAAGTTTAAGTGATTTGAAGATATTTTTAGTCCGCATCTTTTGGTGTATCACTTCTTGAGTTATAAGGAAATATACTAGAGTAATGGCCTTGCTATGGGCGAAATATTAGACACGCCCATAAAAAAAATTCAGACCAGATGGAAAAAAGCTGATAGCAGATTCATGTTTAGCACATCAAGATGCTTCAAGTCCAGCTGTTCGTCTTTGGTGGAAGATTTTTTTTTGTCGACCAGTGTTATTATTCTTATTATTATTAATGTTATATTTGTATGAACTACATTAAGTTTCACTTATTTTAAATAACTTTATTTTTTACTTTTTTATTTTTAATTTTGTATTAAATTCTGCCTTGATTTTGGGCAATTAAAAATTTAATTATTATTATTTTTTATTTTATTTTTTTTTTGAAACATTAAATCACTTTACTAATAATTCTATTAACTTTATTTAAAATTATGATATTTTAGTGCTCTCCCATAAATTATATATATTTTTTTTTGCAATCGTTATCAATCTTCCGCGTTTTCTTTTAAGAATTTTCTTACGAGTTTATCATATGCCGCGTTTGAGGAGAAATTTGAAACTATTCATACAGACCAAGTCAATATCAATTTCTGCAATAACTTTTTTATTATTCTATTCATTTTTTGTTTTGCTGTCTTTTATTTCAGACAGGACATCAAAAAAAAAAAAAAGCACGCAAAATATTAAAAAATAAGGGAAACAGGTAAAAAAAATTTAATTGTAAAAGGAATGAAACAAAATGTGATAATAAAAAAAATACAAAGGAAAAAATATAACTATATTAATAAAGTCAATAATAATACTTTCAAGACAATTTAGGGAATAACGTGGACAGAGTAAGAAAAAAAAAAAGCAAAAGTCATAAAGCGACAAATAGTCAAAATAACAAAGAAAGTGACAATTGTATTGTAGTCACTGTCGCAATATTATCGTGGTTTCAAATAAAACAAGAAAACCAAGCATTAATAGAATGATAACAACAATGACAGCAACAGAAAAGAAGAAATGAGAGAAGGGTTTTTGTATAGTGCTAGACAAACTTTTACCTCAGAAAATTTTGTTAGGAAAATAATATTAATTTTGACAGCTTTTGTCAAAATATTATAATATAATTTAAGCTTAGTTAACCATTATTGCTTAATATAAAATATTTCAAAATTTAAGAAGTTATAAATTCCATTTTAAAAAAATAAACCAATTTATTGGATATACATACGCATGTAATTTCGAATAAAACGTTTGTGAAACTCTGTTATTAATATTAAAGTCTAGTGTTTATGTACATAAGTTGAATGTTTTCATTGTTTGTTTCCTAAACAATGTTTGTTTGTCTGTTTGTTTGGTTTATTTACCTTAAGGGAGGAGTTTCTATTACAAACAGAAGGATATCTAATACTTAAAAGCCCACACAATACACTTTTTATGTACAAAAATGAGAAAACCCTTGAAAATTCTTCCAAACGCTTCCAAAATATTTTGTGGTATAAATTGAAGCAATCAACATTAAAATAAATTTTAACTATTGATTTCCTTTTTCTTGTGTCTGTGTGTGTTTTTTTGTTCACCTTTAATGAAATGCTAATGGTGTTAAGCCTATGATTATTAATTATAATTATTTAAATAATTCTGGCCTATTTACGTTATGTTAAAAGAAAATTTTACATAAAGATGTTTCAATTGGTTTAAAGGTGCAAAAAGCACTTTGTTTAAAACAAATGGTACTTAAAATGTTGAATATATTTTACATAAATTTAATAAAAAGTATGTTTTTTTTTTTTTTATTTGAAGAAATATTGTTTTGAATTGTTAATGCCGTTTCTTAGAAATTGAGTCTTTATAAGAAGATATTATTAAAACTTTGTTCTTATAAAACTCATCTCCGTTGCAAAAAAAAAAAAAACACTTTTGGGGCTACTAGTGGGCAAAAACAAAAAATTTTTTTTCGTCTTAAATAAAAAAAAAAAAATAGGTGGATTAGATGGAATTTAACGTGCTAAATAAGAAAAGTTTTACTTTTTTTTATATCACATATTGACTTTTTTATGGACATGACTACTATGACCCAAATTAATGCAGTCACACTTGTATACTTGAGAACGGTTTGTCATATTAAGATATATTAAACTCCAATATATAGCGACTTAAATTGTCCTTGAGCTGAATTTACATAATTTTTTGTCCAGTCTATATTTTCGTAGTTATTCGGTAATTAGTAGCGAAAAAAGTAAACATTTTTTTTTTTTAATCTTAAAAATTTTAATCCATAACTCTGAAATAAAAAATAATGTTGACATACTTTGACGACATTTTCTTATGCATCTTGTGTATTATTTATCAAAATCGTGTAAACAGTTCTTGAGTTATAGTCTAAATTTGACAAACCATTCTCGAATTTTATAGTGTGACCGCTGAATAAGGTGAAGATATTGTCATGCTCATAAAAAAAAAAAAAAAAAATCAGTACGTGATAGAAAAAAAATTAATGCAGATTCTTGTTTAACTCATCAAAATCCACCTAGACCACCTATTTTTATTTCAAGAAAAAAATATTTTTTTTTTTTTTTTGCCCACCACTGTATTTCTACTCAATTGTATGTAACATGGGTATTTTTACTTAACTGTGAATAAAATCAATATTTGTGCATCAATTTTGAAGATACATACCTAATTTTATTCGCAGCATTACCAGCTTTAAGATAAAAATAATAAACTGAAACATTTTTGAGTTTTAATTTATCCAAAAAAATTTTAGTAACAAAAAAATCTAAAATTTTGCATGAAAATTATTTTTTTGGACACTTATTTCAAAATAACTTCGAAACTATTGAGCACACAAAAAAAGTACTTGTGATTTAAAGATATTTTTAGAACGCATCTTTTCGTGTATCACTTATGTCAATCGTACGCACCGTTCTTGAGTTAAGAGGAAATATACTAAAGTAGTGGCCTTACTATGGTCGAAATATTACACCCGCACATAGAAAAAAAAGTCCAGACCTGATGGAAAAAAACTGAAGAAAACAAAAATCGTGTTTAGCACATCGAAATGCATCAAGTTAAACTATTCGTTTTTAGTGGAGGATTTTTTTCTACCAGTGTAATTTAACTCTACTCTATATTTGTGCCAAAATTCAAGTTGGAGACTCTTTTGGTTTAGGAGTTATGAAGCAAAATATTTAAAATATTTACAAAAATTAATTTAAATATTTTTTTTATGAGTTCATATTTAAAAAAATTAAATTTTATATAAAAAATTTGACTTTAGTTTTTATTACATTGCGTAACTTCTAAACTAAAGGAGGCTCCGATATGAAATTTTGCACGCGTATGGTCAAGAGTTGTGTTAACATTATATAATTTTTAAAATATCATTTTTGGAGATATCGAGGCTTAATTTTCATAAGTATAGTTTTGACCTTTGAACTTTTAATGTTAAATAACATTATTCATACCTATGTAACTAAAACCAGAGATTTACCATGTATAGTTTAGAAGTTATTAAAAACTAAATATGTAAGCCTTTGTAAAGTTTTTTTTTAAATCGTCATATTTTTGGACCGGAAAAGGACATGCGTTTAAAATTTTATGATTTGAGAAACACTACCTATGGTCAATGCCTGTATTGAATTTCATTTACATTAGAGATGTTAAATCCGATTGCTATCCGTTTTGACATGGAATCACTCTATAATAAAAAATATAAAAAGCTTTGCACACACAGAAAAAATAATGGTTGGAAAATCATTACAATTACTAAATTTTGTTTCAATGCACCTAAATTGTACTGTAGTTATTAAAAATGTATGAATGGAACTGATTCTTAATAATTGTAGATGTAAAATAAGGATTATAACGAAGTAACGATTGTTTTTATAATAATAATGGTCATATGAGTCAATATGAGAAAGTTGTAGTACATATATCTAATTTGGCTGGAATTACTAAATTATATGAACATTCCAAAACTAAAAGTCAGTTGTTACAATCAAAATGTTGCTTGTGTGAAAAACATTCATACTTGAATTGAATATTCAGTCGCAGTTATCAATAATTGTGATGCTAAAATAACAAAAATTATGATTCGGTGTTTTCAACCGAAAGAAACCAGAAATATCTTTGAAATTTTTTTATTATATTAAAATAAATTTATTTCTATTTAAAAAAAATTTGTATATGAAATTATTCAAAATACAAAAATTTACACAAGAATTAAGCCTGAAAGGAAACAATTACTACGTCGTAATGTCCATCGAATTTCTAAGAAGATAACAGACAATAGCACGTTTTTTTCCAAAGTTGAATATATGCGGTTTGCAGAAATATAGATGCCATGTAAACAATGTTCTCGGGTTATCTGTGGCCATTCTTTTAAATGTTTTGAAGATCATCCTAATGAAATCATCAACTAATTCGGATCATGTGTATGTTATATGTATTTGCAAACTTGAAATTTTTTTATTTCTATTATATCTATGTATTAAAGAAAAATTTTATTAAAATAAAAAGTCAAATAATTTTTTATATTTGAATGGTAATTCACAATAAGCGTTTTTTATTTTATATTTTTTACTGAAATGTTTTTAAATAGAGTTGCAAGTACCAAAAATATTCAGCAATTACAATCGAATTGTGTGTTAGTTGTTAGAACCGACCAAATTCGATTGGCTAAAAATTCGGTTGTCACAATGAATCTGTTTTCTCTGTGCAGGTAAATGGAATGTCTCTAAAAATTTTTATTAAAATCAAACATCTTTGGTTTTGTTCTTGATTGATGTAAACTGATTCCAAGTTTTTCAGATATCGAAGCCTTAGAGTCCAAGAATATGTAGCCTGTATTCTATCTGAAGGTGCCTTTATATTTGGTAATCTTATTTAATGTCACACTAATATAAATTTAGTGCAGCTAATTATACCACTTTGTTTACACTCTCCACAGTTTTCCTAATTAATATTTGCAAATTTATCTCCAGCTGAGATAAACAATGAAATTAGTATTTTTCTAACAAAAACATTAAATATTATTTTATATTTATCTTTACCAATGATTTACATAGCAGTACAGTTTAAGTTGACGTTATTTCATGAAAATTATAATTATGTTTATACGTCAGCTGGTTTCATATAGTAATATAAACTTATTAGTCGTGAGAATAGCAAAAATTCAACAGTCATCGTTAGAAATTTTTATGAGCATTGATAGAAGAGGCCATTTCGTACGTTTTATTTGCAAATTGTATTGTTTTTGTGAGTTAGTTATAAAAAAAATGAATCAGCTTTTATGCCGCAAACATTTTTTTGTTTGCAAATAAGAGCTGCGTATAAACGTAATATATGAGGGCCTGTCCTTCAACAACATCATCCAAATGATTAACAGCGGCTCATTAAGAGAGTCATTTATAAATAAAACCAACACAGCGTATGAGTAACGAGTCAAAATTAATTCATCATAGAAACATCATCCGCTTCTACTGACCATTAATAATTTAAACCGGTTTATATTTGCAACGACCTTGATGTTGTTTAAGTATTTGTTGTGATTATTACTCATTTTCCTATTGCTCCTTATTTTTGTTTGTTTTTTTTTTTTATATTCTTACTCTCATATTCAGATAAATGAGTAGTTTTTTGTAATGATAACAGTAATATTGGGATACATGCATACATATGAACATATACAATATTTATATCGTAAGTTTTTTTTTATACCCTTCACCACAGTTATAAAGGGAATATATAAGTTTGTCATTCGTTTGTAATTTTCACAATTTTCATCGGAGAGCAAAAAAGTTGATATTTTCGGGATCCTTGTAAGAAATTATGAATTATGACGGACTATGTCCGTCCGTACTTGTGTCGGTTGAAATGGCGTTTATGATATATATATATATATATATATATATATATATATATATATATATATATATATATATATATATATATATATATATATATATATATATATTAGAGCCCTGCAAACTGTGTCTTATAAGGCTGTACAAGCCACTTGATATTTTTCAAGTGTTGTTATCAGTGTGTGTGCGGAGTAATAAATATTGTTCTGCAGGCACTTAAAACCATACAAATACTGCGTGTGTGCTTCAACTTTATGAACAAATCATGAGTGTGCTATGATAGCGACCAAACAAGCCTCTCAAAGGCTTGTATAAAAAAATACAAGCCTTTTGACCACTTGTTTGCTTCAATAAGGAAAAAAATTGTGTTTTCTTTTTTATTAAAATTATATGTGTGTGTGTGCGTTCATGACTGTATAAAGTAATTTCGTAAGTAAAACAGTCGTTTAAAAGTATTGTTTATAAACTTATTGTTATTTACGATCAAATAAATTATTAATGTTACTAGTTATAACAATTTGAAGAAACATGCCTATTATTATGACCTATTATTAATAAAAAAATACATGAATTTCTCCAATTTTTATTTTGTTTGACATTTTTAAATACAAAGGTGATAAAAATTCAAATACTTTTGTGAGGTAAATTCGATGAATTTTCATACTATTTCTGTAATAATTTGGATACAATGCAATATTTTTTATTGCAGTTTTTTGCATTATAAAATTAGCAAATAGACAAATACAATTCAGTTAATAAATCTAGAATTATTTTTTTAAATCACTTAATTAAACCGTTTTAATTATTAATTTAAAAAATTCAAATACTTTAGTGAGACACTGTATATGGAAACGAATTTGAAAAATGAAAAGACACTGCTCTATATTATTTCCTTTTAGTTTTAAAATAGAATGATTACTTAGTAAATATAAATTAAATGCAATAAAATCTATCATAATATAAATAAGTACAATTTTAAAATTTTTTATAAACATACAATTAATTATAAGACTAACTTTATTTAAAATATAAATAAATACTAAAGATAAAAATTTTCTAACTTACATATGTAACTGACAGTTTCAAATGTCAACTTTAATTTTTTTACTTTTTTAACTCTTAATAAAGAGTATTTTTTAATAACTTTATGAATTCACCCTTTTACATTTATTTAGAAAAGAAGAACCAACAATAAAATATAGACATACTGTATATATGTGTGTGTATGCAAGAATATTTATAAACAACCACTTTTTACACATTATGAAGATTTTTTGCCACACACAGCAACTACGTATTACAAAAAACAAACAAATCATTAAGCCCACTTGAAATCTTTAAATCATTTCTCAACGTCTTGTATGATTTGCTTTTTTTTGCCACACCACTTGCACCACTTGTTTACGATAAATGATTTGAACGCACGGATTTGCAGTCGCTCATACACAGTACACACTTGCTTTGCTTCGGGCAGCGAACAGTACGAACAGTATTTATTGTTATTTTTGCACATGTTGGCTATGAAACACACACTTGAAATTCAAGTGTGTTTGCTTTTCAAATCATCTTGCGCAGGAGACTAATATATATATATATATCAAACGATCGGAAATCCTTTCGGCAAGATTGGTTTATAAATGACGGAGATGTGCTTAAAAAACCGGTTTTTAGAAACGGTTTTCCAGTTTCTGAAGCCTCTGTATATACTAGGGACTTCGTTTTTACAAAGAAGGCTCGCACATTCATATTAAGCATTGTAATGACAATTTTTTTTTTTTATTTTTTTTTTTTTTTTTTTTTTGTATGGGCAAGTAGCAACAACAGTAATGTAATGATTAACAGGGTTGTTCTTGTTTTTTGTATATGAAATCAGTTTTTTTATATATACATATATGTCCCCGAGGAAAGCCCTTTTCGAGATTTCGATGTATCATTTTTGATACTAGGGTTGCCAGAATTGTTTTGTAGTCTGACTTGACATTTCGAAAAAATTCAACTTGATTTTAAACAAATCAACTTGACATAACCACAAATGTTAAAAAAATTAAAACCTGAAGAAAATTGTAGACGCATCAATTATATTCAAACAAAATTTTATTTTTTCAACTAAATTTTATTAGGAACTGAAAAATTAATATAAACAAAAAATATGTAAAACTCAGAGTAATATAAATGTTTTTATTACGATATTTTCCACGTCGACAGATAAAGCATTCAACGCACCTTTTACACATTTGTTTATCACATAGCAGTTGCAATTAACTTTTATTATTTTATTGTTTTAATTTTTTTATTTTTGAAACACGGCAAAGTAATTTTTTGAAGATCTAGTTTATTTTCTATAGTTATTCTTTTAATATTGTTGAATATATTTGTTGAAGTTTCATTCGGATCTTCATAGAAATCCAGAATTTGTCTACGAATACCATTTTTAATACTAAAACATTGTGCTGCATATGGATACGTTTTCATATTTAAAATATTTGATGCGTCACTGCAGATTCCAAAAAATAAACTTTCTTTTAAGGCTCTAGAAACTTTTTCTTGACAATATGGATCCAATATGTTTTTTGTAATTGCTGCTACTTTAGTACGACCACAAGTAATTTTGTTAGCAATTTTACTATCGCAGTATAAATATGAACATAATTTGACATGGCAATCTAAAGTTGTTATAACTAAGTCCATGTATTATATTATGAAAAACAAGTAATAATTCAGCCTTTGAATCAAGTGATTCATCCTTTATTACTGCCGGTACTACAAAATTTGAAATGGATTTTGAAATTTTTTGGCACAATGCCGCTTTTTAATTTTAACTTTTTCTCACAAATATATTTGATATTAAGTTCGCACAAATTTCACAATAAAATAAAGTTTTAAAATCATTTCTTGTATTTATTGTCAATGATGGGCAAAAATTCATATAATCTGTAACGGAAAACCATACTTTTTATATTTGACTAAATTTATTATACTTTTTAAAAAATTTAAATTGTAGAATATTTTAAAGAAGTATAGAATATTTTTAGCTTGACAAATTGTATTTTAGCTTGAAACTTGACAAAACCTAAAATATCTTGACAATCAAGCTCATTCAAGCCCGTCTGGCAACCCTTTTTTGACCAAAATGTATGGGTCCCATGATTTTCCAATCGTTGGTAGGGAACTCAAGATATATTAAAAAAAAAAAAAATTATGTCAACGGGACACTCTAGTATACATACAATAATATAAAAATATGGACTTGTTGTTGTTTATTTTCTTAACGCAAAGCATGCTATGATTGTTTAATTTTGTTCCGTATTCAAATATTGGAAGGATTATTAAATCAAATATGTATAAAATAGTTTGAAATAACAAAAAATCACTATTTGTAAATAAATTTTAATAATATATGAGGAGCTGCAGAATAAAACGAACTTTTTTCATTATTTAAATTTGCTGGGAAATTGAGAATTAGTTTTTTCTTTTCCTTACAAAACAGTTTGAATCTGGAAATGGTAGGAATGCAAAAATTATTCTAACAAAGTTTTTTCTGGTACAGTTCAAACCATAGAATACAAATTAATAAAAAAGCCATTTCTGAAAAAAATTTATAAAATAACGTTTTGTTCTGCGGCTCCTCCTATGGCTATTTTTTATTTTATTTTTTGGTGGTATAATAATGTCCATCCGTCCAGCGCAGAGACAATGTCTAGGCCTGAATTAGTTTGCTGTTGATGTGACGCTTACCCCTGTGAACGAAACAGCTGATAGTTTATGTTATGTGTATTATAGTGTAGAAATTTAGCGTTGATAAAATGTCCGATTTTTTCAAGGATGATCACACAGACCTTCAGTAATTGAAAAACTGAGAAGACTTATCAGTATAATTACTGGCTACATTGAGCTAAAGGCTCCTCTAGCTCGTATAGGAGTAACAGATGACACAATCTGTAGAACATGCGAGGAGAAGTTTGAAACCTATGTCAATCTTCTAGGTAAAAGAACAAAATCTGCAATATCTTAGGGATATCTATTGGAAACTCTATCTAGGGGACGAGGCTTTTAAAGTAAACAAACTAATAAGGATTGTGGTTATGGAAAACTTTCTATTGAGAGCGTTTGGGATATTTTAATGCTCCTCTAACCTACATGTTCTAAAATACTGAAACAGTAAAATGTAGTATAAGAAATATTTTAATTTTACCCACTGTGTATTCTATTGAATTTTAAAACAAACATTGTGGATCTATATCTGCAATTCGTACATTTATCTAAAATTAAATTATTAAATTTCATGAAAATGTTATGCTTTCTTCATAAACAAATATATTTCCTTTTTTGACATACTCATAAAATACATACATACTTATATGATACTGTATACATACATATGTATATTTATGTACTTATACGAGTAAATATTCACATAAAATAAAACTGAAATAAATCTTTAGCTTATTTAGTAGCTAGATTTTATTAAACCACAGAAGAATGAAAAAGACAACTGCTTAAGCTGCCTCAACACGCTGGCTAAAAGCTGCAGAGTTTGAAAATAATTAATTATTTAACAAATTTAAGAAAAACCTTTAAACAAACTTGCTTAGTGACATAAAAAAAAGAAATACATTTTTAGAATGAATTTCAGAAAAATCTTTAAGTAATAGAGGTTTTAAGTTAAAGTGAAAAATATTTTAATAAAAATATAAAGTAATTCTTTTAAAATCTGTTTAATATGATGAGTATTCTTGTATGTATTTTGTTTCTTTTTTATCATTGTTTTGGATTTTCCCAATACATGCATTTCATTTATTCATATTCCATGTTTGCTTTTTTGTTTAGTCTGTGCAATTCATTTTTATATCTTCTTCAGAACATATTCACCAAGAATATTATCTTTTTATACCCTACACCACTATAGGTAGGGAGGGTATTATGCGTTTATGCTGATGTTTTTAACAACAAAAAATATTTGTCTAAGAGCCATCTTAATTTATACCAATCGGCTAAAATCAATTTCTGAGTCGATTTAACGATGTCCGTCCGTCTGTCCGAAAATTTTGTAATCAGTCTACAGAACGCAATTTTGAAAAAAAAAAAGTAATGAAATTTGGCACACAGGTTTCTTACAGTCTGGGGACAAAGCCTATTGAAATTGGTTATGAGCGGACCATTATTTCAGCCCCCATAAAAATGTCATCCCGAAAAAGGGTACAACGATCATAAATCCCTTAAATATAGCAATATTTTAATGACGTGCCAAATGTATATAAGTTCCATATAAGTCTAAATAAGATTTTTAGAAAGATCGGTCCATAATTGACCATAACTCCCATACAAACCCCTTTTCAAAAAATCAATTTAACGGGCATAAATCCCATTAAAATTACAGTAACAAGTTAATATTGGACACAAATATGTTTTATATAAATGTAAATGATAGTGCCAAATTTTACAAGGATGAGTCCATAATTTACCATAGCTCCCATATAAGGCCCTCTTTCGGGAATCACCCAAAAGTGAATAAATTCATATAAATATTAGCATCGACGTATTCGTATGTTTTATTCTGTATTCGTATGTTTTATTTTACACTTAATATGAGCATCGACCCCTCTCCGAATTATAATGTACACAATGGTGTAGGGTATCATATGGTCGGGCTTGACCGACTATATCTTTTTTCTCTCGTTTTTTTTTTTTTATTGTAGATATTCATGGTAGATTATACTTGCAAACGTATAATATTTTTACATATTTTTTACATATTTACTAATATTAAGTCTTTAACTTGGAATTTAAATTTTTCGCATTTATTTAAGCTTACATTTCTATTCGACGATTATTCTTGTGCGAGAGGATTTTGTTATGTTAAACCACTTGTGTTAAATAAATAGAACAAGAACAAACGAAATAATAATAATACAACCATACCAAAGTATGTATTTATATACAGTTAGGGACAAAACTATTTGTACACCCATGCATTTCGTATATCTTCAATAATTTATAAAGAATAAAAAATTATTATATGTAGTTTTAATTCAGGTCCATTTTTATTGAATTATTTGATAAAAAATAAATTAATATATAACACATTGTTAAAAAAAAAGTACAATTTAAGTAAAAATCTTTGGGACAAAAGTATTTGTACATCAGTACTTTGTACAATTATTTGTACGTTGGACTCTTGTATGATGATTTTTTTTAAATACCGTTATATTTTCTTCGTTAATCGAGCTTTATTTTACAAAATAAGAAGTTGGTTTTAACGTTTTGAATAATAAGCACATCAAAAATGGGAAAGCGAAAAGAGTTGAGTTTGGATATTAAAAATTTAATTATTGATG
Organism: Protophormia terraenovae; assembly: GCA_951394005.1. Classification (NCBI taxonomy): domain Eukaryota; kingdom Metazoa; phylum Arthropoda; class Insecta; order Diptera; family Calliphoridae; genus Protophormia; species Protophormia terraenovae. The sequence goes on along the minus strand of OX596077.1, from coordinate 29,068,019 downwards.
AACATAAAAAAGGAAAATCTCTCCGGAATATAAGTAATTTAGTAAATTTGCAACATTCCACAGTACAATACATTGTAAGCAAGTATAAAAACAGCGGATCTGTTGAAAATGTGCGTGAAGGTATACGAAATATATGAGGTGTACAAATAGTTTTGTCCCTAACTGTAGGTACATATGTATATGTACACTTTTGATTTTAAATCGAGATAAGGCCATTTGAAGTTTTTTTTTTTTTTTTAATCATAAAAGTAACATTTTAAAGATGCACCGTTTATACTAATATTCTACAGTGGTTGTGAATACAATTATATAGTCAAAATTTTCTATAGTACTACAACCGATGTTATCTTGGTTTATATCATTTTGAATTCTACAGTTCATTGACCTTTCCGAAATGGTGTAAATTAAAGAAATTGATGTACCAGCAACGAAGTAGTGAGAAAAATAAATTTTAAGGAAATATGTACCTTTTAACCAAAAAGACCATAATCTTACAGTTTCATCTTGGTATCATATACATCATTTCAATAATCATGTGTGATCTTCGTGAGATATTCAAGCTCAAATTTTATAAAAAACCAATTTGTTCGCTTTGGGCCACCTCTAAATATTTTCCAATTAGTCTTAAATTAGGAGGTGAGACCGAGAATTGTAAAACCTTCATAAAAAGAAGGCCATCCTAACGTACATAGTTAAAAAAAATTAATATTTTTTATAAATTTTCATAAAATTTTTTAAACATTCAAAGGTTCATCATCCCTCGGTCATATAAAACATATTTACCTATTTGTATATCCTACACCAACATAGGTGGTTGGGGTATTATGTGTTTATTCAGAAATTGTAACGAAGAGAAAAAGTACTTTAAATGTATACCGATCAACTAAGAGTCACTTTCTGAGTCGATTTAAGAATGTTTGTCCGTCCGTCTTGACACAAATAATTATTTATAAGTATAAATGTATAAACAAATTAATTTCTGATTTTTTTTTTAATATTTTACAGAAAAAAAAAATATGGATTTCAATTACGAAATTGATTATATTAATTAAATATTTGTCTGGTTTTGCTCTAATCATGACAATGATAATATTAATTAACTGAAAATAATTGATTTTTGGTCTAAATTTCAATAAATTTAAAATTAGAATTATGATTGCAATTTCGCATTAAATCAACTAAAATTTGTATTGATACAATTCTAAAATTAATTTAATCTGTACCACACAAAAATACTTTCTTGAATAAAAAAAAAGACAAATTTCAATCAAATTATTATTTATTGCTAAATTTTAAAAATTTAAATAATTACAATACAATAAAATATTGGGTATGTACTTAATCAGGTATGTCACATACATTTTTCGGAAGTGATAATTTTCGTATAGTCGAATTCGTAATGTTTTCATTTGGCTTCTTCAGCTCAAATACGTTTTCATAAATTCGAAAAATATTAAAAATGCTTTTTTTAGAAAAAACCCAATTGATTAATGAAAATAAAGTATTTTAAAGAAGAATTAAACATAAAAAATATATTTTTGTAATTGATGAATATTTTCGAATTTTTTATGAATTAATCATTTTTGGATTTTTTTTTATTCTGGCTCAAGTTCATTATTGTAATAATTTTTGTAGAACACAGAAAAAGATTTATTAGACACTAGTAGCAGGATGGAATGCATTTTCTGATCCGCAACGATCTTTATCAGTATCCATTGTGCCTTTAGTCCTTATCGTAAAGATCTTTCTTTTAACTCACACTTTTGAAGAATTATAATACGTAACTTCATCACTTTACATATTCTAAATTCTTAAGTATTAAAATGAAATAACTTTACAAAAGCTTTTTCTTATATTTATTGTATTCTACAATGTTTGCAATGTTGTTTTACTGCTATAGCTAACCGTCGGTAAGCATAGTATGCAGATTCATATTTTGTTTGTTTTGTTTATTAGTTTACACCGTGCCCTGTGTAGTCAAATTAATTTTTGTAATTGATGAATATTTTCGAACTTTTGATGAATTAATCATTTTTGTTTCTGGCTCAAGTTCATTATTGTAATAATTTTTGTAGAATACTTTCGTACGAATTTGCGTTCTGTGACATACCTGAATATGTGTACGAATTATATGTGATGATTACAACTTGATGGACATGTCATATTCTATTAAAAGTTACGAGTGAGCTGTGCGAGATATTTGATAAAAAATAAATTTGTTTGCATGGATATTCCTTTGATGATTTTGAATGTTTTAACTTGCTAAAATTAGGTATTTCAAAAGGCTTGTTGGAACAAATTTTCAAAAGTAATCATTCGTACTCACCTTTAACACCTATGTTCTCTTATAAATTAGTAAAATGCGGAACAAAACCTCCATGTAAACTTGGACCCTGGCATACTATAATTACATACACAAAAACGCTACACAATTTGATCTACCTATAAAAAAAAATTTACTCACCAAATACAATATATTCAACATCACTTAGAGCTGATCCTTTGTCTTCTTAAGAAAAACTCGAAGCAGTTAGAAATTATTACATTTTATATTTTAAATAATTTTTTTTTCAAACGTTTTCTATTTATACCCTACACCACCATAGGTGGTTGGGGTATTATGCGTTTGTTCTGATGTTTGTAACGCACAGAAAAAATTATTGGACCTCCACCTTAAAGTATCACTTTCTGAGTCAATTTAACGATGTTCGTCTGTCCGTCTGACTGTCTCCATGTAAACCTTATGTACAAAGTACAGGTCGCAATTTTGAAGATATCTTAATAAAATTTGGCACGAATAATTACTTTGACACAAGGACAAAGCCTATTGAAATGGTTATGATCAGTTCATTATTTCACCTGTCCCCATACAAATGTCCCCCCGGAATAGGGGTTTAGTGGTCATAAATGCCTTATATATGGCACTATTTTGATGAAACTTGGTACGAGGAAGTTTTGTGTGCCAAATTTCATGAAGATCGGTCTATAATTGACCATAGCTCCCATATAAACCTCTCTTCCGAAAATTACATTAACGTGCATAAATCCTATACGAATGTTATAACATAAATGTTATACGAATGTTAGTTAATATTTGACACAAACAAGTTTTATATAAGTAGAAACAAAATTTTATGAGAATCGGTCAATAATTTACCCACTTCCGGGAATCTCCTTAAAGGGCATAAACTCATATAAATGTTAGTATCAACGCATTGTTCTGTATTTTTATATTTTATTTTACATTTAGTAATAGTGATGGTCTACAATTGGCCACAGTTCTAATATTTGGCTCATACATAATGGTGTAGGGTATCATATGGTCGGTCTTGACCGACTATAGTTTCTCTCTCGTTTTCACTTTGAATTTTTTTGAAGTGAATGACTTTTGTCAAAAGTTAAAAAAAAAAAATTATTAAATACATTAAACAATTTAATTCAAATTTAAAATAAAACGAAATAACAAATTAATTGAAATATTTATCGATTAATATTGTCTGTGTTTTATGTAATTTGTAATTGAATATTTTCACTAATTTGTGAATAAAATCAAAACTTATGCATTGATTTGAATGAAATATTCTTTGTTTTATTTGCAATAAATTAAATAAATAAAAATAATAAAAATTTTAATTTTTGATTTATTAGAATTTTTATGACTTTTTTTTTTCAATTTTGTATAAATTTTTTTTTTCGGAAATTAGGCCTGTTGACCGTCTTAAAAATTAATGTAAGAATGACTTGAAAAAAATTTTAATTAAAATTTGTTGATATTTTTTTTTAATAGAGATAGATCGACATATGCTTCAATGAATAGTTCAACTTCCTTATTTTTACAAATCTCGATTTTTCGCGAGAACTAGAGTCAATTCAAAAAAGTGCATTATTAAACCGTGTACCTGAATTGAATGAGAAATCCCGTGTCGCAGAATCAGTGTTTCCCTGTGCTATGAATCACTTTAAAAATTACTAAATTTAACATTTCCAGTAGTTGGTAACATTAAAAAATATATGAGAAATTTAAAAAATTTTGAAAATTTGAAGTAAAAATATTTTCATAATTTTTTGTCCTCTGACACTAGTGACAATTTGTGGTTTTATTAACGATTATTAATGCATACAAAATCTGTTCGCGTCAATCATTTTTATTAATGCGCGCAAAAGTTGTGGAGGTTGGAATTTGAAACTTTGAAAAAAAAATTTTAAAAATAGAGCTTTGGCTTTATCAAAATCAAATCAACGCTATTTTATAGAATTCTTGAATATAGAATTCACATGTCAAAATTATTAAAGAATCTTCAATAACTTTCGAAATTTTTATTTTATTTTTTCGTTTAAAATTGCGCAAAATCACGAGTAATAAAAAATATATTTTGGGATCGTTTGCTGAGAAATTTAAGTGAATATCAGTTCCAGTTTGGAAAACATAATCATTTAATCATTACTACTCTTGTTAGTATTCCTAAATACTAAAATTCACTTTTAATTTTTTTAAAAGTGAATTTTAGCAAAATTTGAAACTTGTTTCTTTTTTGATGATACTAGTACATTTAACATCTAAAATAGATTTTATTATATCAAAATTTGAACAATAATGTGATTTTTGAGGTTAAGAATATATTTTTTGACCCATAAAATTAAAAGTAAATTTTAGAATTAAGCAAGTAAAATTCTTTCATTTGACATCAATATTAAAATCATTTATACTTCGCGATAGTTATCAGTAAGTGAAATGTATTTAAAGAATGCCGATTTAAATGACGTTTCTTTAATTTTTTTTTAATTAAAACAAACTTTGCGAATATAAGACTTAAAGTAGGTTTCAAACAATTTTAAAATTTTTTGAAATTCCTCATATCTTAAATAACAAAGAAACACTAGAAAAATTTCTTCAAAATTTCTTCGCTCTATTTTATAAATATAGTACATTTTTTTTACTCCAGCTTCTTCTAAATGCGTAAAAAAAACAAAAATAAAATTATTTCATAAATGACAAAGAAAAAAAAAGCAAATGACAAGAAAAGATGCAGATAACAACAATAGAGTAGAAACCCTTATTATGTACAGAAACCAAAACAGAGATTATCTTCTAAAGACATTGAAACAATGACTGAAAAGCATCTTCTTAAAAATGGTTCAACCCTTAAGATAATTGACAACAATGAAAATTTTAACTAAATTTAATATTTGATACAAATCTTTAAGTTTATTATAACAAAAATTTTCAGAAATATTTATTCAAGAGCAGAAAATTTTAATTTCTTAGTATTTAATTACACAAATATTCAATTTTCACAAGACATTTTGAAATCATTATCATTATTAAGCTATAAACTATTATTTTTAAGAGTAAATAGCAAATACAGTGATTTGAAATTATTTATATATTTATTTATGCCTTAAAGAATTTTCATTTGTTACAGTTTAAAAATAACAAATCAAATCTTTTTTTGCAATTGTTTGTGTAAGTTTTGATTTCCTTCCGGTCTGTTTGTCAATACTACTTACATACTGTGTGAAAAACTTTTACTTTTTTTGCTGTCTGTGTGTAAGTCAATTTATCTGCCTATCTTTCTCTCTTTCCCCTCTCTCTCTCTATATATACATATATATATCTGTTAATCATTTTATACTTCAAGTTTGATGTTATACAAATTATATTTTCATTTCTACGAACAACAGTAAATATTTATAACTTATTTAATTCTTTTGTTAGTCAACATTTTATTCAATATTCTCATAATGTTTACAAAAATATTACTATGTATTTGTACATTGCACAATGGGGCAGAATCGAACATTTTTGGGAATAAATCTGCAATATGTTTCATTTGCGTGAAATTTGGTATGAGCGTAGCAGAGCAGTGTACAATATTAAGTTTGGAGGGGGACCCCTCAGGGGCGGAGCTAAGGGGGCTCAAAATAGGGTACCTCGGACATCAAAAATTTTTAATAGCTTGCAAAATTTTTGTTTCTCGAACGATTTCAAATACTTTACTCTTAATTATTATTGTAAGCTCTGACAAGATCTACAAAAAACATACTTATATGTCTTATTTATCTCTTATAGTTTATTAAACTTTAGAGTGGCATAGTTTCGGTTCTATAAAAGATATTGATTTCAGTCTTCTTCTATATAACAAAGAATTATGTCAGCTAAGCAATGTAATTTAGACTGAAAAATCCAGTTTATACTTTTCATGATTTTTGCATTTAAAGTAAAATTTTTGTAAAATTTTTTTTTTTTTGTGAAACTTTATCTGTAATAAAATCTTTGTTAGGAAAGATATCTTAACGAAATTTTCGGCAAATGTAAACTTTATCGTATAAAACGAGAAAGTGGAAAAAATTTTAATTTTTGTAAAAGAAATTTCACAATTCCCCAAAAAAAATTTCGAAAATCACAAAAATTGGTTTTTTCACATTTTCGACTATAAAATCCACATTTTTCCGAAGTCCCGTAGATTTTGATTATAAACTTTTAACAACATATTACAGATTCTTAAACTTCATTCCGTTTGCCGATTCGTGCTTTGGGATTTGAGAAAATATAGACTAAAGTCAAAACTTTCATATAAAATAGGTCAAAGTCGGGAGGGTGTGTACCTTGACCACTTAAGTTATTGGGCTTGTTTTTTATTTTAAAGTCATCTCTGTGAAAATATCTTTCAGAAAAATGTAAAATTATTATATGTTGTTAAAAAAAAAAAATATTTTAGAGAAAATTGAGTGTAGATAGGTTTTCGGCCAAAAAAAAAAAAAAAAACAAAAAAGTAATTTTTTCAATTTTCAAATTCTAAATCGTTTATTTTTGGACTCCGTAAAGATAACGACTACAAATTTTTTTTTATTCAATATACAATTTTGTTCTTTAACTACATAAAAAAAGCTAATAAAATCGGTCAAAAATACTAGGATATATATGAAGAAAACTGGTCCAAGAACTTGCAAAATTGATGTACTTAAAAATTCAAACGAAAATAATTAAAAACCTATAAGATCTTATCAGAGCCTACAATAATATATAAAAATATTTGAATGTATATCTCGGACGAGAAACAAAAATTTGGCAAGCGATTAAAAATTTTTGATGTCAGAGGTACCCTATTTTGAGCCTCCTTACCTACGCCTCTAATGGGTCTGTTGGGTCCCCCTTCCAAACTTAACATTGTACACTCCTATGCTCTGTTCATACCAAATTTCACGCAAATCAAATCAAAGTCGATTAGAAGTTACAGTTTTATTTCCAAAAATTTTCGTTTCTGCCCCACTGTGCATTGTACAAGTATGTATGTATTTTATTGTATTGTAAAAGTTGTTGTTAATTTTGAATGAGTTGACACAATCATTGTTGATATTCTTGTAAATACCTAATTTTAAATGGGATTTAATATTTTACATCGTCATTGTCATTGTCGTTGTCATCATCAGTCACTGCATAAAAATCTTAATATACATAAAGTGTTCAAGTGTAAATTATTTAAATATTGAAAAATTTAAGTGGGTGTTTGAATGAATAGCTTCATATTGAATTAAACAAAATATTTTTTAAATATATATTAAACATTTATTTTTTTAGAGAGCATAATTTACTTAAATTTCTAATGAAATATGCAAATTTCAATTAATATTTTATTATAGAATTTCAATTTTCATAGCATTTTGATATACATATGTTAGTGTGTCCCCTCGAATACAGGAAAAAGATAAACGTTTATCTTCAGTTCCCTACTAGCGATTTTAAAATACTTGGAGTTTTGTCTCTAATTGTAATTTAGAACTTTTATTGAGAGATTTTAAACATTTTATAAATGTTTAGTTAGTATTTCTTTTAAAGGTACAACATGCTAAAAACATCATATCTATGTATGTTAATCTATGGTATTAACCAACACAGCGACGATTTTTTCCATATTTCTAGTAATTAATGAATTCTACCCCAAAACCAAACTTTTGAGTCAATGAAAAGATCAATTAAAATTGTTGATACATTAACATGAAGTATTTTATCTACGGAATTTTGAAAAGAGGTCGAAAATGGCGCTTACTTTTTTTTTTATTAATAGAAAACTAAAAAATGAGGTTTTGGGTTTTTAAGAATCTTTTTGAGAGAATTTTGATGTCCGTCCTTTCGTCCGTCTGTTTGTAAATTTTTTCAAATTTTTCAATTCAAAATCGGTTATTTTTGAGATTAGAAATTGCAGATTTATTTCCAAAACTGTTATTCTGCCCCACTGTCTACTGTTTGATAAAGCAAACAGAAAAAAAGTCTACTGGAGTTTTTTCGAAATAATAATAATAATTGTTATGTAATGAAAATGAAAATGTATTGTATCGAAACGTATTTTCGAACTACCTTAAATTGATTCCAGGAAAAATAATAAAGAAAATAAGCTCTATAAGGTATTTAGTGCAGGTTAATGGTAATAGGAAAATCGCTCATATAAATCAGTTATGAAAAGTAAATATTCGACACATTCAATATAGACCAATAACATACTGTATCGAACGTAGGAAAAGATTGAGATCTAATGAGGAACCAAATATATTAACTAAAAATAAAACCAGAAAAATGCGTGAGGAAGATTGTAATATTATCGAGCTTGAATAAAAAAATAATTTATATTGTAATATATATCGTCACCGAAAATGCAAAGCAACGAAAAATCAAAATTTTAAAATCCAAAATACGTGTGATTACAAATTTTCAGACTTGTAGTTCAAAAAATGACGATTATATTAACGAAAGCAATAATTTTCTTAAGTCAAAATAACGTAACATCACATTTGTTAAAAAAATAAAAAAAAATTTTTCTTTTTCTTTTTGCAAATTTAGATTGCAAATTATTAAAAATATAATAGCTATTAAAATTTTGGAGTAGAAGTTATCAGAAATCGTTTAAGTTACAATTTTTCTAACATTTGTATTGATGTTACGTTGTTTTGGCTTCCGAAAATTGAAATCCTGAAAAACGTAAACCACAAACTTTAAAAATATTTAATAAAAATATTCATCAACAATATACTAGGCAGTAGTTAAGGATGTAATAACCCAAAAATCTTGCTTGTAGGACAATTCGTTTAGATTTTAGAAAGTTTTTTGTGCCTCCTGTAAAGTTATGAAAACTGATGTTACGTTGTTTTACATTTTCGGTGACGATATGTTCATAAAATTAAATAAAATTTTTTTTGCAGTAGTCATTATATATATAAGCATAATTCCATAACTAATAGTAATTATCTCATAATTCTTTAAAAGGGTAAGGGAATGTTATGTATTTAAATTCGTACTACTACATTATTATTTTCTATCTTTCATTCCTTTTACATTACATTGTTATTGCTCTCTTTATACAATTTATCTTCTTCTATCTATATATATAAAAATTAATGTGTGTTTGTTTGTATGTATGAATGTATGTTTGTTTGAAGTTTATAGCCGCCTAAACGGCTAAACCGATTTTCTTGAATTTTTCACAGTGTGTTCCTATATGTCTGGAAAGAAAAATAGGCTACTTTTTATTTTGAAATTCTATGTGGGCGAGGTGTCACGCACACTTACTAAATAACTATTAAAAGTAGTATATCTAGGAAATTGGTAATACTAGAGTCCTCAAATTTTGCACGAACAACTTTGACACCTATATGAACATTCTGGAACTAGAAATAGGGGGTGTGGCACATCCCACGCCTAATATTGCTTGCCGATACCAAATGCCGTAAATTTAGGATACTATTACAGTTACATTTCCCAAATTTTGTACAATAAACTTAAGTGTCAATGTGAACATTTTGTGCAAAAATGGGCGGAAAAGAAATAGTGGGCGTGTCATCTCTCATATAAAGTTAATACCAAAATTCTTATATCTGGGAAACTATAAAAGTTAGAGAGCTCAAATTTTGTACGACTAGCATTAGCTTCAATATGAATATTTTGGACAAAAATTGGTACACTAGCAATAGTGGGCGTGGCACCTCCCATATAAAGAAAATATTAAATTATATCTTAGAAAATATAACAGTTAGAGTTCTAAAATTTTGTCGAATCCACTTTGGTATCAATATTAATATTTAAGAAAAATATGGGCGGACTAGAAGTAGGGGGCATGGTACCTCCCATATGAATTAAATGCAAAAATTTTGACATCCATGAAAACATTTGTCTAATAAATTAGCGGATTATGGGGTATGGTTCCTCCCATAAAAATTAAATACAAAAATGAGTATATTTTTTTAATCCTTTAATTACTATGTATTTCATTTCGGGGGGTGGCGAAGCAAACCGAGTATTAGCTAGTTATATATGTAAGTATAATTCCATAACTAATAGTAATTATCTCCTATTCCTTAAAAAGGGTAAGGGAATTTTATGTATTTAAATTCGTACTACTACATTATTATTTTCTATCTTTCATTCCTTTTACATTACATTCTTATTGCTCTCTTTATACACTTTATGTTTATAATAAATCAGTAAGATTTTTATTTTTTCACAGTATTAAAGCAGATAATATGTATTATTATTCAGAAAATTTTTAGAATAATCAACCTGTAATATTTTAAATTGCATTCCGCGAAATTTCCATTTCCATTTTAAATTTTTATTTTAAAAGACCTTTTATTTAAAATTAATACACAAAAAGTTGATAAAAATTTCTCTCTTTTACCAAAATATAACAAAATGTTTAACTTTGATAGGTTCGTACAAGGAAATAGCACAAACTAGCTTGATGATTTTAATTAATACTGACACACAATTTTGTCTACTTTTATTCGATACCCAGGTTATTACGAAAATTTTATTTAAATGTCTGTCCCTTTGGTGTCGATTTTCCTGTTGAGTAGGGCTTTGGATTTGGATAATTAAATGGAGAAAAAATTTCAGTTTGTGAGGCTGACATACAATTTCAGACATTCGACGTCTCTTGCCTTTAATTCGTGTGATGGCTTCCTTGCTTTTGGATGAATCTCAATGCTTTAAATGTTTTGATCTTTTAAAATCCTTTCGAGTGGAAATTTGACATCCTGGAACAAAACTGGTTTCACAGTTTTGTTCCAGTGTATGGGTCTAGTCTTATTCATATAACGATTTTTTCAAGTGTGGGAGTGATTTTTGCTGGCTAATATACATTGTATATACTTAGAAGTAAATAGTAAAAGGTAACATATTCTTAAGTTTTTTTGCTGTAACATTTAAATAAAAATATTATATTGCAGGGATTCTTAGCTTTCATTTGACATCCATATTAGGTTGATATATTATTTGTAAATATTTTATAAATTTTTTTAAATATGTGTATCCTTCGAACCTTTGAAATCCTTTTTTGAGTAAATTTGTCGTCCTAGATAAAAATTGAGTACGCAGTTTTACTACGTATAGTCTATACTTTTGTGCTTGTATCGATTTTTTTAATGTGAGAAAATGTCACACGGTGGATTCCACGGAAAATAGTAACTTTATTAGATAATTTAATACAACGATTCGAACTTCATCCAACTTCGATCACTTATTCCCACTCTTATTTCAATAAAACAAATAAATGTATATACCTCTAAGAAACAATTGATTTAAAATCCACAACGATTGCGATCATATTTATAATTTACGGTATCGACTTTTTAATACCGTTCGATTAAAAATTTTATATAAACATAATATAATTTAATAAATCGATACTGAAGTGGTGTCAAGTTGATGTCTATTGGTATAAATTTTCGTTAATGAACATAAAGTCTTGAATTTGAACACATAGAGTAAGATTCACCATTTACACTAAATGGTATCGTTATCAATACGTATGTGTTCGATTTTTCTCTGCGGGTAAGGACCCCTAGAGATACGTCGACCCCTTTTTGGGAACCCCAGTTCTAAAGTACATATTATGTATGTACATATATAACAATTTTATGTTGATAAATATTTGATGAATTTATATTAACATATTCCGCCAATTTTATTATAAATTCATGAATAATCAAATAAAATTTTAGTTCAAACAAAACATGTGCATGAATCATTTATATTATTTTATAAATATCATTCATACGTTATGACCTACATTATGAAATTTATTATATGTATGTATATCGTCATTTAAAATGTAAAAAGCCATTAGTTTTTCAAGCAAATATTATTAATAAATTTGTTCGCATATAAAAAAATAAATAAATAACGCAACCGTAGTATTTTATTTATATACATTTTTTATTTTATCAATTCTATATCAAAATTTGAAATATACCATTAGATTCAGAATCACTTTCTGAGTTGATTTAACAATGTCCGATCGTCTGGTTGTTCAGTAAATTGGTGCGCAAAGAAGATAAATAATTCAATAAAATTTTGAATGAGGAACTTTTTGACACAAGGACCAATCCTCAAATTGGTCGATATGATCGATCCGGTATTTGACCTAGTCAGAAATTTCCGCCCGGAATGTAGTTTTCAAACATATTCATGCTTTTTATTTGATTAATGCTCCTATATAAGTTCAAATATAGATTTTGATGTGCCATGGGCGTGTCTAATATTTCGCCCATAATAAGGCCATTACACAAGTATTCGTGTTTGGAAATGCTAGTTAGGCCTTTTGCATTTTCGGTAACGATAAGTATGTAAATAAATGTTGGAAAGGTAAATAAGTTTCTGCATACAACGTTAGCATTTTAAAATTAGTTTGAATTCAGATAAAATGTTTCACGTTTTTATTTTTGGCATTTTGTTCTGATTTTGGATTAACAAACACATATGAATGTATTTTATTGATTTATTTTGCTAAGGATGCATTTATAACAACTTACGAATAATTTAGTAAAAATGTTTCTATTATACTTTTAATGGCTACAGTTGCTTAAAATCTTAATTTCATTTTGAACTTCCTGTGATTCATCTGGTAGTTTTTGCATAATTTCAATTGATTTATTTTAATATAAAATTAAATATTTTTTGTTTAGGCAAGCTAACATCTTTTATTTTATTACAATGAAAAAACGTTTACCCAATTGTACCCAATAACTCTTTAAAACTCTACACATATCTCTAAAATACCCCATTTTTAGGGTAATTTTTACAAAATTACTAAAAATATTTGTGCAACATATATCCGCATAAATTTTATTTTAAAATATAGTCCACTATCTGAACTTAATCCTCCTGTTTAAAAAAAGAATAATAGTTTTACAAAAATTCCACTTGGAATTTTGAAAATTTAAATTTTTGCTACTATAAGATTATTTATGAAAAATGAATGAACTTTGAGAAAGTGTATCAAAAAAAGTAAACAACATAGAACAATAAATAAATACAGATTATGATAACACAGTTTGTTCTCTATTACCCGGTATACAAATTTATTGAAATATCTACACTTTAATTTTTGAATTCATCCTCGTTTTGAGTACTGTTCAACCTAACGTGCGGCGTCGGTGTTATGAAGGTTTACGATAAAAAGTTATAAAAAATTTCCAAAATTATATTTTCAGCAATATTTTAAAATATTTCACACATGTGTAACCCACATCAATATGTCTAAAATACAAATTAAATGTGATACGATATAGTTGATGGCGCCGAAGATAATTGCGATCATATTTATTTTTTAACATTTCATTAAAAAAGAAGTTTAATTCACAAAGTACGCTTGATTTTCTCGTCTTTTGATTTTATAAAATATATTTTTAATATTTGACAATCAAAAATTTTATTTAATTTTATATTAATGGACAAGAAATGACCATTTATGTTTTGGTAGTTAAAAGTCAGATATTTAAATAAATTGTAAAAATAACATTTTAAGTCCGATGTCAAAAATAAATGCATATATGTAACATACACAAAGATATACAAAATACATATTAAAGAAAGTTCGATAAGTTCTATATTAGTGAACATAATCGCAATTATATATCTATAATTATATTAACCTTCCCTTCGAATATCGAGTAAAAACAAAGTATCCATAGATTTTTAAATATTTTTTAACTGTATTTAATTCACTGACGTGTTTTTTTTATGTCTTACCACAAAAAAACTCTTCAAATGATGTTAATAAATAAAAAGTTGCAAATATTAATTTATATTACTATAAAATAAAGTTTTCAATGACAAAAATACATACTCAAAATTTTTAAAAGTTGCATTAAATTCAAACGCGTAATTATTTTTGAGTGCCACATGATTCCAATATAAGTTATAATAACAGCTACAGATTGGTATACATTTATTGGTATACATTTTATGCAGTTTTTCTGTTGAAACCCATTTTTCGCTTAACCAAAATTATATAGATGTACTTATTATAAATTTAAATTCACTCATAGTGCGAAAAAATTCTAATATAAAATACGCAAAATTTTAGATCAATTTAAAAATGTTATAAAATTTTTGCAAATTAATATTTTATGACGCCACTGTGATTTTAAAATGTAATTTGGAAACCTTTTACCCATATACTTTTTTGTTTTGCTTAATTTAATAACACACGTCAACACTAAAAAAAAGTATCTAGAAATTCATGTTTCAGATTTATTCCATCAAGTCATATTTTTAACCCATTGATGACCAAAGAAAATATGATTCCATGATGAGTTTTTAGGTTATACAATTTTTCATGTTTTGTAGCCAAAATATGGGGCTACAAAAATGTTGCAATAGTCAAGGCTCTAACTTGTCACACATAGGCCCTAGAAGACTTTAAAGTTGTAAAAATAAAGAAATTTTCTATTAACCCTCATAAAACCATTGAAAAATTAGAGGTAAAGAGTGGGTGTAGAGGCAAAATTTATATTTGATATAACAAACAAAAGACCGTAGATCTCAAAAAAAAGTAAAATTTTTAAAATCGGACTGACAGAAAATACGTTGCCATCAAAGATATGAAAAAAATAAAAATACAAATTTAAATAACAGAGAACAAAAAATTATAAGGACTGCGCACGAAAAAATCCGTGCATGCAAATCTGCTTATAGAAACTAAACCAATGGGCGATTTTTTTTAAGTGATTTTATTATTAATGCCTGTTATGTTCAAGTTCTAAGCATAAAAGAATAAATTATTTTCTGTTGGTTTTTAAGGAAATATCTGATCTTTTCCAGAATTTTTCTAATTAAAGGTTTTATTGTGTTTCAGTCACTTTTTTGCTCGAATAAGTTCACTTATTTTTAAACTCCGTATCATTTTATGCTGAGCTTTTAATGTCCTTTAAATTATTTTTTACTAGAGTCCAATATCTTTCAGTTGCACGGAGTTCCAGACAATTTGATGAATTAGCCTCTTTCGGTACAAATACTTAAAATTTCTTTGTTACCACTCCATTGTTTTGTTGTTGTAATGAGAAAAAGCGAGATCAGGCCAGAATACAGCGGATACACTGTATTTTCTTAATTAATAGAGAAGTCTTTTCCAAAGGCACTATTTCACGTATATTTCTGTGTTAATGGAACCATTTTTTAAGAATGAAGTGCTTCTTCCCCGCATATGCATATGGCTTCCCAAATCAAAAACTTTCTTGGGAATTTTGATTTTTTTGATATACGAAATTTTTCTGTCATAATCCCTCCAGCATCTGTGACATGGAATTCCTGGCTAGGAAGTTAAGAAAAGTCAGCCTGTACGAACGTTTCATCGTCTATTATACGCTAATCATAATTATGAAAAAAATTCATCTAAAGTACTTTCATGTTATTTTTTAACTCCAAATTCTAGCTTGCATTTTTAATAGGATTTTTTCTTACTTTATACGTCTTCAGGCTAGATTTCCTTTCAAATTTTCTGATAAAGATTCAAAGCAATTAACTTTTTGTGACACTTTTCTTCCATAGATGAGGGGATTTTCTTTTAAAATCCTTTCTATTTTGTCTAAGTCCTACAGCCTGAAAATATTATTTGTCTTTCACAACGAGGTTGTGAACATAACTTCTTTGCATTATATTATGACCCAAGAAACTGTATTTTGTGACACAACAGCCTTTCTAGCAATTATTTTATATGACCGATGTTAGATTTCATAAAAAATTTAAAATATGTGTTTATGTGTTTTTTGTTAAATTTCCATTTTAAGAAAAACTTGTTTTGCTATAAATTGGCATAATTTTAACTCGTTAAACTATATATAGCGCAGAAAGTTAAATAAAATATAAGTTTTTTTTTTTTTTTAATATTTTGAACTTCATTGAAAAATATATGGATATTTTTTTCTTAAATTACGATTTAAGAATGTACTATTTTTAATTTTTTTCTCATACTAAGAAATAACAATAGTCTGTCACCAAAGTAGGATTCCATTTCCCTTGATATAATCTCTTAGCAACAGCGTTTTGGTTGCTGAGAGATTCATATATTTTCAGTGCTTTTAGCAATATTAAAGACTTTTAATTGCTATGGAGGGCATGTTGGAGTCATTGCATATTCTACACTTTTATGACATTATTTCTTTTCTATATAATACGGATTCATAATTTGCTCGATCTATTACCCAGAAAATTATATAACCTAAAAATTTCTTAGAGGTAAATATTTCGTTTGGTCATCAATGGGTTAAAAGTGTGATGTGATGGAAATGTATCATGTAACTTTTTTCATTATTTTTAATCTAAAGAGTATAAAAAAATAAAATTATTTAAACTTGGATTTTTATTTTTTCAAACTTTTGGTGTCTACGCATTTTCTGCCAATGCGATTTTAAAAATTTTACCATTTTTGAAATCTACGGTCTTGTGTTAGTTATATCAAATACAAATTTCTCTTATACACCCACTCCTTACTCCTCATTTTTCAAGAGTTTTATTTTTAGAACTTCAAAGACTTCTAGGGGCTATATGTGACAAGATAGAGACTTGACTAGTACTAAATTTTTGTAGCCCCATATCTTGCCTATAAAACATGTGTGACTTACTTCCTCTACCTATTACCTGGAAAATTATATAACCTAAAAACTCCTCAGGGAAAATTTTCATTTGACTTTTTACATCAAGTCTAGGGAATAATAATTTTGTAGACTTATTCCAGATATAAATTTTTTTTTGCGATTTTGTTAACCTGTGTAATTAAGTTAATAAATTTTAACAAAAATAATAATTCAAACTAAAATTTTGATATAAAATACCGGCTGAAATGTATTTAATTTATATTTAATTGTAAAAATATATTTAATTATATTATAAATAGTAATTAAATACACTGGTCGCCAAAAAAAAATCCTCCTTTATAGACGAATAGTTGGACTTGATGAATTTTAATATGCTAAACACGAATCTTTTAAGAGCATGTAAAAGATACAAAGACTAAGCTACATGCAAACATTCGCTTCCCTTCATCAAATTCAACCTTTATTTTACTGGACCATATACTTTAGGGTGGTCCGAAATTCATTTTTCAAACTACATTTAAAAGTATCTAAAGTTATAAAAGGGGACATCATTTTAAACATATTTGCAAAATTTCAACTTCCTACGATGATTGCAGCAGGATGCTACATGGTCATTATGACCACCCAAATATATATACATACATACATACGTAGGTAAAGCTGTGTGCAAAAAAAAAAAATTGTAGCACTATTTTTTTGTGTGCTGTTCAATTCTTAGCTAAAGAATTCAAAAACAATTTGTTTATATGAAAGTCTTAAACAGGGTCAATAATTATAAAAAAAATTATTTTTATTTTTCTATGCATCTTCGGAAGTTACCGTTATTTTACTTAAGCCGCTTTGTTTTTGCCTGTGCAAAATAATAGTAGCAAAATGATAAACATTGGCAAAAAGTATTAATGTTTTATTATTTTGGATCCTTTCGGATTTTAAGTAAATTATATAGCCGTGTACTGTACATACAGTGAAATTTAGCTTTTAAAAAATGTTTAAATAGGTGGCGGCAAAAACTGTATTCCTAGCATCCGTACCTTATTGGTAAAAATACTTTATGAAGATAAAACATACAAATTTCTGCGAAAATTTTGTGGAATGTTCCAAACCAGGAAACACGAACTCACAAGTAAAAAAGTCTTCCAAGTGACTCTACGTTTACAAAGCGAATGGTAAACTCAAACACATTTGTGATGTCTATTAAGGCAAAAGAGGACTTAGAGCTGAAAGTTGATGCGTCAACTATTTTTTTACATCTCCAAAAACAAAATCTGTTAGCAAGATTCCAAAGGAAAGACCCATTACTAAACTACAGACAGGTACGCAATCGCCCTTATTTTGCGATACTTTACTCCGATTGGCCCTATACGAAATGGCGCACGTTCTCTGCACAAATGCGTCCAAAGTACTTTTTTTTATGCATATGGGAAGCATGGGACATGAATATATGTGACGTGACCAAATAACAATAATATGACCCAAATTTTTTTCAAGTCCGTCAAGCACTATGGTGGGAAAATCAACATTTGGGAATGTTTTTCATGTCATGGTCCATATTTTGGATAAGAGGTAACATGGATGCCCCAATATATGTGGAAATAGTAAGTCATGTTGTCTTATTCAGAGAAGAATATGCCACTAAAATGTGTGTTTTAGCAGGAAAATTTTCCTAAGAAACTAGTAAATTGACAAAAAAAAATGGTTTTCCGAAAATAAAAGTGATGTTTTGGAGGGACCGACTCAGTCACTATATCTGATCTATATTAAAAATCTTTGGGGAGATGTAAAAGATGCTCTTTTTAAAAAGAAACCGGGAAATTTGCAGGAATTGTGGACGCCAGTGCAGTCAGCTTGATGTCAAGAGGTCCAGGGGTTATTAGTGGACTCAGTGCCCGCCGCTGCGCCACTGTCAAAGTTAATAGGGATATTCCACAAAATATTAATGTGTATAAACAAAATATGCCAAAAAAGATAAACTTAATCACGTAGTTTTGTCTGTACAGGTGTTTTTTATCGATGCTACTATTATTTTGCACAGCTAATTTCTTGTGTATTCAATCTCTTTAAGTATTTTATCTGAATTACGATGTTTAATTTTAAGATTTATTTATTTTTTATAAAATTTGGGAATATATAATAAAATCCAATAACAAACACTTCTTGAAATAAACAAAACATCTTCATTTTATTGAAGGTAAAAATGTTACATATGCTGCTACTATTATTTTGTACACAGCTGTTTATATATTCTTTAATACAGTTTATGTTTTAATATTCATATGTATATTTCGCAGAATCAACTTTTCTGCAGAATCAGAAAAAGCTAAATATTATTAATTTGTAAATAATCAACATTTATTTTAAAGTGAATAAACTTATAATTTTATTAAATTGGAAAAATGTATATTAATTCAATGCAAATAAACTTAAAAATAAAAAATGCCCTTGCATTTCTATAAAATAACAAAAACAAAAACATAAAAATAGACAAATAATACAAAGGAAAAGTTGAAAAATTTGTTCCTTGCTCTTTGCAGCAAAAAATATTTTACAAGAGGTGAATGTAAATCAAATGACATTTGAACGAAACAAAAATAATACATTTTACAAACACCAACATTCAATGAAAGTTTTGCAAACAATAGAAAAATAATATAAAAACTTTTTTTAAATATTTTAAAAAGAAAACACCAATAGATCTTAGTGTTTGTTTCTTACAACATAACTGAGGTCAAAAACTTTTAAATTTGTAATATAATAACGATAAAACTATTTAATAATGAAATGCACTACGAAAAAAAATAAGACATAACTTAAACAGAAAAGAACAAAGCACAATAGAATAAGTTTAGAAGTTGCAATGACAAACACCAAACACAACTGCAGAAATGTCATCAGTAGTTGAAAGTTTATAAAATGATATTGAATAAATTATTATGTAAAATTATATAGAAAATTGTCATCAGCACCATCCTATGAGAATTTTGTGGTTTATAGTTTGTACATTATTTGAAATATAAAAACCACTTAATTCGCAAATGTCTGGAGAAAAAGGAAACTAAATATACATATTAAAATATGTATATTGAATATTGAGTTTATCAATATGGATGTAACAAGACTTTAGTACTTTAACGCAAAAGTAATGTTATCTTTGGCTAGTATGTAAAATTTATGACAATTGTTGTATCATAGAATTTTGTGCCAAATGTAATTTTAGATTTTTTTTATAAATAGTATGATTCCGAGATATTTATTGTGTTACTTAAGAGTTTTGAATTTAATATTTAATTAAAGAATCATATTTTTGAATACGAAGCTTATTTTTTAGGTCCAGTTTTTTACTGCTGACAAAATTTTAACTTTAAGCCCAAATTACAATAGCGCGTAGTCAGCAGCAGTGTGTGCTACCATAATCAGCTGATTATTTAGAATGCACTGTTTGTTATGGTGTTGATTACATTTAGTCAGCAGCAGTTTGCAGTGCTGTTTCATTTAGCCCTGTTTCTAAATTCATTGCGCTGCATTCAGATTGAGAGCGAGACAAAGAGAGTGAGCCAATAAATGAGAGGCTAAAATACACAAGTAGAACAAAGCTAGATGGTGGTTGTAAATCAGTGTTCCTCAAAACCAAGGTAGATTAAGAAGGTAACGACAACTCTACAACAACTACAACACCAAAAAAATCCCATGTATTTTGTTTTTGCATTGTCATCTCTTATGTCAACTTTAATTTTGTCATTTCACATGTTTCTTTACAAAAAACAAAAACAATTCATATAGTAAAAAGATAGGAGAAAGACGCAATAACACAAAAGTAAGCAAAAAAAATGTAAACATAAACAAAAATTTGACACTTCAAATTACAAAACACAGGCAGCCTTATTGATTTCAAAAAGAAAAAAAAATTCTCAGCTGTTTTAATGTCGTTACCTTCTTAATCTACCTTGCCCCAAAACCATGCACGCGTGCATTTTGTGTTATTCTCTTGAAATGAATAAAAAACACACAAATCAACTCAGTCTCGCACAAGCATTTACAGAAGAAGGTTGTGTTAACGCTTGTTGCTTGAGATACACTCATGAAAAATGTTTATTGTAAAGTGGCAGTATGAGTTCTTGATGGATGAACAAATAATGATTATTTTAGATTTTTATTATTTACTCAAATAAACAGTGTTGCCAGTTTAGCCTTTTTAAGGCTAAATCTAGAATTTTTATTTTGCTTTTAGCCTTAAAGTTTTCGTTTTAGCTTCTAGCCTTTTTTCTAGCTTTTTTTAATTTTAAACTAGCCTTAAAAAGGCTAAAAATTTACTCATTTTATTTCTACATAATCATCAATTTAAGCATTTTTGTGTATTAGTTCGCACAAAAAAAATCAAAATTATTTATATTTAACGAAAATTTTCGCCTGCGGTGCTTCATTCTACGAAAATATTATAAGTATTTTTTTAACAAACTTTGTTACCTATAAAAACTATTTATGTTATATTTACAAATTCGCTAAAATATCTTTAAGAAATACCAAAATCTAATAAAAAAAAATAAATAAATAAATAAATAAATAAATAAATAAATAAATGCGTTTTTAAATAAAACAATATATTAGCTTTTTTTCTGGCTTTATTTTTTGGGACATTTAGCCTTTTCTGACTTTTTTTAAAGTCTAATTTAGCTTCTTTTTTTCTCAAGTCCTGGCAACACAGCAAATAAAGATTTCGATCTTTTGTCTTATATACTAAGAATATAAATTTTGTTATATTCTAAGTTAAAGTCACATAAAAATATTATATTTTAATCAAATACAAAAATATAGTCATTAAATCATCATGTTTAGGGTCGCTGTTTATTACTATTCAAATTCTAAACTATTTAAGTTTATTTCCATTTACATATCTTAAATTCACGAAGAAACTTTCAAAATTAAATACTACAAACATGAGGTTATTTTTCTAGTGTATAATTTCAAAGTGAGAGAGTTAAGCCCCAACCAGTCAACTTTCCATCGCAACGTAGAATGAAGAAAAGTAGCGTGAAACATTTTGTTCAACCAGTCAACAAAAGTAAACGTAACATATGTTTTTCAACATTCATTGTGTAAACAACCCTGTTTTTCGGTTATTTTGTGAGCAAAATTAATTACAGGGTTGGTAAAAACTCACGCAGCTACGTAAAAATCTATTTTCTGTAGATTTCTGCGATACGCTACCTAGAATCTTTGTGTCAATAGCTACATACACACATAAAGCTGGTTGAAACAGCTGATTGCTATACGATGATTTTTTGTTGAGTGGTTGGGCCTTTAGACAAAACATACACAAAGACAATTGTGTAGGTATGAGTATGGGGATCACTGTTGTAAATTGTGGCTGCCTACGCTGAATTGTAATTATAACGGCAGCAACATGTTGTGCTGACAGTGATCAGCTGATAATTTTTGCTGATACAGTTGCTGACTACGCGCTATTGTAAGTTGGTCTTAAAGCTCATATATAAGAAATACTTCGTTTCAGCATTAGTTTTAATGTAATTTTATTATGAATGCACTTTTATTAAAATGAATATAATAATATAATATTGTTGTAGTAACAATGACGAACCATGTTTTTTCTCTGCGTGTAAGATATTTAAATAAATAAATTTAAATAAATTTTATTTAAGATATTTACAATGTTTGATAGGATTAGTGTAGCAAATTTTAGTAAAAGTAGCGTTTTAAAAAAAGTTTGCCAAAAAAGTCAAAATCCTGAGCAAAATTTCTTTTGACAAAAGTGACTTAAATATATATTTTCGATCAATTTTATTTGTTGCTGTACAAATTGCAATTTGTTATATAAAAATTCAAAAAAGAGTGAAATTTTTGGGTGATTTTCAAAGAGTCCCTAAATTTGTTTTTCAATAAATAAATTTTAATTTTGCCTCCGACTTTATTGTGTAAACTTTGAAACTGTATACTGCAGTGAATATTCGATTGAGGAACACACAAACTCCAACGATACTTAGTGATTATTAGAGGTATGAAATTTGGACCATATGTTCGAACAAAGAAACTAAAAACAAAAGGAGAGAGTTGTTTAATACCTTTTGGATGATTTGGACATTTAGGCGATAAAATGGGTAAAAACTGTATTTTTGTATCCTATGTAAATTGTAAACTAATAAAAATATAAATAAAATTCTGATCGTATACATTTCCTTAATAAAAAAAAAAAAAAATAGCAAACATGTCTTAACTACTAAAAATGAGTCCCCTTTTAAACTATAGTATAAATTATTAAAGAAACTGGATCTATTTTTTCAACTACAACTAGTCACCACTTTTCATACACGTGTACGCAAAGAAAAAATATGGTTCTAGAGATCATAAACTAAGAGCAACATACTATGATTGTAATATATGATTCCAGGTTACAATAAGTACATTTGTACGTAAACATTATTATGATTCCATTTTATAATTTATTAATAAAGTTTATAACCTTACTAATAACTTTTACTAAGGTTAATAACCTTTTCTTAAATATTGCTTCCAATTTCATCATGTTTTTATCATTTAATAATCCCATGTTATCATATATATAAACTAACTATGATGAAAATCATATGTATAATCCCATTTTATCATATATATAATTCCATTTTATCATATATATAAAATAATTTCATCATATATGTAATCCCATTTTATCATATATATAATCCCACGTTATCATGTATATAATTCTATTTTTTCACAAGAACTGCGCACGAAAAAATCCATGCATGCTCTTGGGCTTATAACTTTTGATGTGGTGAAAATAATAATTCTGTTAACTCGTTTGTATTTGCCATTATGCTCACTTGCCATGCGCTAAGTCTCATGGTAATAGCAAAATTGGTTTTTCTTAAAATGGAAGTTTAACAAAAAACACATAAACCCATAATTCAAATTTTTCATGAAATCTTGCATTGGTCATATAAAATAATTGCAAGGAAGGCTGTTGTGCCGCAAAATACAGTTTCTTTGGTCATAATATTATACAAAGAAATCATAATCACTGAATGGTAACCTGGCAATTTAAGACAAATAGTATCTCCAGGCTGTAGGCAAAATAGAAAGGATTTTGAAAGAAATTCACCTCATCTCTAGAAGGAAAGTGTTACAAAAAGTTAATTGCTTTGAATCTTAATCAGAAAATTTGGAAGGAAGTCTAGCCTGAAGACTTATAAAGAACATGACTTTTTTCAATTTCCTAGCCAAGAATTCTAAGTCGCAGATGCTAGAGG
Organism: Protophormia terraenovae; assembly: GCA_951394005.1. Classification (NCBI taxonomy): domain Eukaryota; kingdom Metazoa; phylum Arthropoda; class Insecta; order Diptera; family Calliphoridae; genus Protophormia; species Protophormia terraenovae. The sequence continues at coordinate 29,043,894 of OX596077.1, read as the reverse complement.
GATTATGGCAGAAAAATTTCGTGTATCAAGGAAATCAAAATTCCCAAGAAAGTTTTTGATTTAGAAATCATATGTATACCCAGGAAATGCACTTCTTTCTTAAAAAATGGTTGCATTAACGGAGAAATATACGTGAATAAGTGCCTTTGGAAAAGACTTCTCCCTTTCCTAATAAAATTCAGTATATCCTCTGTTTTCTGGTCTGTTCCCGCTTCTTCTCATTACAACAACAAAACAATGGAGTTGTAACAAAGAAATTTTAAGAGTTTATACCGATAGAGGCTAATCCATCAAATTGTCCGAAACTCCGTGCAATTGAATATAGATATTTGACTCTAGTAAAAAGTAATTTAAAGGACATTAAAAGCTCAGCATTAAATGAAACAGAGTTTAAAAATAATTGGACTTATTCGAGCAAAAAAGTGACCGAACACACAATAAAACCTTTAATTAGAATAATTCTGGAAAAGATCAGATATTTCCATAAAAACCAACAGAACTTGAATATAACAGTCATTAATAAAAATATCACCTTAAAAAAAATCCCCCACTGATCCCCAGAATGTATGCTTAGCATTATAATCGCCAGCTGCCAGTAAACGGGGTGATTTAAAAAAGTGTTTATATAGATTTTCTGAAACTGAAAACCAGGGGGGGTGAATATATCGATGAAATAACTAAATTTCTATAACAATCTTCTATACAGATTGTTGTAGCTTGAAGATAATTTTTACAAAGATCACACATTAAGTAGTGTTTAATTCGAGTCTTTATTAGAATAGCTGAGCCTCCATATGCTCTTCCTCGGGGATCTTTTGTATCATAAAAAACATATCCATTTATCTGGAATATACTTCGAGATGTCAGATGACACACACATAATATTAAATAATTTTTTTAAACACTTTTATAGCATTTCAATTTCTAAAATGTATTCATTTTTCACACGTTAACAAATATTTTTTTTTTAAATATTTTTGACATTTTATTTTTGGTTGTTGAATTTTAAACTAAACGAAAACAGTTACAATTTTTGGTATTAAAAATGTAATCGATTTTAAAAGTATTTATATTTTTGTTCATATTTAGCAAAAGAAAAAAAGTATAATAATTAAATATTTATAAATACAATACACATTAATACCCAGCAAAAACTTGGTAATGACATGTAGTTACGGATGTAGTTACTTTGTAATGACAACAACATATTGTGTGCATTACATAGAAGTTATTTAGTAACTAATCATTTATAACCCGAATGTAAATAATTATTTATGATCAGATTTTTGAAAATATTTATTTTTATTGATTTTTATAATGCAGTTACCAATTTATATATTTGAAGAAGGGATACATAAATGAAAGGCAAAATTTGCGTATGAATTAATTTGTAATCTAAAATAGTTTATTTTTATTACATTTATTTTAATTACATTTTTGGTCGTTGTTAAGTTTTTTAAATTAAAATTTAAAAAATTTTTTTACAACAACAAAAAAATATTTTATATCCTGACATTTCATTACTTATTTATAACCTAAAATGTAGCTAGTTCCTATTGTTATTACTAATCATGACTTCAGTAATGCTTTAAAATCAATGCGCTCTTTAACAGCTTGGAAGTAATTAGTTGTTGTAATGACATTTAAGTAATGTATAGGGTAAGTAGTTGTCTCTAATGTCATCACCGTGTTAAAATAATGAGTTATTCAGCTAATGTGTAAGTAGTGGAGAGCCATTATATTGGCTTCTTAACTCATTACATGGCAACCAAAGTTTTTGCTGGGTATGTTTCATATTTGTTGAAATATGCAAATATTTAATAAATTATAAATAAAATTTTTTGCAATGATGTGTGCATTTCAATTGTGGTGCATGTGAATTTTACACTAATACATATAAATAAAATTTTACTAACACATTCTTAGCGTTACGTACTTTTGATATCTGCGTGAGGTAGCAAATGAGAGAGTTTCCTTACTAGTTCCTATGCTATGTTTTAAACCAGAGGTTCTCACAAGATCTTGCTTCGCGACCCCTTCTGACATTGCAATGGAAGCGCGACCCACTACATCTTTGACTAGTTTAAAAATCATTTATTATGTTATGTAAATAACATTATAACTGATTTGAAAAATCATAAAATCTTGAATATTAACAGCCTTTTTTGAATAATGCTTCTAATATCATTCTATGCGTCCACAAATAATCGAATTATTGTTTTGATGGACAAAAGATTGAACAAATATTTTCACATAAAAATCTATGTAAATGAAAAATGTTCTAATAGTTTTAGGCCTTCGGAGCCAACAAGCGGATAAACTTTACGATATTTCAACTATTTAAAACGGTTTTAAATTTGTTGATTCAAAATTAAATTTAACACATATATAAGTTACACTTTAACTTTTTTTAAAATGAACCTGGTACTTTATCGATATTCAAATTGAAAGGATTTTTCCGTCTTAAAATTATAAAGATGTTTAAGCAAATTTTCTTTGTATAGCGTGGAAACCTCTCCGCAAAATTAAAGTTTTGTGTACTCAGCATTGAAAAGTCTAACCAATCAAGTCAATTTTAAAAATCTTATTCAAAAATATTTTATTCTATGGTTAAAATTCAGAAATGGTATTAAAATGACTTTATAAAAAATCTCTTGGCTAATATATTAAGAAAAAGAAGGTTTCATGTGAAAAATCGATAGTTTCATCGAATTAAAGTGAATCGTAAAGTTTTCTTTATAATGTGTCATTGGGCAGCTTTCTTTATTTAATCATTGTTGTCTTTATCAAACATAATATTTTCAATCAAAAGTTCCTTCATTAGTTGATTCTTAAAAGAACTCATTTAAAAAAGTTTTTCGTTTTTAAGTTGGGGATGTTTTTAAAAAATATGACCTTCCATTTTAAATAGTTTCATGCTTTCATTGGAACTTTTATTTAAACTTCTACATAATATTTATATTATAAAAATTTATTGTTCAAGAAAATTGTTTGGGACCCCTACAAATGTCCTTACAGACCCCTTGTGGGTCGCGGACCCCCATTTGATATAATTTTTGCATGCATTGCACTATGGTTTCGCTGACCACTTTTCTTGGCCAAAATTACAAAATGATTTGGATGAAAATCAAAACAATTTAATGTATTTATTTTGTATTTACACTTTTTATACGTCAGAAGTAAAGTTATTCCAAAGGAAGTTTGTAAATATTCCACTTATAACTCAGCCTAAAGGCATGTATTTTACTCTTGCAGCATTAATTTTAATACACAACTATATTTTAGCAATATCTGCTAGTTTATTTTTTATCCAGGCATTTTTGTTCTTTGGTTAGACCTTTGTAAATGATAAGAATTTCTAAAGATAACTTATTCGGAAGAAAAATGGATTTTCTCGAAAAACGCAAAAAATCGCAAAACGAGACAATATGGAAAATATAGCCCATACATATGTTTATTTATTTCCGTTGAGTTTTTGTTTACCGATTTTCACCAAAAACTTGCAGGTCTAATGAAGTCAATAATTTTTTACGAATCCAATTTCATTTTAGGTTGCGTTAAACACACAGTATTTTTCTTAGATGCCAACAAGTTCTTGCTGATTTCATATTCAATTATAAAAGTACTTATCCTAAGATCTATTTTCCACAATAAACTTATTTTAAAAATTGTTACACTCAATAATTATAAAATAATGAAAACCGTTGAAAAAAGGCACCTTTTTTATACATATTTTTAATTTGCTTAAGAAACTGAACTTTGATCTGTTGTATTACGAAAACAAATTAGTAAAAGTAGGAAAAACCTTCATTATTTGTCGTTTTGAAGTCTTTGCTATAAAACTACGATAATTAAAACACAAATAGAAAATGTTACCAAAATTAATTTTGGCCAGGAAAAGTGTTCGGCGAAACCATAGTGCGTTGATAAAAAAGAAAAAATTAACGCGAAAAGATTAGCATAAATATTATTTAGAAAACCTAAAAACAACTTTCTTGTCAGATGAAAAAATATGAAAAAATTAATAAAAGAATAAAAAATATTAAAGAATGTTAAATGAGGCAATTAATTTTTTTACACCTCACTCAATTAATCTGCTAAAAACATTTACATATCTAAAGAATTTTATATACTTAACTACTTTGAAAATTACTTATATCTACATACATATTCATGAACATGTATAACGCAAATGTTGTTAGTTAAACCTAATTTAAAATTTGTAAATTCAATTAAATATTACACAATCATTTGCAAAATATTTCATGCTTTAAACTTGTGTTACATCTCTAATTCTCGAAGAAACATTTTTGATGTCAATCAATCACTTTAGTATATTTTACGATTTCAATACACAAATACCAAGACAAGCCGCAGACATACGTATACGAACACAAACAAAGAGCATTAAATATCATAAACTTATCAAAATCCACCTAAAGGTAGAACATCATAAATCAAGATGTGTACATATTGAGTAAATAAACATTTTATATTCATCCAGTCACACAAATATTAAATCTTTTCACTTACATTTACTTTGAGGTTGGCATAACTTTATGTATGTATCCATAAAAGAACTTTAACACTAACTGCCTACACAATGTTTAAATCACATTTTATATGTTACAAATACAGGGGCATTTTAACACCTTCTTTGTCTTGTCTTCTTTATGTTTTCTTGGCTAAAACAATATTCACACATCTAAATAAATAAAATGATCATCAGATTTGTTGAGTTTAAGTTAAACATGGTACAGATTTTCTTTATTAACTTCTTTGTTTTTGTTGCTGTTTTATTTTTTAAGAGTATTTTTTACAAAGAAGTCTGTAACATATACATAAATTTTCTGTTCCATTACACAATATATAAAATAAAGAACAAACTGAATTTTGTTGATAAAAATACTCGTTTGCTGTGCTTAATATTCAATTTTGTGAAACAATTTATTGCTTGGGCAATAAACACTTTTTTAAAGAAATTTTTTTCGATTTTCTTTGGTTGGACGAAATTAGATTAGAAGTTTAAAATTTTTTAAATTTAAAATTAAAATTTTATCGAAGATTAAAGCACAAAATTTAAACGAAATTTTTACAGCAATAGTTGATTCTTCTTAAATTAAAAAAAAAAAAAAAAAAATCATAAGTAAGCGATTCAAATTATATATGCACTGGACGTATGAGTAATATTTATTATAAACGGTGAGCACAGGGTTGTCAGATTTTTTTGAGCCTCTGTCGCCAAATTGTTAATCAGAAATCGCCAAAAATCGCCAAAATTAAATTTTATATATTTTTTTTATGAAAAACTAAAAACAACTAAAATATTTAGTGCTTCAAATTTAATATAATTTTAAAATGTAAATTCAGCTTCAACAAAGTCAATAATAATTTCAGTAGCTAATAATAATTGAATAACAGAAATATGAATTTCAATAAACTTTTCTGACATACATAACTCAAGTTTAGGTCAACAATTTTAAAAAATTTATTATATTTTTTAATAGAATAATTCTAAAACTATATAATGAAATTTGTCCTATTAAACTTATAAATTGTTTCTAAGAATTAATTTATTCATGAACGTTTTCTTTTCATTATGGTCCGTAAAATATTAATATTCATATTTGAAAGATAATGGAAAACAAATTATCAAACATTTATTGAAGATATTTATAAATTAAGGATCTTGATTTTGTTAGTCGGGGTTCATTAACAGCAATTTTTCTTGCTGCAATTTTGAGTTCGTAGACGAGAGAGGTGAAGTGAATGTAAATGTTTAGTATTCTCTTCTCTATCCTACGAAGTCAGAATTGCAGCAGGAAAAATTGCTATGTGTGATCCCCGACTTAGATCAGGAGTTTTTACAAACTCTTGCTTCTTGCCTTTAACTTTAATAATTTAAAGGTATTTCTGAAAATACGTTGAATTTCAAGTTTGAATAAAAATTAATATTCATTTGCAAAAAGGGATACTTTGTCAATTTCGTATCAAATGTTATTCCTAAATAATTCTTAATCCAAAAATAATTTAATACTTAAAGATAAAAATTAATGGCATATTCTCAATTTGATACCAATTGCTTTTGTTAAATCAGGCCATATTTAAGAAAATAGTAAACATTTGACTTCAATTAATTATAAATTTAAGATAAAACGTTTGTATTTAAAAATAGATTTTAAAATTGCTAATAAACGTCTTATGCCAAGGACAAAATATCATTAATGGTTTTTTACAATTACCATAATGATAATAATAATAATCATGTACAAACACAAAAAAATGTTTACTCTATATTTTTTGCAACTTTTGCAGAGCTTCAAAAGAATTAAATAAATCCTAGCTTAATTCCCTTAAATCTTAATTCTGAATTAAGAAATAATAGTTTTTCATTCAATAATACCATTCCCAAAAATATAATTCAATAGCTTAATTCAAAGGCTTTTGTTTGAATAGAATTAATTCTTTATTGAATTAATTCACAAAGAATTCATTAAATTTTTGTTAATTCAAATCATTTCTAATTTGAATGAAAATATTTTTCTTTCATTCAATTTGTAATATTTTGTGTTTTATTCTTTTACAAAATGAATTAAAAAATATTTTCTAAAGCTAATTTGTAATAGATTTGAAGTGAAGAAAATTTGAATGATTCAATATACTTTGTTGAGAACCGCGGACCTCCATTTGAGAACCGCCGTTTTGGATAAAAAATACTAAAAATAGACGTTAGCTAGTAAGAAAACGTAATAGTTTTACTATGCGAATACCTATTTAATAAAGTTTTAAAAATTAGCCAAATAAATCGCCACCTTGTTAAAAATCGCCAAAAAATTCGCTATGTTGCAAAACGGAAAATTCAGTCGCCAAGAGCAATTAAAAATCGCCACATCTGACAGCCCTGGGTGAGCATGTCATTACCGTTAAGAATTTTTAAAAAGTGTCCAAAAAAGGGGATTGCTAAATAAAAAGTCGCCAAAAAGGGGATTTTTTGAAGAAAAGGGGCCAACTGATTTAGAGTCTACAAAAACTCTTAAAAATTTGTTTATTTGATAACAACAAAAACAAAGAAATTTTATTTTAAGAAAAACTACAAAATTTAATTTTATTTATAACAAAAAAATGTATAATTATTTTACAACAACTTTTATTATTGCAAAAATAAAGATTCATTCACATTTTTTTGATTGTATGTTTACAATCCTCTTTTAATTAATTAAAATTCTGTACTTTTGTACGAGTTCTATACTCGTATTTCAGTCTTTCAAATCTCCGTCAGACAGATTTAGGACGGAACGCATGGATCCACAAGTATTGACTTAATTCTGTTATCCCATCTAGTTTTATTATTGATAATTTAGTTGCTATATGGAATGTAAAAATATAAATTAGGATATAATATTCAACGATTCTTTTTTTCAATTCAGTCCAAAAAGATTCATAAACCTTAGTATTTTTAGTTACTAACAGTTTCAGTACATTTATAAATACTCCGCGGTTTTTTATACCACTATACTATGAAACAATCTCAAAATGGCTCATTTATTTGTTGAAATTAATATATAATGGGTCGATATGTTTTAAACAACTTAATTTTTTGTCATTTATCATATAGTTTTAAAAAGTCGCATTTAGTCGCCATTTGAAAAAGGGGCCAAAAAAGTGGCCAGGTGGTTGAAAAAGGGGCAATTGGCGACTAAAGTCGCGAAACGGTAACACTGCTCATAAGCTCTGTGTTTAAAAACGATTTGCAATAAAACTACTTTGCATTTAAAGTTTAATTAAACATTTGTATATATCTATTTTTTATTACCAATAAATTCATATTCGATGATATGAAATGATATGAGATTTTATGCTTATTATTTCTTATTTATATTTAAGAATCAGTTTCCGTTTATAATATCACTGTCTTGCAAATGTCTCAGAAAAGTATTTCACAAATAAAGTTTAATGTTAAATTTATTCATTATTTCTTTATAAACAGATTTATACTTTTATATAAAAATCCTCTTCAATAGTTCAGAAATAGTTCAAAGATCTATAAACTCGTAAAAAGTTAATAATGTAAAAGTAACAACAAAGGATAAGGAAAAGTTTTTAAAAAGAAATAAAACAAAATTTTGCCTATTTTGTTAGTGTATTTACTTAAATGTATATATGTATGTGTAACTATTGTGGCAAAAGAAGTAACAAGTAACAAAGGTTGTTATCAGTTATGCCTGACCATTAGAGTGTCCCGTAGAAAAAAATCGTAGGAAGACCCGTCAAACGATGCATAATTATGTGCTGAATATGTAAAAGATATTTAAAATTAATCTTCAGAAAAATTCGTAATTTTGAGCCAGTTATAAAAAACATATTAAAAATTTTTTCACAAAGATGTTGGTCCATAAACCGTATTTTTTGTACATCATGCGAAAAAAAAGTTCGATATTTTTATTGGATAAAAATTCATAATTTTGTTCCTTTAAATGTATATTGCATTGTAGTAGCCATAGATTACACAGGGAAACACTAATTCTGCGGCACGGGGTTTCTCAGTCAATTCGGATACACGATATTAATAACTACTAAGTTTTCAGCTCTGACCATCTGAAATTTTATTGAGAAATCTCCTACGGTTCAAAAGTTACAGAATTATTTCAAAAAAAAAAAAAAGCATTTGGAACCACTGTGCAGCGGGCTTTATGTGAGAGCTATGGTAAATTATGAACCAATTCTTATAAAATTTGATATTTTCATTTCTCCTTAAATAAAGCTTATTTTTGTGTCGAATATTAACTTGGGATTTACGCTCGTTAAAGTGATTTTCGGAAGAGTGGTTTATATAAGAGCTATGGTCAATTTTTAACCGCTCTTCCTGAAATTTGCAACACAAATTAATACTTGCATAGAATTTATATGTGCCAAATCTCATTGAAATATTGCTATATTTAAGGAATAAATGATCCGTAAACTTCTATTCCGAGAGAACATTTGCTTGAGAGCTAGGTGAAGTAATGGACCGATCATAACCAGGAAACCTATGGTCCAAATTTCATTAATTTATGTTAAAAATTGCGACTTGTAGTTTGATTACAAGGGTTACATGGTCGGACAGACAGATAGACAGGCAGAGGGACGGACATCGTTAAATCGACTCAGATAAAGATTTAAAGCTGATTGGTATATATTATGGTGGTCCTTAGACCAATATTTTTGGGTGTAACAAATATAGGCACAAATGCATAATATGCCAACCACCTATGGTGGTGTAGGGTATTACACCTTTTTTAAAAAAGATCCAGCTCATGAATGGTCATTAGTAGACCCGAAATATTTGGAAAACACTATAAAATATACCAAGGTTAATTTCCAAGGGAGGAGGGTGGTTCTATGTGAATATGGGTAAAAAACACTAAATTTTCTAAGTTTAGCTTTGAATTTAATACTTTTTTTTTTTTGGTCTTAAATATGAATTCAGGGAAAATATTATAAATTTAAGAACTTTCTCATTAATACTTAATTATATCTGGGAGCAGATGATGTTTTCTACAGATATTTTTTTTTTTTTTCGATTTATTTGTGACTGAATTTTCTGAGAAAATAAACGTTGTCTCTAATAAATGAACATTGTTATTTATTTCTATTACTTTTTCATTTTTAAGAACTCGTATGCAAAAGACATAACCTTAATGCAGCCTCTACTTATATTTCTATGCATATTATTATGTTTTCTTATTTCCTCACAGAAAGATTTTTTCCATGTATGCAATTACTACAAAAAAAGACGAATAAAACTACAATTTCCCATAAATACATTCTTTCAATAAAATACCTCTCTACTGCTTTTATAGGTTAGTTTATAAAATACAAGTTTATTTAACGATATACCTACATATTTGTGTGTATATGTTTAAAATTTCAACACGTTGTAGGTAATTAATCAAAATTTAGCTAAACTACTTAACTTACCTGTGATAACTTTTTGCCATTTTCCATTATATTTTCATTATAATTGGCCTTATTTTTCAGATTTATCCCATCTTCATCATCCCCATCGTTATCGTCGTCATCATTTTCATCATCTACATCACTACTATCGTCCACATCGAAATCTTTATTAATGTCCTCTTGGTGTTGGTGTCTGTGTTTTTGCTGTTGTTGTTGTTGTCTTCGTCGTCTATCGTGATCAATTACTAATGTTGTAGGTTTTGTTACTCTATCAGAACATTTGACAATTTGTTCATAAATGTCACCATTAGAATCACCATCACCATCACCTTCATCTTCATCACTTTCATGATAATAGAGTGAAGGTGATGATGTTATTGTTGTTCTACGTGATGGTAAACGAACAACTGCCGCCTGACTACCAACAAAACAATTTTGTTCCTCAGCATCGATTTCAGTGCCAAAATCTCCAGCATTACTACTTCTACCACTTATACTATTACGACCTTTGGTATGTTTTTGTTGTGAGGATATCATATGTTTTCTGGCCACAAGTACAGCTGTGTCGGTTGTCATTGTTGTACTGGTTGGTGTGAGGGGTGAAAAAAGGCTGGTGCCATCTTCCATTTCATAACTTTCACTTGTAACGGGATTTGTATAACCATCATCAATACCAATAATATGATGATGCTGATGATGAGACTGTTGATGGTGGAGATTTTGCTGATGTTGTTGCTGTTGTTGTTGCTGCAAATAACTAGATGTCGTTGAGGGGTTTGTGCCAATGGCACTGACATAATGATGACTCGTTGAAGTGGTATAAGGATATGAGCTACCCAATGATGAAGCTTTACAACTTTGTTGTGACGATGGTCCATTATTGTGACGTATGGAACGGTACATAGGACGGGAGAGGCTATTGTTAAGAGATTATGAGAAGAAGAAAGGGAATAAAATCCAATAAATATTTGTTGTAACAGTTTAATAATATTTGTAAATGAGTGTTGTGTTAGGTATATAAATAATATCTAGTTAAATTCAGTTATATCAACAACAATCAAATAACAATTTAATCAGTTTAGAAAACTGTAAGTGGGCCAAAAAAGATAAGCTGACTCTTTAAGTATTAATATAATAAAGGGTCTGTAAATATTGGCAGGTCGAAGTTTGCAACACTTTATTGTCAAATCACAAAATAATATTTTTATTTTTTTAATTTTTCTATGTGACTTGTGAGTATTTTTACAAATTTGTGAATAAAATAAAAATTTAGGCATTGATTTTAATGAAATATGTCTTGTTCTATTTGCAACAAATTTATCTCCATAAATAAAGAATAAAAATTTGAACATTTGACCAAATTTTTATGACTTTAAAAAAAAAAAAAATCATAAATTTTGTATACAATTTAATTTTTTCTTAAATGAGCTTAATATCTTCATAACTGTTGATCGTATTAAAAAGTGACGTAAGAGGGACTTGAAGACAATTTTTGGAAAAAATTAGACAAGTCGTTTTTGAGAGTCGTTTTGTTTAAATTATTATGCAACCTGCATAATTTTACGAATCGCGATTTATCGCGAGAGCTAGAGTCAATTTAAAAAAAGTGGATTAGACGCTTAGTACTTATTAATACCGTGTATTCGAATTGACTGAGAAATTCCGTGCCGCAAATATTTTTTCACATTTTGTAACTCTGTGTTTTTAATTTTTTTATTTATTTTAAATTTTACAAAAATTCTTTATAAAAAGCGATCAAATATTCATGATAGTTTGACTTAACTTGATAATTTATAATTGAGTAAGAGTTTTCGACTTAAATATCGTAACCAGTTTCGATCGTTATTGTGACAGAATGAACTGCTAAATAAATGTTTTTCGTAAAGATACTTCGTTATTGAATGCCATTTATGGCAATAATGTTCAAATATCCCTTGACTTAAGTTCTGGAACAAATTCTAACACAGGGAAAAACAGTTAAGAAATATGCCTATTCTGACACTCTTCATTTGTTAAATAATTAAAATTTCATCCTTCGTAGGCAGTCTAAAATCGAAATATATGCCTTTAGAGTCAAATTAATTCAAGTTGTCGTAACAGGCTCTCATTTCCATTATACAGTACTCGTAAAAATAATAAAGGACCTGCCTCTAAAAGTAAAGATGGTAGTTTGATTTAAGTAAATAATACGTATTATGTAAGAAGAGTTTCCAGTTACCATATTTACATCATTAAATCAACAATTGGAAGAACTAGTAGCTTTAAATGGCCACATGTGTTCATTCGGATAATATCAAATATCTACTGTTACATGAATTATATAAATTTTAATAGGCATGTTCGTTTCAATATCGTGTCTTTAAGATAATTTTTAAGAATTTTCATATTAGAACTACATATTAATATTATTTCATTTCCATTATATAAATGCTATTCAAAAATATTTCTAAATTCTTAAAAAGAATGGAGAAAGGAGTTTTTTTTAATGTTATTAATATCTTTTGTAGTTGAAATTACCTTAAATTTTTGGGTATTGGTGGTAATACAAATTATAGTTTCCAGCATATTTCAATAATTATTTAAGTACGCGTTACAATTTGGAACAAAATGACATACAAAAGTTGACTAAGACCGCAAAGAAGAAATCACAACGGAATTGGCTAATTTAAAAAATGTATAGCCCTAATCAATACGATCAAAAATCATATAGCCTAGCGTTGCATTTTTTATGCTCGGTACTGTAGCTATTTTATATATCGTTATCGTTATTTATATTGATGAAATTATCTAAAATTTTGAATTAGTCTTAGTTTTGATAAGCATAATGATTGTAATAAATATTATTAAATTCGGAGATGTAAGGTCCAAAATTAAAATTTTTCGTGTTGGTTTTAAATGAAATGACTCTTATCAAGGTTTATTTTACTTTTGCCTCCCTCCCATATATAGTACAGTGCCTTGATTTGTATGAGAACAAAAAAAAGTTACAAATGTACCCCCCTAAAATTAAAGATATATTTCGGTTCAATTATTTAATTTACGTGAGCCGGACCATTTTTAAAATACCTCCAAAAATATGGTTTTCGATTCGATAGTTTTTAATTTTTTGTTAAAAAATTTACAACATATGATAGAAAAACGATGTCTACTACTTTAAAAATAATTTAAAATTTGTTTTCATTCTCGCGAAATTAAAATTTTAGTAAAATTTTCAATGATTTTTTTTTTTTTTTTAAATAGTCTTTTATAAAAGTTTGAATATTTTGGGTATTTTTCATCGTAAATCATTGGAAAGCTCTCATTAAATACTTCTGATACGCGCATTCATTTAACCAAATAAATGGTTAGTTAAGGATATAAATGTCCTCAAAAGCATAAATTTATCAAAAAAGCAGCGAATTGGTGTAAAATGGCGGTTAAATTTAAAAACTACTTTTTATTAGATGTTTGTCGCGGTTTTAAATAAACTGATTATGTTTTCATAAATTTATCAATATTTAATTGTAATAATGCATGCGACTTATTTTCAAAAATTGCAAATTTAACATTTTGGGAACTAATATCATTAAATTTACCCTCTAGCTCTTAATGGATTAATTACGTATTATTTTCAATAGTAAAAGGATAGACTATTTCTATGGTACATTAAAATCTAATATATTTTGAAAAATTACCGAAATATATAAAATTACATGTTTGAAACAAGAAAATATGATAAAAAATGTTAGTAAAATCTTAATATTCCTCGACTGAAAAGAAACATAATAATTATTTAAATGAATATAGAAGGTCATAGTATACCTCTGTTATAATTTGAAGTTAATTTTCTTATAACTAAAATTTTGATAATAATATTGAAATAAATACATAATTTCAGAGGTGTTTTAAAAATGGTCCAGCTCACGTAAATTTTAACATTGAGATGAAATATTTTGGAAATCATATGAGAACATACTAATCTTCGTTTCTAGAGGGGTACATTTGCAACTTTTTTTCGTGAGGCACTTTAATATATAAGGAGTGAGATCGAAAAATTCTTAACACACATTTTGCCTCATAACTTTTTTCGGACTCAATATTCAAAATTTTTTTTGATCTAGTTATCATGGAAAAATACTTCAGTTATTATTTTTAATAACAACCATGGTAATTTGTCCTTGTTTTCATCAAAATAAGTGACGAAAAAGATTTACGTCCTACAAGTTATTAAAAAATTTAAAAAAATCCAAATAGGTCTTACAAATAATTGGACACAGAATTAAATGTCGTCCGTAAAACCGTTTCTAATGTTATTAAACAGTATCAAGAGAATTTTACTATTCATGTGAAACCTAGTTCGGTAAGAAAAAAGGACCACATGATATTGGGAAGGCCAGAAAATTGAAGGCATATTGAAAGGAACTCCAAACACATCTGGTAGAAAATCAACTCAGTTTTCTTAGTGCTTCGACTATTTGGTGCGAAAATTTAAAGCTAATGGGAAAGTAAATAACATATAAAGTTCAAAAAATTCCAAACTGGAATTCTGCAAAAAAAAAAAAAATACATGCCAAAAATAGGACTCGGAATTTAAAACCAAATTTCATACAAAAATACTCAAGCTGTGTAATTGACGAAGAAACGTAGGTGCTGGCAGAATATTCGCAGCTTGTGTCTCAAAAATTTTTATTGCTAATGCTCGAAGCAATGTTGTAAATAAGTTTAAGACCCAAAAGCAGCAAAAATTTCTAACAAAATTCATGGTATGACAAGCTTTTTGCAGTTGCGGCAAAACAGGAAAGTCATTTAATACATTCGGATCTATAAATACCAAAATATGCATAAAGGAATATTTGCAAAAAAGACTTCTTCTTTTCTTAAGAAAGCACAACGTGTCCACATATTTTTGAACCTATTTGGTATCATGTCACTACGGTAAGAAAGCTCTGGAGTGGTACCAAATCAATAACATAGTTTTAGTACCAAGAGAGGTCAATTTTCAAAATTGTCCATAGCTTAGACCAGTGGAGAGATATTGAGCTCTTGTGAAAAGTGAATTGAAGAGCACAAAAAAGGTGTCAAAAAATACCGAAGATTTTAACAGAAGATGTGCACACAGTTCCAATAAAGTGACTGAAGCAAATATCAAATCTCCAAAGAAAGGGTTTTCAAAAATGGTCCACAGTTTTATAATTAGTAGTTAGAACCATAAAAATTATATATTTCTGTGATCTGTGCTAAATTATCAAATTACTAAAAAATAATGAAAACTCTAAGATCAACCGTTTCTAAGTTATTGAATATTATGTATGTTAAGAATTTTTCGATCTCACTCCTTAGTATACTTTGTATGGAAAATCAATCAGTACTAAATTATTGCATATAATACTTACTTATAACCATATTTGGGAGATTCAACTTCATTACGACGTCTCGACATCATAGAGTTGGCCCGATCTCCTCGGGCAGCTGCCATCATATAAGTCCACATGTCGATTCATGACATGAACAAACTCTCTTTTTACTATTCACCACAATACAAAACACACACACTAATACTTATGTGTAGATAATTTATTATAGAATTATTTTGCTCAGCCTCATTACCGAAGAAATAATAGTCAAACATTTGTTAAATAATTCTCATTAAAGTTTCTGACGATTTTATGTATCTACTATAATATATGGATAGTGGATTTTACTACATATTAAACGATTGATTTATCTTTAAGCCTCAATTGATTGACACATGTATTTATGTATGTAAGTATGTAAAATGACAGTTAAATATTACACGTGTTGAACAGACATACAAACAAATACATATGCAGTATGTGTTGGTATAATACTATATATGTACATATGTATTTTTTAAAATTAAAGTTATTTAAAAATTGTGTTTATAAAGTTTTCGAATAATTTTGCAGAGAAACCACTGAAATATAGAGGAAATTATGTAGTTGTCGCCTGTCTGTAGTCAGTAAGTGCATGATAAATGGACTAATAATATGAATAAAATGTTTGAAATTTAGTTTCTAGGGAAGTGTTTGTATGTTTATTTGAATATTTGTATGTATGCCTATTTATACATGTGCATTAGTATACTTGTACTATTTATTTACCAAACATTATTCGGTTGTTGATTTAGTGCGGAAAAGTTTTCTAATATTCTTTTCCTTAAACTTTTTGTTTTTGCATTGAGTTCATTTTATTATTCTTGTTTAAATTAGAAAACAAAATTATCGAGAAAAACATGTGTAATTTCTGGTGTCTCGTTTAATATTAATTTTTTTTTTTTTTTTTTATTTTCTCACTATTCTTTAAATGACATGTGCTTATTTACATTATGTACATGTTTATTCGTATGTAGTATAACTCCTGGTAATTATTGTTGTATTTAAACTTTTGCAAATTAATGTTATAGATAAGCGACATATAAATCCCCTATTCATTACTCACTCCCACAATTTCATTGTACACCACATATTTACACACTTGTTTCAAGGGGAGTATTGTGTTTAGTGTCATCTATAATTTGTAGGAGGAGTATGTATTTTTGATCTGTTATTCTTCACTTGAATTAATCTCTCCTATAATTTATAAAAAGTCTGTATGTGTGTTAATTTATGCATACTTGTGGTTTAACGTTGATATTATGCCGACTTTTAACTGAAACGGTAAAAAAAAGTAAAATTAATTAATTATAACGTTATAAATTACATTAATTAAGTGAATTAGTAATTAGTGATATCTTTTAAATTATTGTAAAATTAAGCATTGCAGAGACTCTGGCTGTACCTGCAAACATAACAAATGTCTTAAAAACGTAGCTATTAAAAATATTAAAAATTATAAAAAACTTCATTCCATAAAGGAACGCCAACAAATTTCCCTTAAGTCTTAAAATTTTGTTCGTATTTGGCATACACAGATAAAATGCACAAATTTGTTAGCGTTATAGATATGGAGATAGACCAATTTATTATTTAATATTAATAAAGTTCAGTTGAAAAATTTCAAGTGACAATAAAATAAAATATTAATTTATTTTTAAACAAATTATTTCAAAGATATCTAGACTATTAATTTACAAAGTATTATAATAGAAAGTATTTAATTGATTATTTCAACATACACATACCCTTTGGAACCGTTTTTATTTATTACTAGCAAATAAGCCTGCCAATAATACTATAATAACGAAAATATACACAAACAATTCTAAAGATCTTTGAAAATATATAAACAACATTTTGGCGGTTTTCCTCTCCTAATAGATGTTAAAAATTTGAAGATGTTAAGGCTGGGTTAGTTTGTTGTTTATGTGATGTTGATGTAGAGAAAACGAGTTCAAAAGGGTACAACAATACATAACAAAACACTTGATTGTTTTTATTACGCACAAGGAAAATATATACAAAATATATAGCTGCTTAATTTGCACAACCTCTTTTAATTTATATTGGTTGTGAGTGTAAACGTGAGGGACCCTCTCCCTTTTAGAAAGCGAATGTTGAAATTTTGAGTTGTGGTTATGACGGCATGAAATTCTGTTTAAAATAGATCGAGACGTTACATCGCCAAAAATTTTAAAAATTGTTCTCCGTAAGAGAGTCACTCATTTTTACACTCACAACCAATATAAATTAAGAGGTTGTGCAACTTTAGCAGGTATGTATTATTATTATTTTTTTGTGCGTAATAAAAAAAATCACGTGTTTTGTTGTGTATTGCTGCACCTTTTTGAATTCGTTCTCTCTACATCAATAAGGAGTGCGATCGAAAAAATCTTAACATATATAAAATTCAATAATTTGGAAACGGTTAATCTTAGAGTTTTGATTGTTTTTTTTTATTTAATTTATACTATACTACAGATCACAGAAAAATATAACCTTTATATTTTTAACCACTACTTATGAATTCGTAGACCGTTTTTTGGTAACCCTTCAGTTAGAGATTTGAAAGTTGTTTCAGTCACTTTTTTGGAACAGTCTGCCCATCTCCTTTTAAAATCCTTGATATTTTCGGATCTTTTCACAAAAGCTCAATGTCGCTTCACTGGTCTTAACTCCAGACAATTTAGAGGATTGTCCCCTCTTGATACAAAAACTATGTTATTCTCTTGGTACCATTCCAGAGCTTTCTAACGTAGTGGCATGATGCCAAATCGGACCAAAAATATGTGGACACATTGTGCTCTCTTATGAAAGAAAAAGATTTTTTTGCAAACATTCTTTGATATATTTTTCGGTATTTATAGAGCCCACTGTAACAAATGACTTGCCTCTTTTGCCGCAACTGCATAAATCTTACCAAACTAGGAATTCTTTAGGAAATTTCGTCAGCTTCATATAAATTCAGCAACATATAAATTTTGACCCGGAAGCTGCAAAAAATCTGCAAAAACATAAGTTTCGTAGTCTTTTACACAACATGAGTATTTTTGTATGAAATTTGATTTTAATTTCCGTGCCCTATTCTTGGCTTCTAAATTTTTTTCAGCATTCCATAAACAACATAACACAATCAACAAAATAACCCAGCCTTTAGAATTTTATGGCATTCTAAACCTTCAAGTATTAAATTAGTAAACTTTTTAAAATAGAAAATAAAAAGCTTTTAGAAAGGTTTGGAAAGAGAAAACGTTAGGATTTGTAGGACGTATAGTTTTACAAGAAAACAAATAAAATTATCTATGCCAGGCAAAACAAACATTTCTTGTAGGCCAAATAGTTTTATAAGTAAGACAAACCTTAATTATCCACCACATCTCGGAGCTTTCTGAAACTCCGAAAGAGAAAAAAAAATGCTTAGAAAATGTCACATAAATACGCTTATCTCCACTCCCAGTAATAGGTGGAAATTTCAAAATCTGGCACCGTAAGCATTTTTAGGACAAACATTTTTATATTAAGCCAAAAAAGAGAAAAAAAAAATGCTTAGGAAATTATGTATACAGATATTAATATTACACAGGTCAACAGCAAAAAAAGGCTTGAATAACTACTATATAGATTTGATGTATTATGGTTCCAGTAGTCCAAAAATGGGCCAAATTTTAAATTCTATGGAAAAAAAAACTTTTGTAAAATTAAAAATTTTTTTTAGGAGTTTTTCCACATAATTAATGATAGCTCAAAAAGTTTAGTCCGATATTATTGAAATAAATTTAGAAAAATTTATAGTTTCATAACCTTTAATCCCTTCATATATTGCGTTTCAATGGCCTTAGTAGTTTCGGAGTTATAATAAAAAAATGAAAAAAAAAAATATATTTTTTACGTGAAAATAGCAAGTTTTTTTTGTTTTAAAAAAATCATTAAAAATCGAAAACGACAAAAACTGATGCAATAGCAACAAAATGATATATCGATCATAAAAATCGATTGATTCGTTTCGCAATTATCGCAATTAAGTGAATTCGCTCATTTTTTAGTTTTTTGAAAAATTTCTCCAGTTATGTTGTCATAACTCAAAAACAACTTGTCCGATTTTGTTAAACTAAATTTACAAAAATTTTGGCTAACAATATCTTTAAATGATGTATACAATTGTTTTTGATCCGATCAATAGTTTCAAAGTTATGAAAAAATTGTTAGGCAAAAAATATAAACTTAGTAAAAAAAATAAAAAAAACAAGCGAATTCGGCTTTCACCTTTTTATATAAGAGGTGGGCAGTAAGGTGGGTGACCACGCCCATTTTTTCCGAGTTTATATTGTTCCTTGAACTATTTGTACAAAATTTCTTTTTGGTTTATAAGCTATTGCATTTTTTTTTTTTTTTTTTGGTAAATATTACAAAAAGTATTAGGATTTAAAAAAAAAAAAATATTTTCAATCTCATAAACTCATTTCTCACAAAAAGCGGTATTTACAACAAAAGGATGATTTTTTATGACTCATTATTTTTTAACGTACATGTTTTTAGCTTTCAACAAACTAAATTACAATCCACTGAAAAACTGTGGGTCATATAAAATTAAAATCTATGAGAGAATTGTAGAGGAGGGCCTAAGCTTAGTTAAACCGTAATAATACAAAGTAAAGAACAAATTGTCAAATTTTACTATTTCGAGTATAAATAAGTTTCATATCTAAAAATCAAGTCCAATTACTAAGATGAAATAAAGAAAAATTAGGAAAAAAAAAAGGTATTTACGCTAAAATTTGGAATTTATGATTTTTTGCCTTGGGTTCTTGATTTTTTTTTTTTTTTAATTATTTTAAATGTCCTAAGATTTTCATAATTTTACAAATAAGCGTGTTGACAATTTTTTAATTATCTCAATCCCTCTGGCCATGAAAAATTATCAAAGTTAGGACTTTAAAATTAGTAGTAAAAATTCTTGTTTTTTGCAAGTAACTGATTTCATTTATTCACTTATTTCTTAAAATTAATTTAGTAAAATAAATAGTTTTTTTTCACATACATATTTTTAAGACAAAACTTCAGGAATGGATAATAAGAACATTTTTATTTGATCGAGTGTTGCACCCCACAGTGAGGTCAAACGCAAATTTGTTGGTAATAAATCTGTCTCCTAAACAACTGCTCGGATAAAATTGAAATGTATGAAAGAGTTGCAGAGCAGGACCTAAGCTTTCAGAAAAATCATCTTGTAGTCACCCTGTGATAACACAAGATAAACTACAAGGAGTATCTTAGTTAGTTAAAAAATCTACATTCAAAAATAATTGAAATTATTATTTGTTTCAAATGAAATGTAAACTTTCCGTTTTCTAAATGGAAATATATTTGTTTTTAACGATTCTTTTGTTAAATTTACTTACATAATTTTTTGAGTGTACATTATTTCACCTAGCCCCCATACAAATGTCCTCCCGGAATAGAGTTTCAACACACAAAAATGCCTTAAAAATGAGAATATTTTAATAAAATTCGGTGAGTAGAAGTTTCGTATAAGTATTACCAAATTTCATGAAAATTTATCCGCAATTGACCATAGCTCCTATATAAACTCTTCTTCCGAAAATCACCTTAACGTGCATAAATCCCATACGAATGTTAGTATCAAGTTAATAATCGACACAAATAAGTTTTATGCAAGTAGAAACAACATCGCCAAATTTTATTAGAATAATTTACCATAACTCCCATATAAAACCGCTTCCGAGAATCGCCCTAAAGTCCATAAAATAATGTAGATGTTAGTATTAACGCATCATTCCGTATTTGTATATTTTATTTTATATTTAGTAAAAGTGTTGGTCTACGAATGGCCACAGGTCTAATATAAGTTCCCTTCACGAATTTTTATACTCATACATAATGGTGTAAGGTATCATATGATCGGTTCTGACCGACTATAACTTTTTTATCGTTTTTTTTTTTTTTTAATGTGTATCTTCGAAATTTCCAAGACCTTTTGAAAGAAAAAGTTTCATTACTTATGGTCTCTAGTTTCATGCATAAATAAGAACGTTATAAGAACAAAAAGTATCGAAATTGAATCAACGTCCATGATTTTAATTAGCCTACTTATAAATATTTATCATCCTTTAAGTCTGTAATATTTAAAACAAATCTTTTAAATTTTACTTTCAATTCAACTTTCATATTTTATCTGTATTTTATTACACTTCAGTATTTAAACCAAACAATGTTTCTGGAAAGCAAACAAAGATTTTTGACAAGCCAAAAGCAATTTTATCAAAGATGCAAAACAAACAGACAACTCTTAAATAAACTATTTACAGATAAAAATTGTATTTTAGCCAAGCTGGCAAACAGCCAAATGTAACTGCATAAATACATACAAATATTCAGAAGATAGCAACCTTAAATACTAAACTAGAAAATTAATAACTGAACAAAGAGCAAATAGAAAAAAACCTTGACTCACTGTTAAACAAACACATGTAGCAAATTGTAGCATCAAAATGTATTTTGTTAGCCACATTTAAACTTAAATACTCGTGGTACTTACAACTAAATAATATGATTTTCAATATTGTGTGTTTAAAATGCATAAAACTATGAATTTCAATTATGAAAATTCATAGATTGTGGAAATATTGAAAATGAGAAAATAAGCTACTCTAACAAGTCGAATTTGAAGAACTGAAACCATTGCAACTTGTAGCAAGTATTTTTACAAATACAATAACCACAAATTTTTTACAAAAGATGCAACTGAAAATAAAGTTAAGCAATAAAGAAAGGAAAAAAAAAAAATAATAAAATTGCTAAAAACGTTTCTTAATAGTATTATGCTTTACGAGAATAAAATAATAAAATAATAAAAAGTTGCTGCAAAATTCTAGTGAAAGTTAAAGAATCTTAAAGAGTCATTTGAAAGTAAAATTTTAAAAGAAATAACTTCTGCAAGAATTTAAACAAAAAGACAATTATTATTTTTTTATACAACGACGACGTCTGGACGTTTTTTCTTTACTTTATTTTCTATTTTTCTTTTTTTTTACTTTTCGTCTTGAGTGTCATTGGCAAACAGAGGAGAAAAAATAAAAATGGCGTCAATATAAAATTATTCCACTGCAGTTTTGCAGTTGAAATATTTTGCACATATTTAACATTTTATGTTTGTTCATCGTAGTAAACCAAATTTAAGAAGTTCCAGTCTTATACACACAGACACACACACATTTATATAACATGCATCTAGCGGGAAAAGTAACTACTAAAGAGCCCTTCGAAAATAACTTATTACACCTTGTCTACGAGTCAGAAGACCTTCTCCATAAATTGCAAACTCTTTTCCATTTTATACGAGGCACGGTATACGATCCAAAAAATCAAATGAAAAAAAATCAGCATTTTCCGAATGGCTGGTATCTTTTTAATTAATAAAAATTTCACAAGGTGATATAGTAGCTATAATGGGGCAGGTCCACAAGGTTCGAAAGTTGGGAAACACGGGTATGAAAATCGATTTAAAAGATTCTGCTTTAGATCGTATTGTATTCATAGATTATCTCTTTTAATTTAAGAGATATTGGGCTTCAAAAGTTAAAATTTTTAGTTTTTTACAAAAAAAAAATATCAAAAAATTCTAACTAAAATTGTCTTCAAGTCATTTTTACATTACTTTTTAATACAATCACAAGTAATGGAGATATTAATCTCATTTAAAAAAAAAAAAAAACTAAAATTTTATACAAAATTTTCCAAAAAAGAGAAAAAATCAAAAATTCATAAAAAGTAATGTAAGAATGACTTGAAGACAATTTTAATTAGAAACACACAGTCTGGCAAGTAAAATAGTGCTGAAAACTGTGACACGGGTGTCCAGAAATGTAGAGCCAACAAAATGTGTACTATAGCAGCTTGCAAGTCAACCTGAGGCTACCAAAAATAACAAAATAAAAGAACACAAGTTTATAGGTGATCAATATAAACTTTCCTTTATTTCTCTTCGTTTCACAAAAAATACGATATTCACAAAAAATACAGTATTTTATTTTATTTATAATTTAACAAATTATTTAATTTATTTACAAAAAAAAAACTATTTTAATTAAATCAAAGCTCGATTTTATCCACGAACGATAATCAACGAACTATATTTCAACCGATCTATCTAATTTATATATTTGCCCGCCAACAACAAACAAACTACAAAGTTGACGTCTGAAACTTGACATAAGTAAAATTTATTTAAAAAATAGCGCCCTCTGGATACCAATGCCGGTAGCACGTGCAATGATAATATAGCCACTAAATCGAGCAAAAGATGGTAGTGCCGGCAACCTCTATTCAAACTTGAACAATTAGAATTTTTTGATATTTTTTTTTTTAGTAAAATCAGACAAGTCGTTTTCGAGATATGCTTCAATATATAGTTACAAATCGCGATTTATCGCGAGGACTAAAGTCAATTCAAAACAAGTGGATTAGAAGCATAGTACTTATTAATACCATGCATCCGAATTTAATGTACAAATGAAACCCCGTGCCGCAAAATTAGTGTTTCCCTGTGTAATTAAATATGAATAATATGCACAAAATCTCAACTCAAGCATTTTTTGGTATATTTTTGCATAAAGCCTTCAGCGAAATTTTAAACCTAAACTCGTCTAATCTACCTTTACTTTATGAAATTTCTTTGATATCAGACTGTACGACGCACTGTGTGGTGAGTGCGGCCAAAAATCAAAAAAATTATTTTCACAATTTCAAAAATTTTGTAATGCGTTTTTATTAATGACATTCTAAGCGACAATACCAAAAGCAATTTTTCAAAAAATATTTATTTTTAAAAAGTTATAGACCATGAAAGTTGAAAGTTGTTGGTAATAATGAAAAATGCAATGAAAAACCCTTTAAAAGTACAAATAGTAAAATTAAGTTATTTTATAAAAATCTTCGACAAAACTATTTTATTTTATATAAGTAGTATTTTATTTTACATAGTATGATATTACTAAAGTATGGTGACATTATGGTGACAT
Organism: Protophormia terraenovae; assembly: GCA_951394005.1. NCBI lineage: Eukaryota > Metazoa > Arthropoda > Insecta > Diptera > Calliphoridae > Protophormia > Protophormia terraenovae. The sequence continues at coordinate 29,019,545 of OX596077.1, read as the reverse complement.
ACTTTGTCGTGGGTATTTTATTATTGCTCTTAAAGTAGACAAGAGAAATAAATAAAAATTTTTATATTTTAATATGATATTACCATAAGTCTGAAATTTTTAAAAATATAGGTCTCCCAGCATTTTCTATCAGTTTTATCACATTTTCAATGTAGTCACGAGAAAATTTTACATATTTTTGTTATTTGGCTTAATCATTTAAATTACAATACAGCCTACATATGAGTATATAGAAGTAAGAAAAATATTGGAAGGCATATCTAAAAGAAAGCTTGGACAAATAAATAAATAAAAACAAAATTTAATTTTGGCAAGAATAACAAGCACGAATGTTATATTTGGCTCGGCCGAATTTATATACCCACCATTAACTTTTTCTAAGTTTACGTTATATGGGAGGTGGGTGGTAAAGTGGGAGGACCACGCCCATTTTTGGTTTCCGAGTTTACATTGGTCATTGAAATATTTGAACACAATTTCGTTGAAGTTTCACCTTATATGGAAGGTGGGCGGACCACGCCCACTTTTGGTTTCCAAGTTTATGTCGACTCTCAAACTATTTATACAAAATTTCGTTGTCGTATATTCTTTTGTTTAAGAGATATCTGTAGAAAAGTATGAAACGGACACCCTGTGTTTCTAGTTTTTAGCCCATAAATGCCCATTTTCAATCCCAAACAAACCTTATATAAGACAAATATTTGTGCCAAATTTCGTCCCCTTAAGTTTTTCCGTTCGAGCCCTATTCTGTTTTCAACAGACGGACATAGCTAGATCCACTCAGAATCTAACCAGGACCCAGAAAATATATACTTTGTAGGGTCTTAGATGATTCCTTCGACACGTTATGCACGGAATAACAAAATCAATATACCCCCATCTTTTTGATGGTGGGTATAAAAAAAGTTTGGTAAATATGCTACAGAAGTAGAGATGCGTTTGAAAAAATAACAAGCGCGAATTATATTCTGCCCGGCCGAATCTATATACCCACCATCAACTTTTCCAAATTTTACTTTATATTGGAGGGGCTGGTAAAGTGGGCAGTAAAGTGGGTGGACCACGCCCATTTTTTGTTTCCGAGTTTACATTGGTCCTTGAAGTATTTGAACACAATTTCATTGATTTTCACCTTATATGGGAGGTGGGCGGTAAAGTGGGCGGACCACGCCCATTTTTGGTTTCCGAGTTTATATCGATCCCCGAACTATGCGTACAAAATTTCGTTGTCGTACATGCTTTTGTTGAAGAAATATCAACAGAAAAGTATAAAACGGACACCCTGTGCTTCTAGTTTTTAACTCATAACTTTGTTGTTTATTAACCGATTTTGCCCATTTTCAACACCAAACAAACCTTATATAAGACAAATATTTGTGCCAAATTTCGTCCTACGTTGCTCCGTTCGAGCCCTATCCTGCTTTCAACAGACATATAGACAGACGGACAGACGGACGGACATACCTAGATCGGCTCAGAATCTAACCAGGACCCGGAAAATATATACTTTGTGGGGTCTTAGATGATTCCTTTTTGATGGTGGGTATGAACATTTTCGGCTAAAGAATATTGTTCATTACAGAACAACGTATTGGAAATTCATTATTTTTGCAAATATCTTTTACAAAATAATGGTTTAATCTGCTTTCATATATGCTTTTTATTATACTCGTACGTCAAAAAATATTAATGTAAAACAAATGGTCATGCATTTTTAATCCAACATTATCAAAGTTTTATCATAGTTTTAGTATTGTATGCAGGTTACTGCAAAAAAGAATTCTACAGAATTTATATAAAAAAAAGTACACAAATTTAGTAGGAATGTTACCAAAAGAAGCTATACAAGTAACAAACAGAGTTTTTAGAAAAATTAGTTTAAACCTTATAGCTGTCTAGATATTCATAAGGTCCTGAAGGAACATTTAATTTTCTAAATGACCCAAACTAATCTATACAGAAAATAGCTTAATTAAAGGAAGATTTATGAAGAAATATATGGTTTTAACGCTAAATAATGTATTTTTCATAAATCGAGAAGATAATTTAATAATTATATCACAAGAAAGTGTTTCTGAGTAAGAATTACATAAAAATAACAATCCGTTTTATAAGGATCCAAATTTTGAACGTATTTCGCTTCTTGTATTAACATTATAGTTTAAAATTACTTTTATAAATAAGTAAGTTTATCTTTTATTATACCCTTCACCAAAGGTGTAAAGGGTATATATAAGTTTGTCATTCCGTTTGTAATTCCCACAATTTTCGTCGGAGAGCAAAAAAGTTGACATTTTCGGGATCCTTGTAAGAAATGATGACGATAGGACCATGTCCGTCCGTCCGTCCGTCCGTCCGTCCGTCCGTCCGTGTGTCGGTTGAAATGGCGTTTATGAAGCCCACCGATAACTGACATATATAATATATATATCAAACGATCGGAAATGCTTTCGAGAATTTTGCTATTGGAATTCAGCAAGATCGGTTCATACAATGCGGAGATGTATGTTAAAAAAAACCGGTTTTTAGAACCGGTTTTCCAGTTTCTGAAGCCTCTGTATATACTAGGGACTTCGTTTTTACAAAGAAGTCTCGGACATTTTTTTCTGATTTTTTGTTCTGAAAAAATGAAATAAATCGGTTCAATAATAACTGAGATATCGGACAAAACGCATTTTTTATTTTTTGAAGCCCTGGTTTAAGCTATAGATTTTTATTTTTATACAAATATTTTTATAAAATTTCGGTTTTTTGAATCAGCAGGATCGGTTTGTAAATGGCGGAGATATGCTTTAAAAACCGGTTTTTGGAACCGGTTTTTCAGTTTCTGAAGCCTCTGCATATACCAGGGACTTCGAATTTTTAAAGGGGGCTCGAAAATTATTTTCTGAATTTTTGTTCTGAAGAAATGAAATAAATCGGTTCAGTAATAACTGAGATATCGGGGAAAACGATTTTTTTATTTTTGAAGCCCTTGTTCAAGCTACAGATTTTTATTTTTATATAGATCAGTCATAAATGTTTTTATAAAATTTCGTTTTTTTTAATAAACCAAATTCGTTCAGAATCAACAGAGTTATGGACCAAAAACAAATCTGTTAAGAATATAAATACACACACAAACATGTATATTAAGCATTGTAATGATTATTAGTGACGTTTTTTGTTTTTTGTATAGACAAGTAGTTTAGTTAGAAACAGCAGTCATATAATGAATAACAGTGTTGTTGTTCTTCTTTGTATATGCAGTCTGTACAAAAATAAATAGATATGGAATTGTTGTTGTTTATTTTTTAAAACTAAAACATATCTTTTATGAATATACATAAATACATACACAAACATGTATATTAAGCATTGTAAAGACTATTAGTGACGTTTTTGCCTATAAGACAAGTAGTTTAGTTAGCTACAGAAGTAATATAATGAATAACAGTGTTGTTGTTGTTCTTTGTATATTCAGTCAGTTTGTATATACACACATAAAAAAATAAATAAATATGGAATTGTTGTTGTTTATTCTTTAAAAGCAAAGCCTGCTATGATTGTTTTTTTTTTTTCATATTCAAATTTTCGTAGTTTGAAAAAAATTTAGATTTAAATATGTGGAAATATGAAAGCATACGTTAAGGCGAAAATTTTATTATTTGTCGGTAATATGGTAATATGACGTCGATAAGATAGTAAGATAATTTTAACAAAAAATTTCATTTTTTGTTAAAATTATTGAATTAATTGCTATTTTTATTAAATATATTATATCTTTAATATTTATTTGGAATTGAAGTTTAAAATATCAAAAAATCTCAAAATAAATTTTTTTATATATACAAATTTATATACTTTCATTTATCCGATTTTTGAAAAAATCATATAAGTTACTATATACGACATTCCAAGCCGTATGAAATAATATTTGGGAATCTGAGATTTGTATGGGAGGTGGGCGTGTCCATGGTCCCTTTTCTCCAAATTTCGTACAGAATAATATTTTATAAAAAAAATTATGTGTACCAAATTTCATTCATCTACGACAAGTCCTTCAATTTCTGACCACTCGTGATATGAAAACACCGACTCGAAAAAACGACTCTTAAAATAAAACAAAATAATTTCGAGCTCTTGAGAGAAATTTCAGCACTTAACTAGTGAGCGATCCACTAAGTGTTTAGTAAAAGGGAACACGAATTAGTAATAATTTTTTTTTTTTTTTTTTTTGAGGAGTTTTTATTGAACGCAAAATGGAATTTGTTTTGAATTTTCCTGGCAAGGAGTGATTTAAAAAGGCCTTAACAATAAAGGGGCAGTCATATTTTCTCGTTGAGAAGTGTCAACAAAATACATTTTTATACCCTACACCACCATAGGTGGTTTGTGCTGATGTTTGTAACACCCAAAAATATTGGTGTAAGACCCACCTTAATTTATACCAATCGGCTTAGAATCACTTTCTGAGTCGATTTAACGATGTCCGTCAGTCCGTCTGTCTGTCCGTCTGACCGTCCGTCTGTCCGTCCATGTAAACCTTGTAATCAAACTACAGGTCGCAATTTTGAATCAAAATTAATGAAATTTGGTACACAGGTTTCTTTTAGTCCAGGGACAAAGCCTATTGAAATTGGTTATGATCGGTCCATTATTTCACCTAGCCCCCATACAAATGTCCTCCCGGAAAAGGGTTTAACGATCATAAATCCCTTAAATATAGCAATATTTTAATGAAATTTGGTACATATAAGTTTCATATAAGTCTAAATAAGTGTGCCGATTTTTAAAAAGATCGGTCCATAATTAACCATGGCTCCCATATAAACCCCTTTTCAGAAATCATTTTAACGGACATAAATTCCATTAAAATATTAGCATCAAGTTAATATTCGACTGAAATAAGTTTTATATGAACGTAAATGATAGTGCCAAATTTTACAAAGATCGGTCAATAATTTACCATAGCTCCCATATAAGGCCCTCTTTCGGAAATCACCCAAAAGTGAATAAATTCATATACATGTCAGCATCAACGTAATATTCTGTATTCGTATGTTTTATTTTACACTTATGAGTATCGGGCGACATCTGACTCCAAGTCAAGGCCCCTCCCCGAATTATAATGTACACAATGGTGTAGGGTATCATATGGTCGGGCTTGACCGACTATATCTTTTTCTCTCGTTTTCATTTGCAAATATATACATATATACGTAGTAGCATTTTTAGGGTGTCCAAAAATCATCACATTTATATTCAATCTTATGCTTTAAATTTATAATAAAAAAAACATATACATATGTATATTTATATTTCTCTATTTACAGAATCATTACAAATAAAATAATATCAAGTTGAGCTTAATAAATAATTTAACTAAAAATAAATTCTACTTTTAACGAACATCCTTAAATTCTTATTGTAATAACAAAATAAAATTCTAAACTAAAAATGCACATTTGGTTTTTCAAAAAAAAAAAACATTTTTTCTACAGTTTTATAAATAGAAAACATGAAAAGGTATCCAGTGATGATGTCTGTTAAATATAATAAAATAAAAAATCGAAAAGATTTTTATAGTATTTACTGACTAAATTCTTTAAAAATGTTGTTATTTAAAACTTTATTGGATATATTAGTTCGTATTTCATACATGTTTATTAGGATGGTCCCAAAATAAAAATAAAAAAGCAATGTTTCTCAGCAAAAAAAAAAAACATTTATTTAATTTATAGATAACGTATTTCAAAATTTTCGTACAGGCAACCTGGATCAAACTTAACACAAAAAATAAATATTTTTTTGATTTCTTTAATTTTTCTTCTAAAGAAACAATATTTAAATTGGTGTCTTACGAAAGGTCTTTAAGAGGCTCATTGAACTAGATAACTCAAATTAAATTTTAAAATTCATAATTTAAAAAAATAAATTGGTTTAAGATTTAAAAATGTATAAAAAATTATTCCCTAGATTAAAAATGAATTTTTTTATACCCACCATCAAAAAGATGGGGTTTATAGATATTGATTTTGTCATAAATTGGTTTAAGATTTAAAAATGTATAAAAAAATATTCCCTAGATTAAAAATGAATTTTTTTATACCCACCATCAAAAAAATGGGGTTTATAGATATTGATTTTGTCATTCCGTGTGTAACATGTCGAAGGAATCATTTAAGATGCCACAAAATATCGTATATATTTTCTGGGCCCTGGTTAGATTCTGAGTCGATCTAGCTATGTCCGTTCGTCTGTCCGTCTGTTTAAAGTAGGATAGGGCTCGAACGGGACAACCTAGGACAAACTTGTTCCTTTGGCAGAAATATGAAAAACCCGAAAAAAGGACCTATTTTCATTTTGATCTAGCTCACGAAAGGATAATGTCAAGACCAAAATTTTGAGAAACGGTACCTTAGAATGAAGTAAATTTTCATTTGAGTTGGGAACATACATACTTTTCATTTCAGGGCCATCCTAATGTATACCATTTAAAACATGAATTATATAGTTGCTTTTTTCGATAATCCGCAGAGACTTTGGTCATTTAAAATGTCCAAAGTCCAATATGATTACTAATCAGCTATCAAATTTTCATTTTTTTATAATGAATTCATTTCTAAATTGATATTTCTAAATTATACAAAGAAAAATTTCGTACATAAAGAAAACTTTTTTTTCGAAAACATTTTTTTAAAGTACAAAATAATTTTGTACTTAACTTAAAATATTTGTTTTGATTATTTTATTATTTTGTTTTTCAACAGTTAAGAAAAATATTATATTTTGAACGAAAGTGTTTTTTATTTTTTCAATGAAAACTTAAAGTTTTATATTTTTGTTCATAATTTCTGGTCTCTGCGTTAAAGTGATTTTAGGCTGAGGGATTTACAAGGGAACTATAATTAACTATGGACTGATATTCGTTAAATTTGGCATATATATTTATAATTATATAAAATTTATGTGTTCCGAGTTTCATTAAAATATTTGTATATTATAGGATTTTATGAGTGTTAAACTCCTTTTCCGGTAGGACATTTGTGTGGGAGCTACGTGAAATAATGATTTATAACCAAATACCAAAATACTTAATTGTTCCTGGAAAATTTCATTAAGATATCTCCAAAATAGCTTCTTGTATTTAGTTTTTGACAAATTTATCGATTATAAAAAAAAAATTTCGAAGAAATTAGTATAACTTAAAGAAACAAGTTGAGTCCGCCATTTTTTTTTTTTTTTTTTTTAATTCTGATTACAGTTTCAAATTAAGGAACTTTAAAACTGATTATATACAAAATTTTAGCTGGATAAGAAAACTTTTTAAAAATTTCGGAAGCCAATTTGGTTCCGCCATTTTTATTTTTTTTATTTTGTACTTCATTTTTGAAATCAGCAAGCCCAATAACCTTAAGATATGAATTTTTTGCCATATCCGGCAATGATAAAGCGTTTTGGCCAAAAATCTATCACTCGGCCCTCTATGCACAGGTCACAAACATTCATTATACCCTACACCACTATAGATGGTTGGGGTATTATGCGTTTGTACTGATATTTGTAACTCATAGAAAAAGTTATCCAACACCCACCTTAAAGTATACCAATCGAATAAGAATAATTTTTTAAATCGATCTGTCTGGATGGTTGGCTGTCCATGTAAAACTTGTACACAGAGTACAGGGGTCAATTTTGAAGATATTTCAATGAATTTGACACGTGGGACTTTTATGATACAAGGATAAAGCATATTGAAATTGGTTATTTCAAATACAAATGTCCCCCCGGGAACATAGTTTCAACACTCAAAAATGCCTTAAAAATAAGCATACTTTAATGAATGCAAATGGTTTTGTAGCAAATTTAATGAAAATCGGTCCACAATTAACCATAGCTCCCACAGAAACCCATCACTTTAACGTGCAGAAATCCCATATTGATGTTAGTAAATTTAATATTGATATAGATAAGTTATATATAAGAATAAATCATTGCACCAAGTTTTATAAAGATCGGTTTATAATAATTAATACTAGTATCAACGTAATATTACATACGTATTTGTATATGTTATTTTACACTTAGTAAAAGTATCGGTCCACAATTGGCCACAGGTGTAATATAAGTCTCCTCCCCGAGTTTTGATGCTCATATACAATGGTGTAGGGTATATCTTTCAAGCTTTATGTGAATATACATATAAGGAGTGCGTTCGAAAAAATCTTAACATATATAATATTCAATAACATGGAAACGGTTGATCTTAAAGTTTTCATTCTTTTTTCATTTAATTGATAATTTAGTACAGATCACAGAAAAATATAACTTTTATAGTTCTAACCACTACTTATAAACTTGTGGACCATTTTTGGTAACTCTTCCGTTAGAGATTTCATAGTTGCTTCAGTCACATTTTTGGAACAGTCTTCGGTATTTTGGGACAACTTTTTTGTGCTCTTCAATTCACTTGAGCTCAATATCTCTCCACTGGTCTAAGCTATGGACAATTTGAAAAATTGACCTCTCTTGGTTCAAAAACTATGTTATTGTTTTGGTAACACTCCAGAGCTTTCTTACCATAGTAACATGATACCAAATCGGGCCAAAAATGTGTGGACACGTTGTGCTCTCTTATGAAAAGAAGAAGTCTTTTTTGCAAATATTTTTTGATGTATATTTTGGTATTTATAGAGCCGAATGTAACAAATGACTTTCCTGTTTTGCCACAATAGCAAAAAGCTTGTTATAGCTGGAATTTTTTAGCAAATTTTTTCTGCTCTTGCGTTCTAAACTTATCTTTAACATTGCCTCGAGCATTTATAGTATAAAAGTTTTGCCACAGAAGCTGCGAAAATTCTGCCAGCACATACGTTTCTTCGTCAATTATACAATATGAGTATTTTTGTATGAAATTTGGTTTTAATTTCCATGTCCTATTCTTGGCTTCTAAATTTTTTGCAGAATACCTGTTTTAATCTTTTTGGACTTTATATATTAAACTATGCATTAGCTTTAAATTTTCGCACCAAATAGTCAAAGCACTGAGCTAACCGGATTGCTTTTCTATCAGAAGTGTTTGGAGTTCCTTTCAATATGCTTTCAATTTTCTGTTCTTACCAATATCATGTGGACCTTTTTTTCTTTCCGATCCAGTTATTAATGGTCAAATTCTCCTGATACTGTTTAATAAGATTAGAAACAGTTTGACGGCAGAAATTTAATTTCTGTGGCCAATTATTTGTAGGACCTATTCGGATTTTTTTAATTTTTTAATAATTTGTAGCACGTACATATTTTTTGTCACTCATTTTGATAAAAATCACGACAAATCAACATGGTTGTTATTAAAAATAATAACTGATGTATTTTTCAATGATAACTACATCAAAAGAAATTTTTAATATTGCTTCCGAAAAAGTTATGAGGCAAAACGTATGTTAAGATTTTTTCGATCTCACTCCTTAGTATAGAGCATAGGCAATCGATACACTACAAAATATTTATAGATTTAAACCTTTCAAAATTTGAATTAAATGACGCTGGATCAGTAATTTCGACCAATGTGCGTCTGTACAATTTGAAATAATAAGTATACACAAATTTTCAAAACATTATTTTGGAATATATTAAAATACTTAGGAAATTAAAAAAAAAAATATTTAAGAATAACCAAAAAGTCAAAGCAAAAAATCGAAAATTCCAATTTCAATCGCAAATATCTTTTTAACCATAAAATGTCAACAGTGAGTGGTAGTAATAACATACTCATAAAGTCTCGTCAAGTACTTTGCTAAGGTTTTTAAGTCTTTGAAACTGGACTTTATTAAGATTTCTTGAATGTATTTGACACACCAGGTATCTTGAAATTAACGTAATTTTTATTTGAGTTGAGAACACTAATATCTTTTATTTTGGGGTTATCCTAATGTTAATGTACTATTCCCAATTTATATATTATGACAACTTTACACATACATATATACATGTGTTTATTTACATAGTAATAGATAGATATGTTTGTACTTGTAAAAAGCAAAACATAAAAAACATTTTATATTTTAAAATGCATTTAATTGTATATAAGAAAACTTTTTAAAAGGATTTGTACAGCTCAAGTTCTTTAAAGTTTTCTTTTGTGAAAAAACCTTAAAGCACTTAAGTAAGTAATATTAAAAAAATGTTTGTTTTTTTAATTACTTAAGACTAATTGTGGCGAATATATTGCAAGGAAACTTTTTCTTATTTTCTAGAGATAAACAATGCTAGATTGTGGTTATTGGCATTAAGAAAAAATTACAAGATCTACAACAAATTTAATACTTAACTGAAAATTTAGGACAAAGCAATGGTATTATGTTCAGGTTTATTACATTCAAATTATTTTAATTGTTTTTAAAATTTGAAAAAATAAATCAATACAAAGACTTACATACTCATATATACAACATAACGCCAAATAATTCAAAATAACTTTCAGATTGACTTGTAGTTTGAAACGCTCAGACATATTCATATCGAATTTAAATTTGGGTAAATAACATAAAAATTATGGAAATATATATCGTTCATTTCTCGAGAGATTTATAAAAACTGGAAATTTTTTACGGAGGTGATCCGATATTTTATTAAACGGTAGACATTTTTCAAAAATTATGATGAATGCACTATTTTTAAATATTCATCTTCTATATGCAACTTAAATAATTAAAATCTATTAACAATTTATATTTAAAGTTACATAATTTTCCGATTTCATCGACTCTTCGGATGGTGAAAATCGTTAATAAACCTCATATATTTTTTTAAATTCTGACTTTTTTAAACAACTTTTGATGCAATTATGCTAAAAACACCTGATGCTCTAACAGAAAAAAAAATCAAGACCTGAAACGGTTCCATGTGGTGCCGGCAAGCACCAAAAGTCAAAAATTCCAAAAAAAAAGTGAAACTAACAAGTTTTTTTATTTCCTTTTTATTGCTGTAGTCGCGGATTTTAGCATAAATGTCCAATTTTTCTAATGTAGACTATAAACACTTGTAGAAAAGGACCAGCATGGATTTAATTAGCGTGCAATTAACCAGTGTCAAATTGTGTTGTGCAAAAGTCGTGAAACCAAATTTTTAAAAATTTAAAATTTTGCAGTTTTTTCACTGGGGATTTTACGCCGTTTAGGATATTTCAAAATTGAAATTATGAAATTATGCATCATTTGACATATATCTCGTTAATATGCCCTCAATAGAAATGCTGTAGGAATGGCTCCAAGAGGTGCCTTTTTCGCGACGTTATTTCAGTGAAACTAGAGTATAGCGTTACCAAAGAAAGTTTCCAAATGACATTTAAAAATCATTGTGGCATTTTAAAATATTAATTTGCTAAACGTGTACTGCTATTTTAAAGAATTCAGCAATTTTGCATATTTTGTTATAGCTGATGTTGGCGTTCTAAATAAATTTTAAACTGTAATAAGTTCCTGTGTAAAGTTTTACTTACGCAGAAAATATAATTTCACTAAAAATATTTATCAATTATGGACTGAAAATTCCAAAATAATACTTGTGTCAATAAAGGGTTAAATGAATACTTATATCAACAGTATTGAAAGTGACCCTTCCAATGATGCCCTAAATAATAAATTAGGATGGAAAACTTCCAAAATTTTCAAACTTTAATAAAATAGTATTTAAAATAAAATCATAGAAAATTTTAATTACGCGAGAATAAAAATTAATTTTAAATTTTGTTTACTATTTTTGTATTAAACGTCATTTGTCTATCACATGTTGTAATTTTTTTTTTATAAAATCCAAATTTTTCGTATAATAAAATTCCATGTTTTAAGTTTTTAAACAATATTTTTCTTTATCCCAAAAAATAAAAAACTTCTTTGTACTCCTTTTTCTGAAAAAAATTTGGGACAAATACTTAACTGAAAATTACGGGCTTCAATTATAATCAACTCATGCATCATAATTCGTATTATCGTATTTTTAAGCTTTACTAAAATTTAAATAAAAAATGTACTTTTTATATTCAATCCGAATTACAGAGTTGCAATCAGTCCAGATTATAGAGTATATAATGAGTTGGGAAATGCCGTCCGCATTACCAAATAATCCGTATTATCGACGTTCGGATTATCGGTATTTTAAAAATGGTCCAGCTCAGGTGAACGAAATAATTAAACCGAAATACTTTTAGGATTTATTTAAACCATATTAACTTTTATTTTAGGGGGTATTTTTATACCCACCATCGAAACGATGTGATTTTGTCATTCCGTATGTAACATGTCGAAGGAATCATTTAAGACCCCATAAAGTATATATTTTCTGGGTCCTGGTTCTATTCTGAGTCGATCTAGCTATGTCCGTCCGTCTGTCCGTCTGCCTGTCTGTTGAAAGCAGGATAGGGCTTCAACGGGGCAACGTAGGGGGACGAAATTTAGCTCAAATATTTATCTTATATAAGGTTTGTGCGGTATTGAAAATGGGCAAACTCGATTAATAAACAAAAGTTATGGGCTAAATACTAGGAACACAGGGTGTCTATTGTAGCTTCATTTCATACTTTTCTAATTATATCTCTTAAACAAAAGCATGTACGACAACGAAATTTTCTATAGATAGTTCGGGGGTCGATATAAACTTGCAAACCAAAAATGGGCGTGGTCCGCCTACTTTACAGCCTACCTCCCATATAAGGTGAAACGTAACGAAATTTTGTACAAATAGTTCAAGGACCAATGAAAACTCGGAAACAAAAAATGGGCGTGGTCCACCCACTTTACCGCCCATCTCTCATATAACGAAAAATTTTGAAAAAGTTGATGGTGGGTATATAGATTCGGCCGAGCCGAATATAAAATTTGCGCCTGAACATGTGATCCAGAAGTAGTACAATTTATTTTTGCTAGGATATGTTTGTATATTACTCATACGTACACTGTGGATCCAAACGCAAAATTTTGTATCTTCTAAACTACTGACCTAAACTTTCAGAAAAATTATGTAGTTAGCCAGTGATAACACGATATAAGATATAGGGTATCAAAGAAACATACAAAAGTTAACTAAGAAAATCGTAACTTCTACAAATCAAGTCCGATTTCAATATTTCTGTAAAGTACTTTGCAAGGTAATGAAGTTATCTCTTACAGTTAAAAAGATATTTACGCTAGAATTTTTAATTTTTTGCCTCGAATTTATATCGTTTTTCGGGAATAAAGCCTTGAAGAAACTTTGAATTCATTTAAGTTTGACCACTACATCCAGCAGTGTTGCCAGTTTAGCCTTTTTAAGGCTAAATCTACCCTTTTTATTTTACTTTTAACCTTAAAATTTTCGTTTTAGCTTCTAGCTTTTTTTCTAGCCTTTTTTAATTCTTAGCATAGCTTTAAAAAGGCTAAAAATTTAATAATTTTATATTTACAGAATCATCAATTTAAGCATTTTTGTGTATTAATCCGCACAAAAAAAACGAAATAATTTATACGTAACGAAAATTTTCGCCTGCGGCGCTTCATTCTACAAGAATACTTTTATTATTTTTTAACAAACTTTATTACCCATAGGAATTATTTATGTTATATTTACAAATTCACTAATAAATCATTAAGAAATACCAAAAACTAATGAGAAGAAAAAAATAAATGCGTTTTCAAATAAAAAAAAATTATTAGCTTTTTTCTGGCTTTATTTTTTGGGGCATTTAGCCTTTTCTGACCTTTTTTAAAGCCCAATTTAGCTTCTTTTTTTCTCAAGTCCTGGCAACACTGACATCCAGCATTGGTCGGAAATGATGAATTAAAATATTTTTTTTAATTTTTTCCATAATATATAATACTACGGCATGTAAATTTTGATATTCGCAAAAGTTATACACTTAATATGTTAGATACTGAAAAATATTTCTACTTTAAAACTTTGAATTTTAATTTAATAATACTAAAAAGTTTTCCAACATTAATTTAAAAATAATTTGCATTCAAATAACTACAATAAAACTCACTGAAATGTACACAAGTATTACCTTTTATTTCATTCACAAATGCCACGTAAACATTTTGACCAGATTCTTTGATTCAACTGATTTCCACATTTTAAAACACTGTTCACATACCAATCAGCACACCACGACAAACCAGTGATATACATATTTTTATATTTCTATTCACTTGTAGTTTGTACTAAAAATGCATTTTGTTTAACCTGATGACAACAAAAACAACAACAATGAGGATGACAAACAATTCCGATAACGAACTCCTGGTGGTTTGTATTTGCCCTTGGCATTCAGGTGATGTTTAACATTGCACCAGCACATTCAAACCACGAGGAGCATTAAAACCATATAAAATTTATCTACACAGCACAGTGGGACAGAATCGAAATTTTTTTAAAATTTTTGTAAAAAATGTTTTTTTTGAGAAACTATAAATATTTTATCTGTAATAAAATCTTTGTTATTAAAGATATCTTAACGAAATTTACGGTGGATGTAGAATTTATCGTATAAAATGAGAAAGTGAAAAAAAATTTTAAGATTTTTGTAAAAGGAATCCTACAATTCCCAAAAAAGACGTCGAAAATACCAAAGATGGGTTTTTCCACATTTTCGGCTATAAAATCCAAATTTTTTCGAAGTCTCATAGATTTTGAGGGTGTGTACCTTGGGTGTGTACCTTGACTATCTGAGTTATTGGGCTTGCTTTTTATTTTAAAGTCTTTCCTATGAAGATGCCTTTCAGAAAAGTATAAAATTATTATATGCTGTTAAAGAAAATTTTATCTTAGAGAAAAAAGAGTGTAGTCACTTTTTCGGCCAAAAAAAAAAAAAAAAGAACAAGCGCAAATATTCGGCCCGGCCGCAATCCATATACCCACCATCAACTTTTTCACATTTTAAGTTATATGAGAGAAGGAGGTAAAGTGGGCGGTAAAGTGGGCAGTAAAGTGGGCGGGCCACGCCCACTTTTTGTTTCCGAGTTTGCATTAGTCCTTGAACTATTTGAACACAATTTCATTGATTTTCACCTTATATGGGAGGTGGGCGGTAAAGTGGGCGGACCACGCCCATTTTTGGCTTGCGAGTTGATATCGATCCCCAAACTATATGTACAAAATTTCGCTATCGTACATGCTTTTGCTGCATAAATATCAACAGAAAAGTATAAAACCGACACCCTGTGTTTCTAGTCTTTTGCCCATAACTTTTTTATTTGTGAACCGATTTTGCCCATTTTCAATCCCAAACAAACCTTGTATAAGACAAATATTTGTGCCAAATTTCGTCTCCCTACGTTGCTCCGTTCGAGCGCTATCCTGCTTTCAACAGACGGACAGACAGACGGACAGACAGACGGACATAGCTAGATCGACTCAGAATCTAACCAGGACCCAGAATATATATACTTTGTGGGGTCTTGGATGATTCCTTCAACATATTACACACGGAATGACAAAATCAATATACCCCCCATCTTTTTGATGGTGGGTATAAAAACAGAAAGTCGTCATTTTTGCAATTTTCAAATTCAAAATCGTTTATTTTTGGACTCATTAAAAATATCGACTTCAATTTTTTTTATTCAATAGATAATTTTGTTTTTTAATTAGCTAAAGAAAAAAAGCAAATGAAATCGGTCGGAAACACTAGGATATATATGAAAGAAACTGAACCAAGAACATGCCAAATTGAGGTACTTAAAAATTCAAATGCAAATAACTTAAAAACTATAAGAGATAAATAGGACATGTAAGCATATTTTTTGTAGGTATTATCAGTGCCTACAATAATGCATAAAAATATTTGAAATTGGACCAGAAAAAAAATTTGGCAAGCGATTAAAAAATGTATATATCAGTGGTACCCAACTTTGAGCCTCTTTAGCTCCGCCTCTGAGGGATCTGTACGGTCCCCCTTCTAACTAAACATTGTACACTCCTCTGCTCTGCCTATACCAAATTTCATGCAAATCCAATCAGCCGATCAGAAGTTACAGATTTATTTCCAAAAAATTTCGATTCTGCCCCACTATGCACAGTTAGATGATAGATAGATAGATGCTCATGCTATGACGACTACTCGTATGTAAGTAAATATAAAGTATTCCACAAAGACAATAGTAATTGAGACCAAAATTTCAATGTGGGATTTATTTAAAATGAAGTGTTAATAAAAAAATAAAGAGGAGTAAGATACAGAGAGAAAATGAATGAAAAGAAATTTAATTTAAATGCTGTTCATACCGTTTTATATAAATTGCATTTAACCCAGCAAAAACACAAATGTGAGAGAAAATTGAAAGTGATTTAATGTTAAAATTTTCTAAAACAAATATAAATTTTTGGGAAATTTGAGATAATAGTATAACATTTTTTTAAACATTTAAAAAGGATTTTAATATTAAACTTTAAAAAAAATTTCAGGAAATATTTTTTATATACCAAGAATGATCTTAGTTGCTGTTAGGGTTAAAATACATAAGTTCGTTAATTTTGATGCAGTCTAATATACATATTTAAATATATATACAACCCAGCAAACACAAATGTTTCATAATAAATTGAGAATGATTTGAAATCTAGCCCTTTCTCAAATGTCAAATGTTTGAGAATGATTTGAAAATAATAGATTTCTCAACAAAAAGGGGAAATAATTGTCAAATTGAGAAATGCTATTTCTATCAAATCATTGTTAAATGTTATTCCCAAACTTTTTTAAAATAATTTATATTTTGCTTTTTGTTTTTTGTGAAGTTTTCTTTTGACTTGTAGTTTTGTTCTATCAATATATTCAATAACACTGGTCGACAAAAAATACACCACCATAGACGAATAGTTGGACTTGATATATTTTGATGTGCTAAACACGAATCTGCTACCAGTTTCTTTCCATCAGGTCTGGATTTTCTTTTTATGGGCATGTCTAATATTTCGTCCATAGTAAACCATTACTTTAGTATATTTCCTTATAACTCAAGAACAATGTGTACGATTGACATAAGTGATACACCAAAAGATGCGGACTAAAAATATCTTCGAGTCACACAAACTTAATTTTTTTATGTGTTTAATACTTTCGGAGTTATTTTGAAATAAGAGTCCGAAAAAAAACTTTTTCATGCAAAGTTTTAGATTTTTTGTTACTAAAATTTCTCTTAATAAATGAAAACATCAAAAATTTTAAGGTTTATCATCTTTATCTTAAAGCTGGTAGTGCTGCGAATAAAATATAATATGTATCTTTAAAATTGATGCATAAATCTTTATTTTATTCACAGCTAAATAAAAATACCCATGTTACATACAATTGTGTAGAAAGACAGTGGTGGGCAAAAAAAATATTTTTTTTTTTATTTTTTCTTGAAACAAAAATAGGTAGACTAGGTGGATTTTGACGAGTTAAACAAGAATCTGCATTCACTTTTATTCTATCACGTACTATTTATTTTTTTTTTAGGTGCATGACTAATATCATGTCACACTATAAAATTCGAGAATGATTTGTCAAATTAAGACTATAACTCAAGAACCCTTTACACGATTTTGATAAATGATACACCAAAAGATGCATACGAAAATTGTCTTTAAGGTGTGTCAACAATATTTTTATTATATATTTTATGAATCAAAATTTTCACGATTTTTCAAAATCTTAATTTAATTTTCTTTGCTACTAAATACCTAATAACTACGGAAATATTAAATGAACAAAAAATTATGTAAATTCAATTTAAGTCGCTATAAATTGGAGTTTAACTTAACTTGATAGGAAAAACCGTTCTCGAGTTATACAAGTGTGTCTGCCTAAAGGCGGGGTCATAGTAGTCATGCCCATAAAAAAAAATAGAATCGTGATAGAAAAAAGTAAAAGCTGATTCCTATTTAGCACGTTAAATTCCATCTTATCCACCTATTTTTTATTTAAGACGAAAAGACATCTTTTTTTTTTTTTTTTTTGCCCACTAGTGTATTTCCAATTAACTGAAGGTATGCATGGGTATCCTAACTTAACTGTGAATGCAATCAAGACTTTTGCATCAATTTTTATGATACACGGCCTTATTTACACGCAGTTTTACCGGCTTTGAGATAAAGATGATAAATTGAAAAATTCTTTTATGTTTTCACTTTTAAAAAGAAGTTTTAGTAAAGAAAAGAAATCTTGAATTTAGCATGAAATAATTTTTTTCGGACATTTATTTCGAAATATTTCCTAAACTATTGAGCGGATAAAAATTTGTTAGTAGAACGACTTAAAGCCAATTTTATTCCACATATTTTGGTGTATTATTTATATAAATCGTGCATACTGTTCTCGAGTTATCAGCTTATTTAGGGCGCAATATTAGACACGCCCATATGGGAGAAAACTGAAGGCAGATTCTAGTTTAGCATGCTGAAGTCCATCTAGTCCACATATTTTTTTTTTTTTTTGTTTTTTTTTTTTTTTTTTTGAAGGAGCACAAAAAAATTTTTTATTTTTTTTGTCCACCAGTGTAATTAAAAATTATTTTATTAAATGTTTATAAATAATTTTATTTATTAACTTTTTTATTTGTATATAATTTTAAAATAATGAATTGAAAAAATACAAATGGAATTGAAATATTTTTTTTTTTTTTTACTTGTTTTAAAATTTATAAAAGATTTGTTAATAACATCCTATATCAAATTGAGAAAATACTATTTTTCAAATATTTTTAAAGTTACCTTTTGATTGAGAATGATTTAATAATAACATTTGATATCAAGTTGAGAATGTACAATTTTTAAAAATTTTTTTCTCAAATGATTCTTAATTTGAAGTCAAAATTAAAATTCAAACCTCTATCTACATTTGACACAAGTTTGACATCAAAGGATAAAGTCATCAAATTTCAAACCTTTGACTTCGTGTTTGCTGGGAAGTATGTAGTTGCACATATACATGGAAATGTTCATTTGGTATAAACAGATAGAAAAGTATTTGAACATTCGTACACGTGTTAAATAAATTTACTAGGATTCTTTTTTTTTCTGCATGATGCATCATTCTTTCATTCGTTTTTCTTCTTTTTTTTTGCTTTTTTTAAATTATTGTTCATTCGCTTTTTGTTAACTGACTGTCTACAGTCTTTCTTGTTATACAATTTTTATTTATATTTGGTTCTAGATTTAAATGCAATTAAAGTAAAAAAACATTATATTGCACAGTGGGCCAAAAGCAAAGTAAATGGTAATAAGTCTGGAACTTTGAAACCACTGAACCGATTTAGATGAAACTTGGAACATCGATAGAGGAGGAGTTAGGCTTTCACAATAATGTTAGACGGCCGCTACAGTGGGCCAAAGTTGACTACCTCGAGAGTGAAAAAAAAAATTCGGGGCTTATAACTTTTACAAAAATTAACCGATTTGAAATATTTTTACACTTTTGAATTCTCCTAAGCAAGACAAGGAAATAGTAAAATTTATTATACATGGTTTTAAAGAAGACACAATTTCCTTTAAAATTATATATAATATGACTATTTTGTGTTTGCAACGTTTCGTGTAAATAAATTTGAAATTACCAAAACCCCAGAAATAGCAAAATCTTCATCTTTCCTTTTATTATTGGTAATGCAGTGGGATAAGACAGTGCGGTAAGGCCGTATCAAAAACAACATGAAAAACGAAAGATTTTACAATTTGCAACTCTTTGCTAATTTCAAATTTATTTACCAGAAACGTTGCAAACACAAAATAGTCACATTATACATCATTTTGAAGGAAATTATGTCTTCTTTAAAACTATGTATAATAAATTTTACTACTTTAAAATTTTTAGTATACTTTTCTTGAAACAATACGAACAAATGCAAATTATGTTGATATGGACTTATTTCAAAAATTTGAGACTGAATAATTTCTAAATGCTTATAGTTATTAAAATAATTTTTTCACGTGATATAAAATATTTAATGGAGAATTGATAAGTGTGAAAATCAGAAAAATATATATAATTTTACTATATATTTTTAAGGAGTCGAAGTTGTTATTATTGAAAATTATGGAAATATTATGGAAAATCGCCTCGTGTGACTAAGTTTACTGGTAGGCTGTAATAATTTTTTGCAATATCTTTAAGAACATATTGATCTATATAGTTTAATTCACAGAAATACCAAAATCAATAATCAATCTTTTTTTACAGACTCAAAAAGTTCAACTTCTCATCCAAAATTGATCATATTTAACACTTTCACCTTTTCTTGGGGTCCCGTCTTTCAGAAAATGTCAAAAAATATTAAACTTCTTTACCTAAATTTTTTAAAAAAGTTAAATATATAAAGTTGAGATAACAAAAAAATTTTTTGATTAGCATAATTTAGAAAATTATAGAGAATTTCAACGTATTTTTAAAAAAAATTTAGAAATTTTATTTTATTTTAAAAGTTATAGGGCAAAATCGCCAAATAGTGAAGGCCAAAAATGAGAAATTTATTTTTTGAAGTTAAATATTTTTTAAACCATACGAGATAATTCAGCACAGTAAACATATTTTTTCCTTATCTTGCTTAGGAGAATTCAAAAGTGTAAAAATATTTCAAATCGATTAATATTTGTAAAAGTTATAAGCCCCGATATGTTTTTCACTCTCGAGGTACTCAACTTTGGCCCACTGTAGCGGCGCCCGTGCTGCAGCTACAGACTCCATCTAACATTACTCTGAAAGCCTAACTCCACCTCTATCGATGTTCTAAGTTTCATTTAAATCGCTTCAATGGTTTCAAAGTTCCAGACATATTACCATTTATTTTGCTGTGTATTGTGCGGATGTAGTAAAACCTCAAAAATTTAATACGATTTAAAAATTTTGATGTTGATGACTAAAAAAATAAATAAGATCTTGATATAAAATAGTTCTACTTCATTGGGAGATTTCTTAATCAATTTCTAAGACTATAAAACACTTTTGAGAAAGGTTTACAACAAAAGTGGAAAAAAAATCTGACAAAGTAAAATCTTTTTGTCCAAATATCGTCGATATTTTTTGTCGCTCCTAATTTCTATATAACTGCTAATCCAAAAATTTAAGATTTTATAGAAATACAAAATTTTAACTTTATTTTAGAGAAAAACTTCAGAAGCCATGAATAGAAGACATAAAAATGAACATCCTACCTATGACAACTGTGGGTTAAAAACGCTACTGCAGCACTTTTTCAACGCTTTTCAGTTATTTTTTTTTTTTTTTTTTGCTAGGATTTATTATTTTTTTTTAATAAAAAAAAAATTAGCAATGTTTCTTATAAACTTAATTAAAGGAATATCCATGTTAGAGTATAAATTTCTTAAAATTCCCTGAGAAACCTTTAATTTCTCAGAAATAATAATTATAGTTCTAAATTAAAAATCTTTGTTAAGAGTTAACTTAAGAAATGAAAATGAAAAACACAACACAATTGCTTCAATTTATTTCATAAACTCCAAACAATAAGACTTAAATATTTAACCTCTTTATTGTCAGCATCATATAATGCCCCGCATAACACCACTATTCTCGTTTAATAAATTCTTCTAACTTTCAGTAAAACTATCAGTAACACCAAAAACAACAAAGACATTCATATGTACAACTGAGAAAAGTTCTTATAAGTAATTTTTACAAAACCACTTTATATAAGTGTTGGGCCAAATACAATGTACAACATTGTGCAACGTATAAATGTGATTTTACCCAAAGGACTTGTTTTTATGGTTAACACAAAATTTATGTGTGTTGTCCTTTATGAATGTGTTAGTTTTGTATAGTATAAAATAATACATTCATGCTTGTACCCTACAGTTTTTAAAGTAGCTATTGTTAACTTCTGAGAAGCTGATTATATATAAAATTTTATTTTTAGTACCTACGAATACACTGACTAGCGAATGGTAATACAAAAGGTGACTATTAAATAACCTTTAAATAGATTAGCTTACGTTTTTACGTCTAACAAATTAAAAACTGTTGGGTGTGCGGTAACCACTTTCATAAAGGCATACACAAAATTAAATGTGTATAAAAGAATAAATGATGAAAACATTTGGTGTGAAATAAAGAGAGAAAAAATGCCAAATGAAATAAAACTTGTGCAAAAAAAAAAATAATAATAATAAGTAATTGAGAAGGATATATTCGGCTTGGCCGAATTTATATACCCACAACAACTTTTCGAAATTTACCTTATATGGGAGGTGGGCGGTAAAGTGAGCGGATCACACTCATTTTTGGTTTCTGAATTTATATCGTTCCCCAAACTATCTGTTGCCTTACGTTATTTTGTTTAAAAGATATCAACAGAAAAGTATGAACTAAAGTTACAACGGACATCATGTGTTTCTAGTATTTGGTCCATAACTTTTTTGTTTATTAACCGATTTTTTAAATTTACAAGACAAAACAAACCATTTATAAGGTAAATTTCGTCCCCCTAGGTGATCCCCTCCAAGTCCTATCCGGCTTTCAACAGACAGACAGTCAGACAGATGGACGGACATAGCTAGATCGATTCAGAATCTAACCAGGACCCAGAATATATATAATTTGTGTAGTCTTACATAATTTTTTTGATATGTTACATACGGAATGAAAAACTCAATATAACCTTTTTGATAGAGGGTATACAAATAAATAGAAAAAACAAATTGTATAAAAAGAAAGTAAATTAAATACTACATGTGTATATGCGCCATTATAAAAAATTTTTGATTTTAGGCCTTCTAAAGTGACTTGAATGCATATAGAATAAGTTCTTGTTATTGTTTTTGTGCAAGGGGTGCGAAAGTGATAGCGGTTTTAAGTTGAACATATACAAATTTTTACAACATAAATTTTATGTTGCATAAATCTAGTAAAAATGTTTGATGGTATTAGTGTGGCATATTTTAGAGTTTCCTAGTAAAATTTTAAAAATTTTCTTTTTAATAAAAATCTTGATTTTTTTAAATTTTGCTAAAAATGGGTATTGAATCTAAATTCTTTCTCTATATATTAAACGAGAATATATTTTATTTGAGCTTATTACAAAGAAATTCAATTTATTATTGTGAACCTTTTTTAACTTAAGTACATAAATAATTTTTGGTCCTTAAAATTTCTATCTTTGGAAATTTTGTTAAGCATAACAAACACCAATTAATTATGCCAATTATAGTTAATTTCATGCAGTCTATACGATGTGCCTTAGCGAAAAAGTGTTCCGATTTCAACTATAAAGTAGATTCGAATTAAATTTTTGATCCCAATTAAATATATTCGTCGCCAATCTTACATCTATATATTCAAAAAAACAAAAAAGTGCAATATTTGCGTTATTTTCAAAAGATCCATACAATTAAGTTTATTTTTAAAGCTCCTCTTATTTTATAATGTAAAATAAAAAAACTAAGTTCCCGCAGTTATCCATGCCATTTCATATGAAATTGTGCTCCTTCAAAAAAAAAAAATATGTGAACTAGAAGGAATTCCGCATGCTAAACTTGAAACTGCTTTCAGTTTTCTCCCATCAGGTCGAGATTTTTTTATGGGCGTGTCTAACATTGCGCCCTAAATAAGCTGATTACTCAAATATATTTCACCATAACTCGATAATGGTTTGCACGATTTATATAGATAATACACCAAAATATGTGGAACAAAATTGGCTTTAAGTCGTTCTACTAACAATTTTTTATCCGCTCAATGGTTTTGGAGATATTTCGAAAAAAGTGTCCGAATTTTTTCATGCTAAATTCAAGATTTCTTTTTTTTTACTAAAACTTCTTTTTAAAAGTGAAAAGATGTTTAAGTTGGCAAAACTACGAGTAAATAAAGCCACGTATCATAAAAATTGATGCACAAATCATGATTGCATTCACAGTTAAGTTAAAATATCCATGCATATCTACAGGTAAGTGGAGATACCCTAGTGGGAAAAAAAACATTTTTTTCGTCTTAAATAAAAAAAAAAGTGGATTAGATGGAATTTAACGTGCTAAATAAGAATCAGCTTTCACTTTTTTTCAAGCACCCGAAAACGTTTTATTTTTATTTTTCAATCAAAATAAATATCTTTAATGTTCAAAATACTTTTTCATTTTTTGAAAAAAATTTGTGAGGGATTTTTATTTTTAAAATAAATATCCATCAATGATGAAAAAAATAAATATCTTTAATGATAAATATCTTTAACGATAAATATCAGTTCGAAAAAAATTTAAAATGATTGTTTTTTTTATTCATACTTTTGTTTTGTTTTCAAAATATTTTTTTATTCAAATGAAATTGTTGTTGTTTAGAATTTTTTCCATACGATGAAAAAAGTTCAAAATAATTTTCAACTTTTGAAATAAATATCACAAAAGATATTTATATTTTTATTTTCATCATGATGAAAAAAATTAAAATATTGATGAAAATAATAAAAATCATGATGGATTTTTATTATTTTTTGAACATTAAAGATTGTTTTTCGATTGAAATAAAAATAAAAAGATTGTTTTTTTAGTATTAAAATCCGGTCTCTGCTTTTTTTCTATCACGTATTGATTTTTGTTTTATGGGCATGACTACTATGACCCCGCCTTTAGGCAGTCACACTTGTATAACTCGAGAACGGTTTGTTCTATTACTATAAATTAAACTCCAATATATAGCGACTTAAATTTTCTTTAAGCTAAAATTACATAATTGTTTGTTCATTTAAAGTTTCCGTAGTTATTTGGTAATTAGTAACAAAAAAAAAATAAATAAAAAAAAAAAATTGAAAAATTTTGATCCATAACTCTGAAATTCTTGACCGAATAAAAAATATTGATTAAAGACAATTTTCGTATGCGTCTTTTGGTGTATCATTTATCAAAATCATGTAAACAGTTCTTGAATTATAGCCTAAATTTGACAAACCATTCTCGAATTTAATAGTGTGACCGCTGAATAAGGTGATGATATTAGTCATAACCATAAAAAAATCAGTATCAGTGATAGAAAAAAAGTGAATGCAGATTCTTGTTTAACTCGTCAAAATCCACTTAGTTTACCTATTTTTGTTTCAAGAAAAAATAAAAAAAATTTTTTTTTTTTTGCCCCCCACTGTATTTCTGTACAATTGTATGTAATATGGGTATTTTTACTTAACTGTGAATAAAATCAAGATTTGTGCATCAATTTTGAAGATACGTGCCTTATTTGATTAGCAGTATTACCAGCTTTAAGATAAAGTTGATAAAGTGAAACAAAAAAATCTAAAATTTTGCATAAAAAGTTTTTTTTGACACTTATTTCAAAATAACTTCGAAACTATTGAGCACACAAAAAAATTAAGTTTGGAAGATTTTATGATATTTTTAGTACGCATATTTTGGTGTATCACTTATGTCAATCGTACATACCGTTCTTGAGTTATAAGGAAATATACTAGAGTAATAGCCTTACTATGGGCGAAATATTAGATATGCCCATAAAAAAAAAATCCAGACCTGATGGAAAAGAACTGAAAGCAGATTCGTGTTTGGCATATCAAAATACATCAAGTCCAACTATTCGTATATGGTGTTGTATTTCTTTGTCGACCTGTGTAATTGATCTGAAACATAAATTTAAGTCAAAAGTTGTGAATAATTAAAAATGGAATTTTTTTTGTCAAAAATAATTGGCTTACTTAGTAGAAGTTGATTGATTTATTGATTGAGATTTATTTGAATAACTAAGTAGCGTTTGTCATTGCGTATAATGTTTATCGGAATTATACATAAACATCAAATTTGTAAAAATTTTTTATATAAAAAACTTTAAACCCCAACAATTTTCGCACCCCTATGTTTAACGCGAACAGATTCTATGTGCGTCACTTTATATAAATATATTAATCTATTTTTCTTTAACCAGCACAATCAAAAATGTTTGATAATGCCCCATATACTTCTGGGGCATATTTACCATTTTCACATCCTACTTACTACATCCTTCTAATCCATAAACATATACATACATATATACATATGTATGTCATCATTAAGCCAAATTTAAACAATTCATGAAATTTGAATCCATGTTTGTACACACAAGAAAATAAATAAATAAAAATAAAAAAATGCTTTGAAATCATTACTGGAAACAAAACCACAAAAAATAAAAATAAAAAAATGCTCGAAATGTCATAGAAAGTTATTCTCAAAAATTAAATAATTATTTACTACATCACATATTAGAGAAGGCTTTTAAAGAGAAGATAGAAGCAAAATATTTTGTATAGAATGAAAATATGCATAAAAAAGCCTTTACTTACTTTAAAGGCTGCTTAAACTTATTGGGAATTTCAATAGTAAGGAGTGAGATCGAAAAATTCTTAACATACATAATATTCAATAACTTGGAAACAGTTGATCTTAAAATTTTTATTATTTTTTTAATCATTTGATAATTTAGCACAGATCACAGAAATATATAATTTTTAATTATACAATTGTGGACCATTTTTGAAAACCCTTTCTTTGGAGATTTGATAGTTGCTTCAGTCACTTTTTTGGAACAGTGTGCACATCTTCTGTTAAAATCTTCGGTATTTTGGGTCACCTTTTTTGTGCTCTTGAATTCACTTTTCACAAGAGCTCAATATCTCTCCAATGGTCTAAGCTATGGACAATTTTGAAAATTTACCTCTCTTGGTACTAAAACTATGTTATTGATTTGGTACCACTCCAGATCTTTCTTACCGTAGTTACATGATACCAAATGGGTCCAAAAATATGTGGACACGTTGTGCTTTCTTAAAAAAAGAAGAAGTATTTTTTGCAAATATTCCTTTATGCATATTTTGGTATTTATAGATCCGAATGTATCAAATGAATTTCCTGCTTTGCCGCAACTGCAAAAAGCTTGTCATACCATGAAGTTTGTAAGAAATTTTTGCTGTTTTTGGGTCTTAAACTTATCTCCAATATTGCTTCGATCATTAGCAATAAAAATTTTTGAGACACAAGCTGCAAAGATTCTGCCAGCACCTACGTTTCTTCGTCAATTATACAGCTTGAGTATTTTTGTATGAAATTTGATTTTAAATTCCGAGTCCTATTTTTGGCTTGTATTTTTTTTTTTTTTTTTGCAGAATTCCAGTTTGGAATTTTTTGAACTTTATATGTTATCAACTTTCCCATTAGCTTTAAATTTTCGCACCAAATAGTCGAAGCACTGAGAAAACTGAGCTGATTTGCTACCAGATGTGTTTGGAGTTCCTTTCAATATGCCTTTAATTTTCTGGCCTTCCCAATATCATGTGGTCGTTTTTTCTTACCGAACTAGGTTTCACATCAATAGTCAAATTCTCCTGATACTGTTTAATAACATTAGAAATGTTTTACGGACGACATTTAATACTGTGGCCAATTATTTGTAAGACCTATTTGGATTTTTTGAAATTTTTTAATAACTTGTAGGACGTAAATCTTTTTCGTCACTCATTTTGATGAAAACAAGGACAAATTAACATGGTTGTTATTAAAAATAATAACTGAAGTATTTTTTCAAGATAACTAGATAAAAAAAAAATTTAGAATATTGATTCCGAAAAAAGTTATGAGGCAAAATGTGTGTTAAAATTTTTACGATCTCACTCCTTAGTAGAATTAAATACACATGGCTCGTTTACTGCAACAACGTCATAACTCAAAACAAAAAATCTAATAAAAATCCCTAATGCATAGTAAATAATGTGTATGGAATCAAAGATATTTTATTTATTTTTTATAAACTTTATTTTATTTGTCTCATATAAAAATTGAAAATTATTGATTAATTATTGAAATTACAAACTCAATGGAATATTATAAAAAAAATATTTCTTTAACAAAGTTTTTATAACAAGTAATTTGGGGAAGTCTCCACATTACCCCCCTTATAGTATAGTTACATTAATGAAAATTTAATTTTGTTAATATTTTGATTAGAGTTTTCAATAAACGCAGGTTTAAGTCGATCTATAGATATATTTTTTGGTTTGTTTCGAATATCAAGGGTATAATATTTATTGTTTCGTTCAAGAATTTTGAATGGTCCTTGATATGGTGGTTCAAGTGTAGGATGTATGTGATCCGAACGAAGAAAAACGTGTGTTGAGTGTTCTAAATCTTTTGAAACAAAAGGTTTATTACTTGCGTGATTACTACCAAAAGTTGGTTTTATGAGTCTAAATTGATGTTTAAGATTCATGAAATCAGAATGAGATAATTTTAAAGTTGGTTTTGTAAAAAATTGTCCAGATAACCTAATTGGAGAACCATATATTAGCTCAGAGCTAGAGTATCCAATATCTTCCTTAATTGTTGATCTTAAACCAAATAATATTGTTGGAATGGAATCTGTCCAATTTTCGTTTGCATGACACTTTATAGCTGTTTTTAATGTTCTGTTTAGCTTGTTGGAGTTTATATGGATCTAATCGACGAACTTTGCAATTAATTGGAGCACAATTGGTAATAATCTGGTGTTTAATATTTGTTTTTTTATTAAATTTAATATTAAAATTTCTTGTAATATTTGGAAATTCTGCTAAAATTTTCTGAAAACAATCTGTTACGTTGCAAGTTTTGATTGTAAGAGAATCAAAGTATTTGACAACGCCTTTTGTGGAGGTTTTACTCTTTGGGTCTACAAGTAGTTTATTTTTAATATCAATTAGAAGGCCAAAATTATGCAAGAAATCATTTCCAATGATAGGGTCATCTACATCAGCCAAAATAAATGTCCATAAAAATTTGATTGGAAGGTTTAAGTTTAAATTGAGTAATTTAGTTCCAAACGTTTTTATTTTAGAGCCGTTTGCAGCATATAATGAAATGGATTCTGAAAGGCTATTATTTGCAAAACGTTTAGGAATAACAGAAACGTCGGCTCCAGAATCAACTAGAAATTTTAATTTGGTAAGAGGGTCAAAAATTACTAAGCGACGACTTTTAATAGTGTTCCCATGTTCACTCGTCGTCTTTAGTGTTGGGGCAATGAGTTTTCCGAATTGTTTAAAAAGGAACAAGGCGGTACGCATTTATTAGCTTTCTCTTTAAAACGACGGTGATAATAGCAAAGAGGTTGTTTGTTTGAAGTTGAACGCGGTCTTGTTTTCGAGGAGGACCTAAATTGACTTCGAGCAGAATGAAACTGTTGAATAGTATCAATTAAGTTATCTAGTTTTTTGCTTAAAAACTCAAAATTAGATTATGTTTTTATAGCTGAAATATTTGACTTTGAACATTCTAACATACCATCTGCCATTTGTAAAACATTCGTAAGGGAGGATACTTTATTTAAGCCGCGAAGATTTTGTTCGCATTCAGTAGGAAGCTTTTTTACCCATATAGAAAATAAAACTTCGTCAGAAATTTTATCATCTGCTAAATTTTTAATTTCTCTAAATAGTTGGCTTGGTTTTTGATCTCCTAATTGTAGCTCATCAAATATTCTGTTGAGTTTACTTTCTTGGCTTTCTTCATATAATGAAATTAACTGATTCTTAAGAGTAGGATATCTACTTACTTGAGGAGGATTACGGATTAAGTTTGAAATCTTATTGATTGTAGACACCTCCAAAGATTCAATTACTTTTGAAAACCTTATGTAATCTGCATTAATATTGAAATTTTTAAATTTTTGTTCGGCTATTGAAAACCAAAGTTCGGGATTTTGCGTCCAAAATGGTTGAAGAATTAATTTTTGTGAGTTTTTAATCTCTTCACTAGACAAACTTTGTTCTTGTACTGTTGATGGTGGTGCTTGCGAGTTTTGCCTTGTGAAATCATCAAAGCGTTTTTCCATGCCTTGCATAAAATTTTGAATATGCTGCAAAATAATATCCATATCACTATTTGAACCAGATGGAACGTTGTAAGGCTCTATTAACTCCATTTCGAAATCATAGTTTGGAATGTCATTAATGTTAAGTTCCTGCAAATAGTTTTCTATGCGCAAAATTTTTTCAGGTTTTCTTCCACCTAATGGCAAATTCCATTTCTTCAATAAAACTGTGATTTGCTCAGAGGATAAATCAGAAAGTGTTTTAGGCATTCTTAAATTCGGGGTCACCAGTTATGGAATCAAAGATATTTTATTTATTTTTTATAAACTTTATTTTATTTGTCTCATATAAAAATTGAAAATTATTGATTAATTATTGAAATTACAAACTCAATGGAATATTATAAAAAAAATATTTTTTTAACAAAGTTTTTATAACAAGTAATTTGGGGAAGTCTCCACATGTGTTTTAATAACTGACAAAGGGAAAAAACAAAAATTTTCTAACAAAAAAAAAAAAAAAAAAAAAAGGCAATTCTGGACCTTACCATCTCCGATTTCGATGAAATGAATAAAAATAGACAAAATTATGTATCAATATCAATTAAAATCTTTAGGCTAGGTTGTGTTGTTTCCTCATTAGGAGCTGTCAAAGTAAACAAAATTGTTTACATTTTTGAAAAAGAGTAAAATATTAGATTTTCATCAACTTTCAGTGTATTTATTTTAAATAAAAGGTATTTTAAAGTAAAAATTTAAAATGGAACAATCAACTTCAGGTATTGAAGTTTAATTTCCTTTAAGTATTTGTAAATATTTTTTTTTATTTTTAAATTTACCTAAAATAAACTAATTTTAAATTTTCATAGAATGCAACTTAAAATGTTACAGGATGTATGTTTTGAAAATTTTCTGATAATATATACTATCCACTTTAATATTATGAAAATAAATCGTGTGCATATCCCGATTTGAGAAATTATTTTTTTTTTTTTTAAACTCCAGTAGATTTCATACAAAAAACAGCTTAAGTGCATACATTTTCTTTGCTTAATCAAACATAAACAGTGGGGCAGAATAGAAATAAATTTTTAACTTCTAATTGGCTGGCTGGATTTACATGAAATTTCACATAGAGTTATATATTCAATGAATATCCCTAATACTTATTATTTTCTTAAAACATATTTATTAATATTATCCTTTACTACACTTTATCAAATATGTTTAATCTTATTTTACTCTTTATTCAATTACTCTAATTATCAACAATTATGCTTTAATTATTTTATCGTTCTTCTTTAAATTATCCTAAACTAGTTATTACTGTTATTTTTTGTACAATATTTCTAAAGACCTAAATTATAAATTTAATAATCATAAAGGAAGAGCTTTAAGTTAATCGTCAAGATGTAAAGTTGAAAACCATTAAAAAAAATTAATAAAGAAATAAAAAACAAAATAATACATAATAAAAAATGACTTAGTTTTAATCTTAGTTTTTAATAAAATTATTATAGGCGTAGCAGAGGGACAGTAACATTATGAGTTTAGAAGCAGGATCCCATATACGTTTCAGGAGAAAATGTCTAACTACTAGCGAATTTTTGTTCCTTACCTGATTTCCAAGATTTTTGCATCACCTAAAAGTTCTTGATAAATCCTTTAGAAAACATGCTTGCATGTACTATTTCTCTTATATATTCTTTGAGATATATTCATTTGAAATTTCAACAATCTCAACTTTGCAGGATGTTGGTCAAGTCTTTTCCATATATATTTCAACATTTTCAACCGATTTTATAATATTTTATGTAGTTTATTGAAGAACAATACTAACTATCGAATAAAGAAAATTTGAAGTTGATATCTTTATTGAGTCAAAAAATAAACGATTTTGAATTGGCAAGTTTAAAAAAATTAATAAACAGACGGACGGATGCAAAGACATTAAAATTCTTTAAAAAAAAGTCTTAAAATTCCAAAAAGTATATAATTTTTTTTTTTACTTTTTGACCAATATAAAAACTAAATCTAAATTATAAATTAATAATATCACTTTTCCCTGAATTAAGTGCCATTTTCGACCCATTTAACCCAAATGTATTGACGGACGGACACACAGTGGGGTCAAACGCAAATTTTTTGGTAATAAATCTGTATCTCCTAAACTACTGGTGGGATTAAATTGAAATGTATGGAAGAGTTACAGAGGAAGACCTTAGCTTTGAGAAAAACTATCTTGTAGTCACCCTGTGAAAACACAAGAAAATCTACAGGGTGTCAAAATTGACTACCTCGAGTATCTAAAAGTTTAAAAAAATCGTAACTTATAAAAATTAAGTCTGATTTTAAAGATTTTTATATTTCTGTAAAGATAAAGAAAAAATAAGCTTACTCACCTAAGTTATCTCTTACAGTTAAAAAGATATTTACACTTGAATTATGAATTTTTGATTTTTTGCCTCGACTTTCTTTCGTTTTTCGGAAATAAGTCCTGGGGTATATGAGGTAAAAATTTTTTAAAAATATTTTATAATTTGCTATAGATTTCAAAATAACATGCTGAAAGAATTTTTGGATTACCTCAATGCGTCTAGACGTGAAAAATATTCAAAGTCAGCACTCTGAAATTGTTATGAAAAACGGCTACTTTTTACAAAAATATAGTACAATTCTTTCACTTTTTTCTCAAAATTTCTTTAAAGAAAAATTTTTTTTCTTTATACATTTCAAAAGACAAGGCTTCATAAATGGTTAATTTAGAAATTTTGAACTGAATTAGGCTTGCACCCTACATCAGGCATTGGTCGAAAATGGTGAATTTTGGAAAAATTTAAATTTTTGTCGATTAATAAAAAAAATGTTAGAACTATAAAAATATATTTTTATAGTTCTAACCATTACTTATGAACTTGTGGACCATTTTTGTTAACCCTTCCGTTAGAGATTTGATAGCTGCTTCAGTTTCTTTTTTGGATCAGTGTGCACATCTTCTGTTAAAATCTTCGTTATTTTGGGACACCTTTTTTAAGCTCTTGAATTCACTTTTCACAAGAGCTCAATATTTCTGCACTGGTCTAAGCTATGGACAAATTTGAAAATTGACATCTGTTGGTACTAAAACTATGTTATTGATTTGGTACCACTCCAGAGCTTTCTTACCGTAGTGACATGATAACAAATGTGTCCAAAAATATGTGGACACGTTGTGCTTTCTTAAGAAAAGAAGAAGTCTTTTTTGCAAATATTCCTTTATGCATATTTTGGTATTTATAGATCCGAATGTATCAAATGAATTTCCTATTTTGCCGCAACTGCAAAAAGCTTGTCATACCATGAATTTTGTAAGAAATTTTTGCTGCTTTTAGGTCTTATCTCCAATATTGCTTCGAGCATTAGCAATAAAAATTTTTGAGACACAAGATTCGAAGATTCTGCCAGCACCTACGTTTCTACATCAATTATACAGCTTGAGTATTTTTGTATGAAATTTGGTTTTAAATTCCAAGTCCTATTTTTGGCTTGTAATTTTTTTTTTTTTTTTTGCAGAATTCCAGTTTGGTACTTTTTGAACTTTATATGTTATCAACTTTCCCATTAGCTTAAAATTTTCGCACCAAATAGTCGAAGCACTGAGAAAACTGATCTGATTTTCTAACAGATGTGTTTGAAGTTCCTTTCAATATGCCTTCAATTTTCTGGCCTTCCCAATATCATGTTGTCTTTTTTTCTTACCGAACTAGGGTTCACATCAATAGTCAAATTCTCCTGATACTGTTTAATAACATTAGAAACGGTTTTACAGACGACATTTAATTCTGTGGCCAATTATTTGTAAGACCTATTTGGATTTTTTGAAATTTTTTAATAAATTGTAGGACGTAAATCTTTTTCGTCAATTATTTTGATGAAAATAAAGACAAATTAACATGGTTGTTATAAAAAATAATAACTGAAGTATTTTTCCATGATAACTAGATAAAAAAAAAAAAATTTTGAATATTGATTCCGAAAAAAGTTATGAGGCAAAATGTGTGTTAAGATTTTTACGATCTCACTCCTTAGTAGAATTAAATACACATGGCTCGTTTACTGCAACAACGTCATAACTCAAAACAAAAAATCTAATAAAAATCCCTAATGCATAGTAAATAATGTGTTTTATTAACTGACAAAGGGAAAAAACAAAAATTTTCTAACAAAAAAAAAAAAAAAAAAAAACGCAATTCTGGACCTTACCATCTCCGATTTCGATGAAATTCGGTATACACTCTTATTACGTTACACGTTGGGGTAAAAGGTTGTCAAAAGTGGCGATTAATTGAATTTTGAAATTTAAATTTTTGTAATAAAGTTGGGTACCGAATAAAAATAGACAAAATTATGTATCAATATCAATTAAAATCTTTAGGCTAGGTTGTGTTGTTTCCTCATTAGGAGCTGTCAAAGTAAACAAAATTGTTTACATTTTTGAAAAAGAGTAAAATATTAGATTTTCATCAACTTTCAGTGTATTTATTTTAAATAAAAGGTATTTTAAAGTAAAAATTTAAAATGGAACCATCAACTTCAGGTATTGAAGTTTACTTTTCTTTAAGTATTTGTAAATTATATTTTGTCTTTTTATTTTTGTTATTTTTTTGAAAATTGACCTAAAATAAACTAATTTTCAATTTTCATGGAATGCAACTTAAAATGTTACAGGATGTTTGTTTAGAAAATTTTCTGAAAAATAGTATATATTATCCACCTTAATATTATGAAAAAAAATCGTGTGCATAGCCCGATTTGAGAAATTATTATTATTATTTTTTTTTTTTTTTTTTTTCCAAAAAACTCCCGCAGATTTCACACAAAAAACAGCTTAAGTGCATACATTTTCTTTGCTTAATCAAACATTAAACAGTGGGGCAGAATAAAATAAATTTGTAACTTCTAATTGGCTGGCTGGATTTACATGAAATTTCACATAGGCGTAGCAGAGGACAGTAACATTTTGAGTTTAGAAGCAGGATCCCATATACGTTTCAGGAGAAAATGTATAACCACTAGCGAATTTTTGTTCCTTACCTGATTTCCAAGATTTTTGTATCACCTTAAAGTTCTTGGTAAACCCTTCTCTTATATATTCTTTGAGATATATTCATTTGAAATTTCAACAATCTCAACTTTGCAGAATGTTGGCCAAGTATTTTCCATACATATCTTAACATTTTCAACCGATTTTATAATATTTTACGTAGTTTATTGAAGAACAATACTAACTATCGAATAAAGAAAATTTGAAGTTGATATCTTTATTGAGTCAAAAAATAAACGATTTTGAATTGGCAAGTTTAAAAAAATTAATAAACAGACGGACGGATGCACAGACATTAAAATTCTTTAAAAAAAAGTCTTAAAATTCCAAAAAGTATATAATTTTTTTTTTTACATTTTGACCAATATAAAAACTAAATCTAAATTATAAATTAATAATATCACTTTTCCCTGAATTAAGTGCCATTTTCGACCCATTTAACCCAAATGTATAGACGGACGGACATTGCCATTCTGCCAAGAAATATTTTAGAATTCTAGAAATGCATTTTTTTACTAACTAATAAATATCACCTTTTCGTGAATTAAGCGCCATTTTCGACCCATTTAACTCTAATGTATAGACGGACATTACCATTCAGCCAAAAAACATCTTATAATTCTAAAAATGTATTTTTTACTTACAAATAAATAGAAAAATTAAACGTGATCATTAAAGTGTTGATATAACCTTTCCCTGAATTACGCATAATTTTCGACTTATTTAACTCTAATGTATAGACGGACGGACATTACAATTCTACCAAAAAAAATCTTAAAATTCTAAAACTGACTTTTTTACCTAATAATCAATAAAAATAAATAAAACGTGATCATTAAAATAATAATATCACCTTTGCCTGAATTAATCGCCATTTTTGACCTCTTTTACCCCAATGTGCTTAAATATAAAATTTAAAGTTCAACAAAATTTTCAAATTCGTTTTAGTTTAGATTTTATCGCGGTTACACGAAATGAAACATGAAATTTAAATGAGTATATCTCCGGACGTATTTTTCCGATTTAAACAATCTTTGGCTCAAATTAATGCTTTTTAAAATAAAATTATAATGAAATCAAGTTTTTAAGGTTTAATGTTTTTTCAACAAATAAAAGAAAATACTTCGAGTTTTAAAAATCAAGTACTGTATTGTTATTTAAAATTCATTTAAATTAATGGACAATTATTAATAATTTGTTTTAGCATATTTTTAATATTTCCGTTTTTGACTAAACGTACATTTTTATTTAGAATTAACAAAAACACGAATTTTATGTTGTTGTGATAAACTTTTTTATAACATCCGTAATAGCAAAACAATTCTGTTATAAAGGAAATTATAAATTACCAATTTTCTTAATGTTTCCTCATAAAAAAAAAACTATGCATACATTTTCATACTTAAATAAAAAAATAAACAAAAAATTAAAATAAAATACTTTAAATCTATAAAAATAACCGCTTCCTCGTACAATTCCAAATACATGTAACTTAAATTCATATCTATCAAAATTGTATTTCATCATCAGTGTTTTCAAAAATGCTGTAATCATTTCATTCAATGACATCTCAAGCAAATAAATTAATTTTTTTTTTTTTTTTTTTGTTTCAGAAACTTTATTTATTAAAATAAAAGCGAAATAAACTGTTTTTATTTCTATTATTATTATTTCAAGATGATTTTTATATTTCCTGGGACTTTAGTTTCTGTTGCTTTTTTTATTAAAAAAATCTTTTTTGTTTATTCAGATTATTTATGAGAAAATTTTGTAAGTGAATTTGATTAATGATTATTTTTGGTGGTTTTGGTATTTTTGTGGCATTTTGTGATGAGAATATTTTAGTAATAAATTTGAAGCTGTCTAGAGCGAATGGCATACAATTTTATATGGCCTTGGTGAAGAAGTATTAAAGTTTCAGTTTTAAAGAGATGCATTTCTCAAAATAATAGTTATGACTTGAAAAATTAAAATAAAATATAAATTCTATTTAATTTGCTACTGCTAATTTCTGTGCTATATCAATGCTAAAATTAACCCATAGTGCAATGATAGCAAGCTGTTTGTAAAAACAAGATTAAGATGTCCATTAATACTATATTTGTTGTAGAAACACATTTTGCTTTATTAGACATTATTTAAATTTTGTAATGATAAATGATAACATAAAGGCTTCAATACTCTAACGTAAATATAAATGTAACGAATCACGAATCCCGAATCACGTTCTCTTATGAAAGTTATGTATGTAGGGTACTTACAAACGTAAATGTAACATACTAACCAAATTAGGTCGCTCTACGTTTTAACGTGGCAGCTGTTAGAACAGTGTTGGCATTTTTTTTTTTATTTTAATACACAAAATCTGCTGGTTTCTTTACCTTTTCCGAATATAAATAAATCCATAACTTCTAATCGGATGGTTAGATTTGCATACAATTTTACACAGACGTAGCAGAGGAGTGTATAATATTAAGTTTGGAAGGGAGGCTCCACATACTCTTCAGAAGCGGAGCTATTAAGACTCAAAATAGTGTACCTCTGACATAGAAAATTTTTCATCGCTTGCAAATTTTTTTTTTTTTATGCGATTTCAAATATTTGTACATCTTTTTAAAGCTCTCAATAAGGCCTATGAAAAAAAAAATGTTTGCATGTGTTATTTATCTCCTATAGCTTTCAAGCTATTTGCATTTGAAATCTCATTTCAACTTCGCCAAATCTTGGTCCATTTTTTGAATATATAAGCCAGTATTTTTATCCGACTCCACTTGACTAAAAAAACAAAATTATTTATAGAATAGAAAAAACTAGAATAAATAAACGTGGTTTTTGTTTTTTATTTTTCCGAAAAAGTGTACACTCTTTTTTTCTTTATAAAAAAATTTACTTGAGAACATATAATTTCTTTTATACTTGTCTGAAGGGTATCATAGAATTAAAAACAAGCCCAACAAGACTATGTACAGACCATCCTGAACTTGACATATTTTAAATCAAAATTTTTATTTTAGTCTACATTTTCTAAAATCCCAAAGGCTAGTTCTGCAAACCGAAAACAGTTTCAAACCTCTAATGTGTTCCAAAGTGTTTGTCAATGGCTATTTCTAAACCTGCAATAAAAACAATTTTTTTATTTTTGTCGGTTTTTTGGGAATTGTGGAATTCTTTAAAAAATCTCAAATTTATTTTCACCGTACCATTTCAAATGATAAAATCAACAATCTCTGAAAGTTTCTTTAAAATGTCTTAACAAACCAAGACTTAACTAGTTATCAAATATTTGTAGTTTCTCCAAAAACTTTTTTGTATACAAGTTGTCCTTTTATTCTAAAAATCAGAAACATTATGCACTTAATTTTTTTCAAATAAATTTTTCTATCTAGCTACAATAATTATTTGCAAAAAGAATGAAGTCAAAATATCTTTAATAGAACCAAAACTACACCACTTTAAAGTCTAATGTTCCACAGTGGGGTCAAACGCAAATTTTTTGGTAATAAATCTGTATCTCCAAAACTACGGCTCAGATTAAATTGACATGTATTAAAGAGTTGCAGAGGAGGACCTAAGCTTTCAGAAAAATTATATTGTAGTTACCCTGTGATAACACAAGATAAGCTACAGGGTGTCAAAATTTACTACCTCGAGTATGAAAAAGTTTAAAAAAATCGTAACTTCTACAAATGAAGTTCGTTTTTAAAGATTTTTATATTTATGTAAAGTGCTTGACAAGATAAAGAAAAAAAAGCTTACTCACCTAAGTCATCTCTTACAGTTAAAAAAAATATTTACACTTGAGTTTTGAATTTTTGATTTTTTGCCCCGACTTTCTTTCCTTTTTCGGGAATAAGTCCTGAGGTATATGAGGTAAAAATTTTTTAAAAATATTTTGTAATTTGCTATACATCTCAAAATAATATACTGAAAGATTTTTGAATTATGTCAATACGTCTAGACGTGAAAAATATTTTAAGTCAGCTCTCTAAAATTGGTATGAAAAATGGCTATTTTTTACAAAAATATAGTACAATTCTTTCACTTTTTTCTCAAAGTTCCGTTAAAGAAAAAAATTTTTTCTTTATGTATTTCAAAAGATAAGGCTTTATAAATCTTTAATAAAGAAATTTTTAATTGATTTATGTTTGTACCCTACATCAGGCATTGGTCGAAAATGGTAAATTTTGGAAAAAGCTTAAATTTTTATCAATTAATAAAATAAATATATCACGCAAGCTTTTTTAAATTTATTGACGATATTTTATCAAAAAATTGATTTAAAACAATTTGACACTAAGCTGATTCCCGCCGGGCTAAAAACGAATGCAGGAGAGCAGATTTCATGAAAAAGTCATTTTTTTAAACGACTTTTTTTAACTGCCTAAAAAACCATACTAGCATAATATTTTCGCCATTATTTCTTATGTAATATTTAAAATATATATCGATCTTTCACTCCTGCAAAAATCATTAAAAAAGCTTTACAAATAAATTTTTGGAAATTTTTCAAAAATAAAAAATATAAAAAAGATATAAAAAACAAAAAAATAATGTTTTGTAAAGCAAAACTCCGCTTATTTTCCAAAAATTAATAAAATATTATAAGAGTATAAAAATAGATTTATTTACCAATTCATTGATGTATAACACGTATATATAGATCGTTTTAAAAGCATTATATCATGGATTCAAAACTGATAACTTAGGTCAACTCTCACCAAATTCATTGTTTTACAATATTTCCATATCTGCGTATACGTAATAAACAATTGTATTGGCACGTTTTCGCTTATATTTATTAAATATTTTTTATTTAAAAAAAAATTGCAAAAAATCGAATTTTAAAGATTTTTGAATGATTTTTATAAATTAATTTAATCAAATCAAATAAATTTATAGTAGTTGTATGTTTAATCAAATAATTTTGAGTAAATAATAGGGTGATCGATTATTCGACTTTTTTGAGAAACCGGTTTTCGAATAGTTCGAATAGTTGGTATTTTAAAAAAACCGGTTGCACTTTTTGAAATTCAGAAAAAACCGGTTAACCGGTTTTTTGCAGAAGTTAATGTTTATATCAAAAGACTTCATTTCTTTAAAAAATCAATTCTTATAATTAAGTTAAAATTTATTAAATACAAGCGTAAAAGCCTAACAATGTCAGGAAAAATAATATAATAATGAAAATATGTACAAACAAATCCGAAAATTAAAAGAAAAAAATATGAACAACATTTAGATACCTTCCTCTCCCTAATCGAAGTCAATTATTTGAAGCCGTTAGAATTTATTGGGATAATATTGATTAAAAATTTAAATTCGTAAACCTTTTAAAATAAAAAAAAAGTCGTAGATGCGCTTTATAGGATTTATAGGATTTGGGGAGCAAACAATAAGTATAGCAACTCAAAAGTTCTTAATACCAAAACAGACTTTTTGGTCCCTGATAGAAACATCTGGTTAAAATTTGTTTAACGAATAGTTTTATAAGTATGCCGATTTTTAGTTTCTTACGTCGTCTGGGAGCTTCAGAAAGCTCTGGAAAGGAAACATTGCTTAGAAAAGATATATTTAAATCCTTATATATAGATCCAATTATTTTCGCTCCCTGATAGAGATTTCAAAATCTGGCTCCGTTAGGATTTGTAGGACGAATAGGGTTATAATTAAGCTGAATTTTAATTTTCTATGTCTTCTGGGAGCTTTAGAAAGCTCTGGAAAGAGAAAAAATTCTTAGAAAAAGACACATAAATCCTCTTATATTCGCTCCCTGATAAAAATTTCAAAATATGGCTCCATTAGGATTTGTTGGACAAAAAGTTTTATAATTAGCCAAATTTTAATTTTCTACGTCGTTTGGTAGCTTTAGAAAGCTCTGGAAAGAGAAAAAATGCTAAGCAAATTATATATCTAGATGACTAGAAGATAATTATGTTTCAAAATTGTAGAAAAAATCATCTAAATTTTAGTTAGCATAAACAGAAACCATGGCTTAATATGCAGATAGTATATTAATTAAGTCTCAATTAAAACGATTCTGCAGGTGAAACTTTTTTAACACACCTTTAAAAAATAAAGGAAATAATGGATCACAAAAATTAAATTGGGTCATACAGGATAATTATTAATTATTTATTTGTTTCATATTACAGAATAAATTCAAATTTAGACTTAAACTATATTTTAAAAACATAAGAAATCAGTTTTTATGAATATTTAAAAAATTATTCCTAAATTTTCAAATATCACTATCACTATTTAGTACATGTTTTCTGAAATAAAATGCTATTTTTGAAACCGGTTTTTTGTATTTAAAAAAACCGGTCTATTCGACATTCGAAAAATGAACATTTTGAAAAAACCGACAGCACATTGACTGAAAAAACCGGTTTTAAAACCGGTTGGAAAACCGCGTCGATCACCCTAGTAAATAATTAGCTTCTAATCTGAACGGGCTTAAAATATTTTCCCTTTATCGTATTTTACAATATTTGATAGCTGTTTCATCAAACAAAAAACATCAAATAAATGCGCGTAATGTGAACAGAAAATCAACTCTGTATTTAGTTACAAAAATTGCGGGAAAACATGACCAAATAATTTGTGTCAAATATTTGCCTAATGTGATCTTAGTTTTACAAAACATTTGCAAGATTAAACAACGGCAAACTATTTTTTTTTTTTATAATTAGTGGTCACGTAAATTTAATCAAATATCTGACAAATGTGAACATAGCTTTAGTTTTTGTCATGATAAAATTATAGAAGGTAAAATCATTATTTTAACCTGAATTGTCAAATAATAAAAAATTAAAACAAAATGTAAAAAGATTTAAATAAAATACCAAAAAAATAAAAAATAAAATAAAACAAAAATAATAAATTTTTTTTAAAGACTTTTTTCAATGAATAAACTATAATAATAAAATATTTTTCCCATCTTTATGATAAAACTCCATAAATTCTTATTTCGACACAAGGATTAGGAAAAATGATTTATAAACGATCGACCGTTTATTTATTCAATAAACGTAGTTTAACACATAAACACCATAAAATATTATAAATCTTTGTATGTATCTATGTGCGTTAAATGGCTTGGGCAATTATTATTAGGAAAAGGGTTAAAATGTATTACGTGACATTTACAAAATATTTGAAGGATTTATTTTTTCTGTTACACATTTTATATATTATATTGAGTATAATAAATAAATTGTCTATTAATTTATTAGAAAAAGGAAAATGAAAAGAAAACAAGATAATTTTTATAGCTTTAAAATATGTACATACGTGTGTACAAGAGTTTTGTCTGATATTTATTTGGATATGGGAAAGTAATTTATCACAATTGTTGTGGAAAACATGTTGTATTATAAAATTTG
The DNA here is from genome assembly GCA_951394005.1 of Protophormia terraenovae. Taxonomy (NCBI): domain Eukaryota; kingdom Metazoa; phylum Arthropoda; class Insecta; order Diptera; family Calliphoridae; genus Protophormia; species Protophormia terraenovae. The sequence goes on along the minus strand of OX596077.1, from coordinate 28,977,316 downwards.
AACATATTTATTCTTATTGATTACAATTTGGTTTAAAATTAATGCTCATATAATTTAATAATATAGTAAAGTATATAAAAAGAATTGCTGAATAATGAGTTAAAAACCATATTTTTTAGTTGCCATAAATAAGACAAAATTTTGTTGTTCACAGTTTATCAGATGGCTGCATTTTATTTAATGTAGGTGGTGGTGGTATTATGCGTTTGATGTTTTCAACGCACAGGAAAAACCATCGAACCCCAATGTTATGACATACCGTTTGACTCAGAATCACTTTCAGAGTCGATTTAACGATATCCGTCCTTCTGGCTGGCTATAAGTCCATTAGAGTGATCCAAAGTTCCTTTTTGCGAGCTACATTTAAACGTACCTAAAGTTATGAAAGGGGACATCATTTACAACGTATTTGCAAATTTCAACTTCTTATGATGATTGGAACAGGATACTACACGTCCATTTACGTCGATGATCACCAATCATTGATGAATTATACATCAAACGATAGCTACAGAAAAATAAATTGCTATCGTTTGATTAATTTTGGTGAGAAATATTTTTTTAAGATTTGTTCCGGAATCATCAAATTAAATGGCCGTGTTATTAAATATATTGTAAATGACATCCCCTTTCATAATTTTAGGTATGTTTAAATGTACGATACACTTTGGCTTTCTTCATACAATACTGGAACACCCTAAAGACCATGTAAACTTTGTGAACAAAATACAGCTCGTAATTTTGAAGATATCTTGATGAAATATGGCACAAGCAGTTACTTTAGTACTAAAACGAAGATTATTAAAATTAGTTATGATCGGTTAATTATTTCACATAGCCCATGGGATTTTTTTGTATGGGCGTGTCTAATATTTCGCCCATAGTAAGACCATTACTCTAGTATATGGTCTTACTTTAAGTGATATACCAAAAGATGCTGACTAAAAATATCTTCAAATTTCCAAAAACTAATTTTTTTTATGTGCTCAATAGTTTCGAAGTTATTTTAAAATAAGTGCCCAAAAAAAACTTTTCATACAAAATTTTAGATTTTTTTGTTACTAAAATTTCTTTTAATAAATGAAAACATCAAAAATGTTTCAGTTTATCATCTTTATCTTAAAGCTGGTAATACAGTAGAACGACTTAAAGCCAGTTTTATTCCACATATTTTGGATTATTATTTATATAAATCGTGCATAGCGTTCTCGAGTTATAGTGAAATATACTCGAGCAATGGCTTATTTAGGGCGTAATATTAGACACGCCCATAAAAAAAATCTCGACCTGATGGGAGAAAAGTGAAAGTTGATTCGAGTTTAGCATGCAGAATTCCATCTAGTCCACATATTTTTTATTTTTTAATTTTTTAATTTATTTTTTTTTTTTTTGAAGGAGCACGAAAAAAAATTTTTTGTCGACCAGTGTTATAGCTCGTATTAAGCCCCTTTTTCCGAAAATAATTTTAACGTGCATAAATCCCATAGAAATGTTAGTAACAAGTTAATATTTGAAACATATAAGTTTTATTTGAAACATATAAGTCTATCTTCCAAAAATCACTCATAAGTCTATAAATCCAATATAGATATTAATTAATTCAACAAGTAATGTATATGAGGAAAATCAAAAAATTTCGAAACTATTTGAAACCTACTTTAAGTGTCTTGTATTGCCAAAGTTTGTTTTAAAATTAGGAAAAGTGTTGATGGCTCTTTATAGATCTTACAAAATAACTAAGGAATCCTAAATTTTAAATCATTCGAGTAAAATCCCATGGAAACACAGGCATCTAAAACTAAAAATCTTAAAAAAAAACTGAGTTGAAACTATCGAGGATTTTTGGATTCATTTTAGTTTTGCACTGACAATTTACAACTTATTGACTTTAATCATTGACCAGTCAAAAGACAAGACTTAGAAAATTCATTTGCTGTATAACAAGTATCCGGTTTACTATCCATTAAAAACTTATGCGGTGATCAAAAATGAAACCAAAAATTTACGATTTTTGAAATTTTGCAGTTTTTTTGGTAGAAAGGGCAGAATTTTAAAGACGAAGTGATTACCTACAGCTTAATATATATCTCGTTAATGTCAGGAAACTAGACATGGAATAGCATTATCACAAACTTTCAGATAATTGGCGTAAATATTTGTAAAAATTATGTTTTTCGCTACTGACAAATTCCGCTTTTATAGAAATTGTCCAAAATATCGCGTAAACAGGGTTTATTAATAAATCACACATCCGAGTCAAAATGGCGTTAAAAAATTTTTAAATACAAACATTTTATATAATTTAGAAATTTTTCACCAAGTTTTAAAATTTTGTTCCGAATTTTGTCAGTGTAAGATATGATTTTAGATCATCGAAAAATATCTGTAAATGATTAAAACTGATATTATGAAAAAAATTAAAGAAACGTCAATTATATCGGCTACAGTGGCATTCATCTTTAAACTTATTTTGCTTGCTGACAACTATAGCGAATTATAAATGATGTTAATATTGATGTCAAATAAAAGCATTTTACTTACTTAATACTAAAATTCAGATGGCGTCAAAATATTTTAAGGACTTAAAATTGTATGAACCAAAAAACACGTTCTTAACCTCAAAAATCAATCCCACATATTTCGCATTATAGTTAAAATTTTTAAATAATAAAATTAATTTTCTATGTAAAATTTATCCTCAAATGAGAAACAATTTGAAAATTTTGCTAAAATTCACTTCTAAAAAAATTAAAATCGCGCTTTTTGTTAGGAACATTATTATGAGTAGTAATGTTTAAACGACTATATTTTCCAAAATAGAACCGATATTTGCTTAATTTTTTCAGCAAACGATCCCAAGATATGTCTTTTATTACTCATAGTTTTGCAAAATGTTAAAGCAATTTTGTTTTTTTTTTACTATTTATGAAATTGTGCAAAAAAATAAAATTAAAAATTTTTCTTTTCAGTGTACAGTAAAAGCTCCCTTAACGGACAGCTCCCATAGGCGGACAGCTACGGTAGACGGACAATTTTTTAGGTCCCATGGTTTAGGTGGCATTTTTAGAATAAATTAATCTCCGCTTGGCGGACGCACTCTTGGGCGAACAAAAATCATAAATGGTAAAAGAAATGTACCAAATATTATTTAATTAAATGCTTCTTATTTACATTTTTGTCCGTGTTTACATTCATATTTCATCTTTATTTATATTTTTTGAAGTTAACTTAACTTTTTGCTGGTTTTGAGCAAAAACTATTTTTTTTTTTTTTTTAATTTAACTTTGACTTTTTACACTTCTTCATACTAGAAAAGAGAAAATGAATCTTGATCCCTAAAAACAGATGCTATTCCAGTTATTTATGTCCTGATTTTGTCCTAATTAGTCTTTATGAGAACACAATGGCGACAGATGCCTACAAATCTTGACAACTTTTTTGAACAAAGGGCATAGAAATTCTGCACAAGAAGCAGGGCGACATTGTCATCAGTCATATAAAAAAATAATTGGGCGCAGCTTAAGATCGAGGCCAGGATACCAACATCATTTTCCCAAGTTAATCCTGTGCTTTTAAAATGCTTTTTATTTTAAAAATTTCGTGGAAAAATCGTTAGTAAAAATGCTGTTGAAAGAAATCTGACCTTTTTTTCGCGTACGATCACAATTTTTATATTTATTTTTTTTTTTTTTTTAATTGAGCAAAAATAGATAAATCATACCTTTCAAATAAAATGGTTCTTATATGTAACAAATTTTACGACTGTTTCGTTCATGAATTTAATGTAACGATTATTTGACTTTTATCAATACTGATGTAATTTTTGAAGATATGAACATGAAATTTTTTGTATAATTGTACCTTGGGTCAGTACATTATAAACCAGTAAATAAAACCAAAATTTGATTTTTAAGTGTTTACGACCTTTTGCATTTTAGTTAACGATCTATGTATATGTATAAATAAGAATATGTATATTTAAAAGTTAATTCATTACAATCAATCTTGAATGTTGGAATAAAAAGATATAGTGCGGAATTATTTCTTGTAAAAAAATATTATGTACCATATCCCATAGGCGGACATCTCCCGATAACGGACAAAATTAGCACGACGGTCGCTGTCCGCCTATGGGAGCTTTCACTGTATTTCGATGCATATTGAAATTTCTGTAATTATTTTACATGTGCTGATAGTACTTTAGAAGTTCTATAAAATCGCGTTGTAAATATAAATAAAATAAATAAAAATAAAAATAATGATATAGTCGGGTTTGGTCGACTATATTATTCTTACTTATTTTACTTGGTATTCGTTATATTAATGACATTAATCATATGTTGCTTATATTGTTATTTAAATTTTTTTAGTAAAATTAAACTAACATTCTACAAAATATAGAAAATAGTATTTAAATTTAAGTACCAAGTAAATGTAAATAAAATTTAACCCTGCCAGCTATTTTCTGACAACACTTAATTTTTCGCTTCAAAACAGACAATTCTTGACCTTTTAAGTGTGTAAATGACAGCACAAACAATAAAATCTACCACCTCTCTTTAGCCAATTAAACACAAAAGAAAAACTCTTTTCTTTCTCCTATTTATTTGCCAAGTACTTTTATAAATATGTTTATATGTAAAAGTTTGATGTGTTGTCCATCCATTATATGTGACACTTTTGTTTTCTAAATTTCTAAAGAAATGACAGATGTTTTTTTTACAATTATATTTGTTTAACCTTCTTATGTTCGAATATAAATGGCACAAGATTTACTTTAAATAAACAAATATAATAAAATAAATATTAAACTAAAAACATAAACACTAACAGACATTACCCATACTTGGAATAATGTATGACTTTTTGACACCAACATATGAGTTAAACAAATAATAAAGAAAACCAGGGTAGTGTCAAAAGTGTTAGGTAAATATATCTGTATGTATATATGTATAAAATCTAGGAAGCCATTAATTTTTATGGAACTAAATGACTTTGAATGTAAACGTTATACTTATTTTTCATGTGTAGTTACTGACAGTATCTATTACATGATATCTAACTCAATTTAAGTTTTTTTTATTTTATTTTATTTTTGCCAACAACCTTTTATGTTTTCGTATTTCTGCGCTCTTCAAATACCAAACTTAAAAACACTAAGTCGGCCAAGGCTAATGAACATAGAAAAAAAACAAAGATGGAGAAAATAAAAAAATGGAAACCAGAAACATACATTAGATAGAAAATCAAATGGGTGCCACTTTTTTTAAGCTATAGATGTTAAACGTAACTTAAATTATGAATGTATATATAATTTAAGTTACATATATTTTTAAAATGCATAAAAGTCAAACATTTACGAAATTTAATAAAGAACATTTAAAATAATAATAAACACATTAATAGAATATAACATCAATAATTCTTAGGATATTTAAATACATACATATTTAGTGCTGCTGAAGTAATTAAAGCCAGTTTAAGTTTTAATTTTATTGACAATTAAGTCAATTACTGAAAATTAAGTGGAGACACAAAGGCAAAAAAACAAATAAAAAATTAGTTTTCCTTCTTTAAAAAAAAAAAAAAAAAAAAACAAGCGAGAATGTTATATATTGCTTGGCCAAATCTATATACCCACCATCAACTTTTTCAAATTTTACGTTATATAAGAGGTGGACGGAAATGCGTACTACGTCCACTTTTTGTTTCCTACTTTATATTGGTCCTTAAGCTATTTGTAAAAAATTTCGTAAGTAGACGGATCACGCCCATTTTTGGTTTCCGAGTTTATATCGGCTCTCGAACTTTCTGTGCAATATCAACAGAAAAGTATGAAATGAAGCTACAACGGACACCCGCTGTTTCTAGTACAGTGGTTTCTCGGTTTAATGAATGATACATTAGATAGAAATTCGTAAAATCGAAAAATTCATTAAATCGCGAATATATTTTACTAAAAAAATATACTTTAAAAGATTTATTTTAAAGTCTACATTAAAGTCTACAGTGGTTTCCCTGTTTAACGAATGATTTATTGTCAGGCCAATTCGTAAAATCGAAAAATTCGTTGAATCACAAATATATTTTACTTAAAAAAAAAATATATACTTTAAAATATTTATTTTATATTATACATTTTTACTTTTTAATGTTGAAACACAATTTAATTATCTTATTACAACAAAAATGAAAAATTAGCAAAAAAAAATCTTAAAAACCAAACTTCGAATAACAGTTTTTTGACAAATTACAAAGAGTTTATTATGGTTGTCAAATACTAGAGAGTAGGTCTTTGATTGCAACTGCAATGACCTGTTTATAATGTTAAATCGGCTAAATAAGAAATTCTTATTTGAGTGGATACTTTAAGCGGAAAACTTTCAGCAAAAAAGCATCACATAAGTATGGTACAATGATAAAATGACATTGCAAAAAATACAAACGAAAGCATATTTAAAAAGTAAAAAATTTTATTTTGTTTTTTATTTAGAAATAGTTTTCAAATGAAAAAATATTGTCCAAACGAAAATTTCTAATTCTCTTCCTTTTGCATAAAAGGGGAGAGTAGTACTCTTTCAACAGGATGAGAAATGTGTTTTATTTACATTCTCTTATTTTTATAGATTTCAAATCATATTTTTTGGAAAAATTCGTTATATCGAGTACTAAAATATATAGATTGTTCGTAGTATAAGGTACTCAATGTTAAAAATTTTAGCGTACGTTAAATCGTGAATTCAATAAACTGAGTATTCGTTAAACCGGGAAACCACTATATTTGGCCCATAATTTTTTTGTTTATTAACCGATTTTCAATACTAAACAAACCTTATATAAGGTAAATATTTGAGCCAAATTTCGTCCTCCTAGGTGGTCTCGTTCGAGGCCTAACCTGCTTTCAACAGACAGACAGACGGACAGACGGACGGACATAGCTAGATAAACTCAGAATTTAACCAGGCCTAAGAAAATATATACTTTATGGGGTCTTTAATTATAATTTTGACATGTTACACACGGAATGACAAAATCAATATACCCCCCATATTTTTGGTGGTGGATATGAAAAAATAAAACTAGTTAAAATAGTTGGCTTTTGACGTGCTCAACAAGAATCTGTTTTCAATATTATTCTATCACTTATTCATTTGTTATGACAGTGATTAATATGACCACCTTATTAGGCGGTCACACTGGTTTAACTAAAGAAGTGTTTGTCCAATTTACAAAATTAAACTCCATAGAGGCAGATTAAAATTCTATTTGAGTTATTTTAATATTTTATTTGTATCCTATTAATATTTTCACAGTTATTCGAAAATAAGTACACACAGAAAATAGATTGGTTGGAAAATGTTTCCAATAACAAAATTTTAATTGAAATGACTAATATTTGAAAACAATTATACAAAATTTATATATGGAACAGCTTTTTTATACTCATAATAAATTACTTAAAATTGCGATGGTATTACTATTCCTATAAAAGAAAATTTATTCAGTTAAACCAAATTATTTCTTAATAAAAGTTCTTCAAATAATTTGATAATAACAACTGAATTTTAGTACTATGTATTGTTGGTTGTAATTATTAATTTATAAATAGGACTAAAATTTTGTCTATGATATGAAAAAAAAACTAAATTCAGGGCTTACAATCGAATATTTGGTATAATTTGAATTGTCATTTTTAAAAATAATTATTAATAAAACAAAAATTTGGAACAAAAAGTTTTTAATTTTATATTTTCGAAAAAACTTATTAAATTTATTATATTAAATAAGAAAGCAGCTCATTTCTATTATATATGTTCCCACTTATATCAAGCTACCTAAGATGTTCCCAAAATAAAAGGTAAAATATTTTATATTTTCAAACATTCCAAAATTAATGGCTTCATATATATTTTTACTCACATATTTTTTTTTTCGAAGAATTGCTACAAAACCAAACGATGTGCACATTCAAAAGATGAGGGGCCAAAGAAAGCTTCAAACATTCATAAATGGAATAATCAAGTAGTTCAAAATTTAACCGTGGTTCTTGGAATATGTATATGTAACTGCATATTACAAATATTTGTAAGAAGTCAGAATCTAGACAATGTATAGTGCAACATTAAAATGAAATAATTTTTCCATGATTAAGATTTAGTGGTATGAAAAGAAATATATAATGTGTCAATATTGTGGTATCGTAACGAACCATTCTGCGTGTAAATGTGAATTTCTGTGGTTAATTGCTTATATTGTTAAATTACATTGTAAATACTTTTATAATTACAAATATGTATGTTTATCTCCGTGTATATATCTATTTTTACCAATATTTCAAATAATATAAATCAAATCTCACATTTTAAAAGCTTTTTTTTTAAATTTAATTTTTGTGAACCAGCCTATTAAAAGTAGTAATATTTATTTGTTATCATAACCGAATTGAATTGTTTAAATCAGTTCCAACAATAATATATTCAGTATTCCCAATCGAATTGTGAGATGATACATGCAACCGACAAAATTCGATTGGCTAAAAATTCGGTTGTGACAACGAAACTGTTTACTCTGTGTAATAAAGAGAAATATGTAGAATAAGAAAAATTTAGCTTTAAACAAAAATAAAAAGTTTTTATTACGCTACTTTATAGTTTAATATATCATGAGAAATTTAATTTCTTTTTTTCCGTATTTCAGCACAAAAACACTTTCGAATATTGGCTATGGGAACAAATAATTTATTTAGTTATGGCTTTTTTACATCCACAATAATAAAAAGTTTTTGGAAATTTTCATTAAATATTAAATTTTAAAATAGCATAACTTCGGTTCTATAACATATGTAACATGTATATTGACTTCAATCTTTCTCTATTCTGTGCATTTCATATTTATAAAGTCAATTTATTTTGTAGCATATCTTTTTTAAATATTTAACAAGGGCGTATGTTATATTCAGCTCGGACGAATCTATATACCCACCATCAACTTTTTCAAATTTGACGTTATGTTGAGGGTGGGCGGCAAAGTGGACGGTAAAGTGGGCGGAAAACGCATATTTTTTGTTTTCGATTTTATATCAACCCCCAAATTATGTATACAAAATTTCATTGTCGCACATGATTTTGTTTAAGATATATCAGCAGAAACGTATGAAACGGACACCCTGTGTTTCTAGTTTTTAGCCCATAACATTTTTGTTTATAAACAGATTTTACCAATTTTCAATCCCAAACAAACCTTATATAAGACAAATATTTGTGCCAAACTTCGTTCCCCTTACGTTGTCCCGTTCGAGCACTATCCTGCTTTCAACAGACGCACAGGCGGACAGACGGACGGACATAGCTAGATCGACTCAAAATCTAACCAGGACCAAAAAGTATATACTTTGTGGGGTCTTACATGATTCCTTCGACATGTTACATACGGAATGACAAAATCAATATACCCCCCATCTTTTTGATGGTGGGTATAATAAAAATGTTAGGGAAATTTAGATTTATTACACTAGTCGACAAAAAGAAAATTTTTCGTGCTCCTTCAAAAAAAAAAAATATGTGGACTAGATGGAATTCCGCATGCTAAACTCGAATCTGCTTTCAGTTTTTTCTCACCAGGTCGAGATTTTTTTTATGGGCGTGTCTAATATTGCGTTCTAAATAAGCCAATTACTCGAGTATATTTCACCATAACTCGAGAACGGTATGCACGATTTATATAAAATGTGTGGAATAAAATTGGCCTTAAGTCGTTCTACTAAATATTTCGAAATAAGTATCCGAAAAAAAAATTTTCATGCTAAATTCAAGATTTCTTTTTTTTTACTAAAATTTCTTTTGAAAAGCGAAATCATCAAAAATGTTTCAGTTTATCATCTTTATCTCAAAGCTGGCGAAACTACGAGTAAATAAAGCCACGTATCATAAAAATTGATACACAAATCTTGATTGCATTCACAGTTATGTTAGGATACCCATGCATACCTACAGTTAATTGGAGATACACTAGTGGGGGAAAAAATTTTTTTTTTCGTCTTTAACAAAAGACGGATAAGATGGAATTTTAACGTGCCAAATTTTTTTTTATGGGCATGACTACTATGACCCCGCCTATAGGCATTCAGACTTGTATAACTCCAGAACAGTTTGTCCAATAAAGATAAATTAAACTCCAATAGATAGCGATTCAAATTATAATGAGTTTAATTTACCTAATTTTTGTTCAGTTAATATTTCCGTAGTTTTTCGGTAATTAGTAGCGAAAAAAAAAATTTTTTTATTTTTTTTTTTTTTTTTTTTTTTTTTTTGAAAAATGGTGAAAATTTTAATCCATAACTCTAAAATTCTTGAGCGAATAAAAAATAACTTGAAAACTATTTTCGTATGCATTTTTTGGTGTATCATTTATCAAAATCGTGTAAACGGTTTTTGAGTTATAGTCTAAATTATACAAACCATTGTCGAATTTTATAGCTGTGACCGCTGAATAAGGTGATGATATTAGTCATGTCCATAAAAACAAATCAGTACATGCTACAAAAAATTTAATGCAGATTCTTGTTTAATTCTTCAAAATCCAACTGTTTTTGTTTCAAGAATATATTTTTTTTTTTTTTGCCCACCACTGTATTTCTACTCAATTGTATGTAACATGGGTATTTTTACTCAACTGTGAATAAAATCAAGATTTGTGCATCAATTATGAAGATACATACCTTATTTTATTCGCAGCATTACCAGGTTTAAGATAAAGGTGATAAACTGAAACATTTTTGATGTTTTAATTAAAAGAAATTTTAGTAACAAAAAAATATAAAATTTTGCATGAAATTTTTTTTACACATTCAACATAACTTCGAAACTATTGAGCACATACAAAAATGAAGTTTGATAATATTTTTAGTACGCATCTTTTGGTGTACCACTTATGTCAACCGTTCTTGAGTTATGAAGAAATATACTAGAGTAATGGCCTTACTATGGGCGATGGAAAAAAAACTGAAAGCAGATCCGTGCTTAACACATCAAAATGTATCAAGTCCAACTATTCGTCTTTGAGGATGATTTTTTTTTTTTTTTTTTTTTTTTTGTCGACCAGAGTAATTATTTGGCGTATACTTAATATTCATATAAATAAAATCCAATATACGCAACATATGACTGAAAATATGTATTAACTCAGCAAAAATTTTTTGAAGTGATTCAAAGGGATGTAATATATTTATGATTTCTTTAGAACTTATGTATTCAAATAAATTTATCATTTGCGAACTGAAGAAAACAACGTTCAATGCATGCATTTAACTCTAGCTTTAGAATTGCAGTATTTGACATTTACTCCATTGAGCTTGTAAATTATTTAAGATTATAACTTTTTTATACTTAAATTAATAATAAAGTTTAAAAATTATTACTATTTATTTGTTAAAAAAAAAAAAAAAAATTTATGATAATCTTTCAGTATATAAACTTGCATATATTAATATGCTCACCAATGAAATAACGTAATCGGCTTTAAACACTCGTTTTATTGACAAGTTGTTTTTCTAAAGTGAACCCATGACACGTTACTCATGCATTTGCTACTTCCTTTTTTTACTGGGAAGTAGCTAAATTTGTTCATTAAAATGAAACAATTTCAATAAATAAATAACATAAATGTTTCTTATTCATTAAATCAATTCTGAAGAAAGTTTTTTTTTTAGTTTTAATTTAAGGAAAATAATGTAGACTAACTTGTAATCTTAAAATTTAAGACTAATGACAAAACTATGAAAAAATAAATTAAAATTTTCGTGTGAAAATGTCAAGAAGATGTAAATTTTATTTTAATCTTGTCATGGCCACAAATTTCGAAATATGAGGGTAAACGTTTAAAAAGTCTTTCTTCGCACTATGTAATATTAAAAAAAAAAAAAGAAAACTTGGTTTACAATTGGTATTATTTTAGTAAATTTTTGTATTTTTAACCACTATTTGAAATATTTTTATGTTTATCTGTTATAATCTGTTATGACATTATACAACTATATTAGGGTGACCCTAAATTGTTTTTTGTGAGTTACATTTAAACGTATTTAAACGTCGATGATTATGAAAATCTTTAAAAAATTCCCAATATTAATAAGAATGATAGAACCGTCACCGTCAGTCAATTTCCGATATTGGGCAATTTTGTCTTTAATTTTCCCAGACTTTTTATGAAATGTGGACATTATATGAAAGGAATTTAGTGGCCTAATATAATATACATATATATATTAGAGTGCTCCAAGCTTATATGAAGAAAAAAAATGTTATCCTACAGGCATTAACACTTTTTGAATATGGTGCCTCATTAATTCAGCAAATTGATAAAAAAAAATTGGGTATTAATCCTTTTTGAAAGGTTCAGCAAATTGATAAAAAAAATTGGGTATTAAACCTTTCAATTTTCAATTTGCTGAACCTTTCAAAAAGGTTTAATACCCAATTTTTTGTTATCAATTTGCTGAATTAATGTGACACCATATTCAAAAAGGGTTAATGCCTAATTTTTTTATCAATTTGCTGAATTAATGGGATTGTAAATGGGTTTTATTGAAATATATTCAAATTGGCATGTTTTTAAATCATTGGGGTCATTTTGACTCCGAGGCCGTTTAAGGGTTAATTTCATTTTTTTCACTATCATTGTAAATATCGGTTGTTAATAAATAAATTTCTTAAGTTTTATGATAATCTACCGAAAAATAGAAAAAATTTCGACTAGTTTCCATAAAAAATTGCAAATATTACAAAATTTGACCTTTGACCTTTAAAGTTTATATGTTAATGTCGTCCAAATTGTATGAAACTCTTGATTTATATTTAGAATTATGTGGATTATAAAATTTTAAAAAAGTTCCATTTAAAATACACAACAATGTAATAAAATGGCTTATTTGCCAAAATATTACATAAAAATGGGGTTTTCTCGAAATCCGCCGAATTCAAAATGCAGGTACAGGCAAACTGTAAGAGGTATTGACCTAATTTTTTTAATGTTTTATTCCGTAATCTGTTGTCCATAAATCCATATGAGATCTCCCAAAAATATTAAAATTTGTTTAACAAAGTATCAAAAAAACTGAAATTTGAGTTTTGAAACGACCGTTAAAAATATCAACATTTTTTGACCATAGCTGAGAACAGGTTTACGTTATCCTATAAGGACAAAAACTCATATTCAAGTAACTACAGATATAGTTTAAGTAATACAATTGTTTTATTATTATTTAAAAATATATTTATTTTTTTGTTACATTTCGAATTCAAGTGCTCTAAAACACGTTAATGGCCTGGGGAATTTTCAATAACTTTTACATTTTTCAACCAATTTTGTGTTTTATATCTTTTTGTAACACTAATTCTGTGTACATTACGATTTCTTTACAATAAAATGCAAAACCAACTATTTCGATCTAAGGACTGCGCACGAAAAAATCCGTGCATGCAAATCTGCTTATAGATTAAACTATTAATGACTGCTATGTTCAAGTTCTAAACATAAAATAATAAATTAGTTCCTGTTGGTTTTTAAGGAAATATCTGATATTTTCCAGAATTATTCAAATTAAAGGTTTTATTGTGTTTCGGTCACTTTTTTGCTCGAATAAGTCCACTAATTTTTAGACTCCGTTTCATTTTATGCTGAGCTTTTAATGTCCTTTAAATTATTATTTACTAAAGTCCAATATCTTTCAATTGCATGGAGTTTCGGTCAATTTGATGGATTAGCCTCTATCGGTACAAACTCTTACAATTTCTTTGTTACAACTCCATTGTTTTCTTGTTGTAATGAGAAGAAGCGGGAACAGGCCAGAAAACAGGGGATACACTGAATTTTATTAGGAAAGGGAGAAGTCTTTTCCAAAGGCACTCATTCTCGTAAATTTCTGTGTTAATGCAACCATTTTTTAACAATGAAGTGCTTCATTCCAGCGTATGCATATGACATCCCAATTCAAAAACTTTGTTGGAAATTATGATTTCTTTGATACACGAAATTTTTCTGCAATAATCCCTCTAGCATCTGCGACATAGAATTCCTGGTTAGGAAGTTGAAAAAAGTCACCCTGTACGAAAGTTTCATCGTCTACTATACAGAAACAAAATTTCTGAAAAAATTCGTCTGAAGAACTTTCATGTTATTTTTTATCTCAAGATTCTTGCTTGCGTTTCAGTTAGGATTTTTTCTTACTTTATAAGTCTTCATGCTAGACTTCCTTTAAAATTTTCTGATAAAGATTCAAAGCAATTAACTTTTTGTGACACTTTTCTTTCTGAGATGAGGTGAATTTCTCTCAAAATCCTTTCTATTTTGCCTGAGTCTTACAGCCTGAAGATATTATTTATCTTTCACTACCAGGTTACCATTCAGTGATCATGATTTCTTTGTATAATATTATCACCTAAGAAGCTGTATTCTTCAGCACAACAGCCCTCCTTGCAATTATTTTATATGACCAATGTAAGATTTCATGAAAAATTTGAAATATGTGTTTAGGTGTTTTTTTGTAAAATTTCCATTTTAAGAAAAACCAATTTTGCTATTACCATGAAACTTAGCAGAATGACAAATACAAGCCAGTTAACCGAATTATTTATTTTTCACCACATCAAAAGTTATAAACCTAAGAGCATGCACGGATTTTTTCGTGCTTAGCCCTTACCACACGAAAGGTATACCAGGCTTAAATTTTGAGAAACGGTATCAAATAATGATTTAAATTTTCATTTGAGCTGCAAATGTTGATACCTTTCATTTTACAACCACCCTAATACATTTGTATATAAAACATATTTGCTAATAGTTAAAAAAGAATAGTTTTAAAAAATAATTTTTTAGATTCTTGGAATGTTTTTCTTCTTCTGCTTTTTAAGTTTTGTTTAATTCAGTGGAAATAAAAAAATTTTCAAGTAAACAACGCATCATTTAGAATAAGATTTTTTTAAATTTTTTGTTAAAATAAAGAAATTTCAAGGTTTTTTTAGTTTTCACTATTTAAAGTTTTCTACTTGAATGTTTCATTGTTATTATAAATTTAGAAATTTTTCTAAAGAAAACAAAATTTTAAACTTAAAATATGCATATTTTTAATGTAAATGATACTAATGGATATTATTCGATTATGTAAGAAAAATTGATATTTGATTTGGTTAAATGGTCAACAATAATCTTATTGAATAGTTATAATAAACCATTTTTACTAGACTTCATGAACTCTTTTGTAAAATGAAAATACTAAACATATTAGTATTACATAATTCCAACATCAAAAAATATTCCAATGCACATCACATATAACAATTTTACTTTTTTTCTAAAAGGCACTCTCACAGAGATAATTTTAGAATTAAAAAGAAGCCCAAACACCAAACAGAACTATGTACAGATCTTCCCGAATATGACCTATTTTAAATCAAAATTTTTACTTTAACCTTTATGTTTAGTTTAGTTCCAAAAATCAGAGAAACTACAGACTTCATTTTTTGAAATTAACAAGCTGAAATAATTCTTAATCTAATTGTATTCATTGGAATACAATTTCGTCGCATCCAAGGGTGATAAAAAGGTGATGAAATCGGAAAATTTAATTTTATTCAAATTAAGTAATGCATTTTTTATTATATTAAACTTAGAAATATGAACTTAAGTACATGCAGTGATAAGTGAGTGAAAATTCACAAGGGAGGATTTTGTGGTAAACTTCAACGAAATTTTATACAAATAGTTCAAGGATCAACGTAAACTAGGAAACAAAAAATCGGCGTGGTCACCCGTCTCCCATATAATGCATAATTTGGAAAAGTTGATGGTGGGTACATAGATTCGGCCAAGCCGAATATAACCTTCTCGCTTGTTTGTTTTTCAAATGATACTTTTTGAATTTTCTATAATATTTAACCGAGAAACATGAAATTAAAGATATATGATCTTAAGTGACTAAGAATCAATAACATGGGACTTTGTGCACTTTTCATTCTTCTAATGATACTTTTTGAATTTTCTACAATACTAAACATAAAAACATGAAATTAAAGATACATGGTCCTATGTGGTTAAGAATTCAAGAGGGGGAACTTTGTGGTACTTTTTCGTTTTTCCAATGGTAATTTTTGAATTTTCTTTAAAATTAAACCTATAAATATGAAATTTAAAATGTATTATCCTAAGTGAATGAGTATCCATAACATGGGACTTTGTGGTACTTTTTCGTTTTGCTAATGGTGCTTTTTTAATTTTCTAAAATATTGAACATAGAAACATGAAATTAAAGATAGGACCATATGTGGGTAAAAATTCAAGAGAGGGAATTTTTGGTACTTTTTTGTTCTTCTAATGGTACTTTCTGAATTTTCTATAATATTTAAGATAAAATCATGAAATAGAAGATATATGGTCCTAAGTGAATGAGAATCCATAAGAGAGTACTTTTCATTATTTTATACAAAATGACAAAAAAGATTTTGTCATTCCGTGTGTAACATGTCGAAGGGATCATTTAAGAAAGTATATATTTTCTGGGTCCTGGTAAGATTCTGAGTCGATCTAGCTATGACCGTCCGTCTACTGAAAGCAGGTTAGGGCTCTAACGGGACAAGGTAGGGGGACGAAATTTGGCACAAATATTTGTCTTATATAAGGTTTGTTTGGGATTTCATACTTTTCTGCCGATATTTCTTAAACAAAACTATTTACGACAACGAAATTTTGTATAAATAGTTTGAGGATCGATATAAACTTGGAAACCAAAAATAGGCGTGGTCCGCTTACTTTACCGCACACCTGCCATATAAGATGAAACTACAACAAAATTGTGTTAAAATAGTTCAAGGACCAATGTAAACTCGGAAACAAAAATGGGCGTGGTCCGCCCACTTTACCGCCCACATCCCATATATCATAAAAATTTGAAAAAATTTTATGGTGGGTATTCAGTTTCGGCCGAGCCGAATATAACATTCGCGCTTGTTTTGTAATAATAATCAACTTTCAAACATGAAATTAAAGAAATATGGTACTGTGTTGAGAATCCACAAGCGTTTTTAGCACATTACTCTCCGCTAAAAAAGAATATAAACAATTTGGTAGTTTTTGAACTTTTGAACGTTAAAGATGTAAGAAATTTGTATCTAAAATATTTAAAATGTTTATTGTTCTTAATGATGACAGAACTCCAATATTATAACTGTTCACTGGAGTTAGAAATCATAGTTTAATTTTACGGATTTTTTTTTTTTTTTCACTTTTGGTGTTTCATTTAATTTTTTCTAAATTAAAAGGCAACCTTTTTATCTGGGGTATGTAAGAGTACTGCATGATCGGCTTAAATGCTATCTATATAAAAGTGAATCTGAGTTTGTTAATCTGTCTGTTTTTGAATTTTATTCGTTGCTTTTATTTTATATCAATACAATGGGTAGCGAAGCAAACTGTGTTTAAGCTATTAGAAATATTATTCAAAAATTTATACTCATGAAATTATAACTTAATAAAAAAAATATACGCTAACGAAGTAGCGGGTATACTGCTCGTTATATACAAAAATATTGTAGTCAATATCTTTTTCAGAACCAAAACTATGCTACTTTAAAATCTGCCATTTTCATATTCAGAATCGTTTATTTTTGGACTCAGTAGAGATATCGACTTCTAGAGTTTGTTGTTTGATAGATAATTTTGTACTTTAACCAAATTGGTATAAAAAAAATCGGATGAATTTTTTTCCAAAAGTAATCACACTTTATTGCTCATAACTTCTAAAATATATATTGCACAATTTTTATTTCATTTAATAGAAAAACACATTGACTTTAAAACGATAAGTAAAACATTTATATACTTCGAAAGTTTAAAGATCAAATATCTCAAAAAACGTTACTTTAAAATTCTTAAAAAAAAAAATATATATATACTATATTTGTGCCAAATTTCATGTTGGAGCCTCTTAGAAAAAGAAGAAGTTATTAGAAGTTAAATAAGTATTCATTTGTAAAGTTTTAAAAAAATATTCGTGTTTTAAATCACCATATTTCCGGACCGGAAAGAAACATGGGTCTGAAACTTTATGTTTTCGGAAACACTTCCAATGGTCAATGCTTGTAGTGAATTTCATTGAAATCGCAGCTGTCAAATCCGATTGCTGTCCGTTTTGACATGGAATAACTCAATATTCTTCCTTCCTTCTTTTCTTTCACATTCTAAGCACAAATTTAACTCTTATTTTTATTTTCCTCATTCACCTATATTTCATTAATATTGACTAACTATATGATTGACTAACTCTCAGACTGTTTATTAAATTTGCACAATTGTCATCCTTAACTAACCGGAAACGGAAATTTTAATGTATTCGGCCAATAGGAAATGACTCAATGACACCTCATACCAAGCAAACAAAATTCCAATTGAGTAACACTATAAATGAACCAAACAATAACTTAGTTACACTTCTTTACAGTCGTTTTAGTTGTATTTCCTATGATTGAAGAATTTCCTGTTTAAATTCAGTAAATAATGTAACTTCAATAATTTATTTCCATTGAAAATGAGATTAAGAGAATTTAAACAAGGAAATGAGTAAATTTTTCTCCTTTTTTATAAATAAAAATAAAGGTTGAAATAAATCAAAGATTTTTATTTAAAGGGTATAAACCGAACTGTTTAAATCAATTTAGCATGGTTTTCACAGAATTAGATTTGGTTTTTTATTTAAGAAAATTATTATTGCTGAGTTTTATTGTGCAAATATTTTTATTGTTAAGGGAAATATTTAAAGGTCGTTGACATTTATTTGAATTTATAACGAAATGAAAATAAATTTTACACCAATTGTGTGACGAAAATGCCAATGCCTACCACCGAAATTAATAAAAGTTTTCGAACGTGATAAACTAGCTGAACA
The DNA here is from genome assembly GCA_951394005.1 of Protophormia terraenovae. NCBI lineage: Eukaryota > Metazoa > Arthropoda > Insecta > Diptera > Calliphoridae > Protophormia > Protophormia terraenovae. Next base: position 28,958,382 of record OX596077.1, on the reverse strand, counting down.
ACTTATAGCATATTCAGAGACAATAGTTTTTTTTTATATTTTAATAATTAAATTTTAATATTTTTGATGTGCGTAGTTTTTAATAAATTTAAAAAATTGAATTTTAAATTACTCATTATTAAAACTTTTGCTAAAATTTATCCAATAAATAGAAATTTTCTAGAGAGTAATTGCAATATTAATTAAAGGGTGGTCTAATGATACCCAATTAAAGGTGATTACCTATACTTTTAATCGAAATAAAAATTAATGCTTAGTATTCCACTTTGGAATATTAAGCGATTTTGTCTCAAAACCTCACTTTTAAATTTGAACACATACTAATCTATGTGCTGCATAGAGGATTTCAGTTAATTTCAAAATGTTTGTAGAATATATTTAAGTATCAAAGATCTACTAAACTTATAGCGAAAACATATCTCAATATCTTTAGTATCAAAACTACACTAAATAAAATTTGGAACGCATAACCCTTATACTATAAGACATAGCTAACTAAATTAAGTACTTGATGGTATTTACTAGCATACAATATTAGTATTAGTAGTATTAGTATAAACTGATGATATATCTATAATATCATTTAGAAATTATCCGTAACATACCAGCAAATAACTAGCTAAAGGATATCAGCTTTATAAGTAATTTAAAAAAATTATGTCCAAATATATCGTGGTTCCAGTAGTACAAATATGGTTCAAATTTTAAATTCTATGGAGAAGTTTTTTTTTTTAATTTTTAAGTAAAATTATAATTTTTTTAGAAATTTCTCCACATAATTAATGATAACTCAAAAAGTGTTAGTCCGATATTGTTAAAATAAACTTAGAAAAATTTAAATGTATACAACCTTTAATCCGTTTATATATTGCGTTTCAATCGGCTCAGTAGTTTCGGAGTTATAAAAAAATTATGCAAAAAATATATTTTTTACGTGAAAATAGCAAATTTTTTGGATTAAAAAAATCACGAAAAATCGAAAAGGGCAAAAACTGTTCAGATTTATTACTTTATCGCAAAGCCTCATGTAATAGCAACAAAATGATATATCGATCTTAAAAATCTATTGATTCTTTTCGAATTTTTTCACAATTAAGTAAATTCGCTCATTTTCAAAAAAATTTAGTTTTTTGAGACATTTCTTCACTTATGTTGTCATAACTCAAAAACAACTTGTCCAATTTTGTTAAACTAAATTTACAAAAATTTTGGTTTACAATATCTTTAAATGATGCATGCAATTGTTTTTGATGCGATCAATAGTTTCAAAGTTATGAAACAAATTGTTAGGCAAAAAATATAGTTAGTAAAAAAATTAAAAAAAACAAGCGAGAATGTTATATTCGGCTTGGCCGAATCTATATGCCCACCATCAAATTTTCCAAATTTTATGTTACATGGGAGGAAGGCGATAAGGTGGGTGACCACGACCATTTTTTGTTTCCGAGTTTGCATTGTTCCTTGAACTATTTGCACAAAATTTCGTTAACATTTCACCTTATATGGGAGGTGGGCGGTAAAGTGGGCGGACCACGCCTATTTTTGGTTTCCAAGTTTATATCGACCCTCAAACTATTTATAAAAAATTTCGTTGTCGTACATGCTTTTGTTTCAGAAATATTAGCAGAAAAGTATGAAACGGACACCCTGTGTTTCTAGTTTTTAGCCCATAACATTTTTATTTATTAACCGATTTTTACCATTTTCAATACCAAACAAACCTTATATTGGATAAATATTTGTGCCAAATTTTATTCCTACGTTGTCCCGTTTGAGCCCTATCCTCATTTAAACTGGCGGACAGATGGACGGACATAGCTAGATTGACTCAGAATTTAACCACGACCCAGTAAATAAATACTTTATGGGGTCTTACATGATTTTTTCGACATGTTACACACGGAATGACAAAATCAGTATACCCCCCATCTTTTTGATGATGGGTATAAAAATCTGGAAAAAATCGAAAACTGCAAAAAGTACACTACCTGCATAGTCACTTAGAAAAAATTAATACTCATCAATTAATTAATTGAATGAATTAAAAATTTAATCCATATATATAAAAATTAATGTGTGTTTGTTTGTATGTATGTTTGTTTGATGTCTATAACCGCCTAAACGGCTAAACCGATTTTCTGATTGAATTTTTCACAGTGTGTTCCTATATGCCTGGAAGGAAAAATAGGCTACTTTTTATTTTGAAATTGCATGTGGGCGAGGTGCCACGCCCACTTACTAACTATTAAAAGTAGTATATCTCGGAAATTGGTAATACTAGAGTCCTCAAATTTTGCACGAACAAGTTTGGCACCTATATAAACATTCTGGAAAAAATAGGCGAACTAGCAATAGGGGGTCTGACACATCCCACGCCTAATATTGCTTACCAATACCAAATGCCGTAAATTTAGGAAACTATTACAGTTACATTTCCCAAATTTTTTTCAATAAACTTAAGTGTCATTTGTGCAAATATATCTCTAATATAAAGTTAATACCAAAATGTTTATATCTGGGAAACTATAAAATCAAATTTTGTACGACTAGCATTAGCTTCAATATGAATATTTTGGACAAAAATTGGTACACTAGCAATAGTGGGCGTGGCACCTCCCATATAAAGAAAATATTAAATTATATCTGAGAAAATATAACAGTTAGAGTTCTAAAATTTTGTCGAATCCACTTTGGTATCAATATTAATATTTAAGAAAAATATGGGCGGACTAGAAGTAGGGGGCATGGTACCTCCCATATGAATTAAATGCAACAATTCGTATATCTGGGAAACTATTGGAGTTGGAATGCTCAAATTTTGTACAAAGAATTTTGACATCCATGAAAACATTTGTCTAATAAATTAGCGGATTATGGAGGATGCCACGCCCACATTTTACGCCCACTTTTTTAAAACTCAAACGGTTGCACCGATTTTAACGAAATTTGGCATACAGATAGTACCAGTGCCGGTGGTCATTATAGGTTATGAAAGAACTGGGTTGGATGCCACGCCCACATATTACGCCCACTTTTTAAAAATCTCGAACGGCTTCACCGATTTTCACAAAGTTTGACACATAGATAGTACCAGTGCCGCTGGTCATTATAGGATATTACTTTTTATAACTCTCGAACGACTGCACCGGTTTTCAAATTTGACACACAGATAGTATCAGTGCCGGTGGTCGTCATGGGCTGTGGAAAAACTGGGTTGGATGCCGTGCCCCCATTTTACGCTCACTTTTTGAAACTCTTAAACGGCTGTACCGATTTTGAAGAAATTTGACATACAGATAGTACCAGTACCAGTGGTCGTTTTAAGCTATGTAAGAACTGGGTTCACGCCTACATTTTACGCCAACTTTTTAAAACCCCTAAACGGTAGCAAATGTTTGATATTCCCTATTAGGGGGTAGCGAAGCTCACCGGGTTACACTCGTTGAGGTATAAAATCTTACTTAAATTTGATTCTTATTTTAGTTTCGTTTGAATATATTTATTAAATTTTGAAGCAAAATTAAACAACTGTGTTAATTGAATAATATATGGTAATAATTTTTTCTGTGTCCTTTATTTCTATTTTTGTTATAACTTAGTAAATATGACTTCTACCAGTACAATAATTTATAAACATATTATTTGGACTTATATCAGAATTATGAAAATATATTAATTAGTTTCTATGTTATTGCGTCTTGAAAATGTCAAAAGCACTTCGGACCACCCTTTAGCTGAAATTTACTACTTCCATTTTTAACCCTTCGTCATACAGATGTTTCAATTGTTACATTCGTAACAAATATGGTCTGGCCAGGCTAGCTCCGTAATTCTATATAATGCAATGGAAATTTTTGTGATTTTTTTATATTATTACTATATTCTAGCATCACTACCGCATAACTTTGCAAGATATAAATTTTTACCATCGATACACTTCATGTTTCTCTCCCTGTTTTAGTTCTAAAAACGCATAATAATTCTTTTCACACATTTGAGGTTTTATAGGTATTACTCTCACAAGACAAAATATGAAAGAATAGGTGGAAAATCTTAACTTAATGTGTGTAAAATGATTAGAGCTCAGTTTAAAGGTTTTTAATAAAATAATATGCAATATAAAAAGAAAGGATAACATCGTTAAACTACACAATTTTCGTTAGAAAATATAACTGGTACAGGCAGACCATATTTGTTACGAATGTGACATGTACATCAATTTATCCTTATATCTATCCTTGCATTAGTTTTATCATTCTTTTTTTTCACAGATCGTTAGAAAACAAAATTGTAGGAGGGTAGCTGAAATTTCAAGTCTATATATAAATAAATATATGAAATTTAAATTTAAATCTGCAATTGGCCTGGCCAGACCAGTTTGTAAGACGAAGGGTTAATGATTAAAAAAACAATTAAAAACTTTTTTGTTGCCATTTTAGCGTTCTTAATCATTATAAAACTAAACAATTATTTTATAACTAAATATGTTACTCGAGTAGTGATATACTTTTCAAAAGAAATATGTTATTTAATTTATCTCTAAACTACGTTGTTTACTTTCAAATTAACAATACAGATAGTTTACCTTGCATTTTAAATAAATGCATACAATATAATGAAATTTTCTATCTATTCACCTCTGTATGCATATATCCCATATGAATAAATGTATTCTTCTTTTACTGCTATTCCATAGATATTTTCATGGTATTCAATTATCTATAAACATTCCTTGGGACATTGTCAAGGTTTGCATTTAAATAAAAAGTAAATATGTAAGTGCAAAAGAAAATATGTCTCGCATTTAAATGATTTAAGGATATATAATTTTAACATAGAAATGACTTTAAATCTGTATGTGTATGTATATTAATATATATAAAGATTAACAATCTACTCTTACGTACTCATTCAACGTATACGATGTTGATTTATTTAAGAAAATAATAAAAATTATCAGATTTTCCATTTTGTAGAGAAAAATAAACTTTAAATATTAAATTTAAAACAAGTAAAAGAAAGTTAGATAATAAAAACAAAAATAAAAACATAAAACTGACATTTTCGAATTTTATATCTCAGATTTCAATGAAATTCGCTACGGTTATTACCTATTGCAAGTTTTTTTATACCCTACACCACCATGTGTGGTTGGGGTATTATGTGTTTGTGCAGAAATTGTAACACAGAGAAAAAATCTTCGGACCACCACCTTAAAGTATACCGTTCGACTCAGAATCACTTTCTGAGTCAATTTAACGATGTCCGTCCGTCTGGTTGGCTGGCTGGACGGCTTATGCGCAAAGTATAGGTCGCAATTTTGAAGATAATTTGATGAAATTTGGTACATATGTTTTCAACACAAGGACGAAGCCTATTGAATTTGGTTATGATCGGCCCATTATTACACCTAGCCCCCATACAAATGTCCTTCCGGAATAGTGTTTTAACACTAATTGATGCCTTAAAAATGGGAATATTTTAATGAAATTTAGCACAAATATGTTTTATATAAGCACAAATCCGTTTGCCGAATTTCATGAAAATCGGTCAATAACTGTCCATAGCTCCCATATAAACCCCTCTCCCGAAAATCACTTTAACGTGCATAAATCCCATATAAATGTTAGTATTATGTTAATATTTAACACAAGTAACTTGTATATAAGTAAAAATAAAATTATGTGGATCAAAATGGTGTAGGGTACCATATGGTCGGGCTTGACCGACTATATCTTCTTCTCTCGTTACAAATTACAAACTTTCAGACTAAAAACCCAGTCTGGCCAGATATAGAGCAATTTAGTGTCAAATCGATATAAATTATTAAATATCGTCAATAAATTTAAAAAATATCCCTTTTTTTAATTGAAAAAATGTGAAAGAGTACAAAAATAGCAATTTTCATACCAATTACCAGCGTATATATCTTTTTAAAAGTCAGAGATAACTTAGCTGAGTAATCTTAGTTTTTTCTTTATCTTTCCAAGCACTTTACAGAAATATAATAATCTTTGAAATCGGACTTGATTTGTAGAAATTGCATTTCTTTGAAAGTGTACTTGAACTTTATAAACTCTAATGCCAAAAATGTTTACTTCTAGCAAAAAAGAAACCCTGGTTCGTTTGAATCCCACTGTAACTAATAACTATAAAGACTGTTAATCACAAAACTTTGCAATTTTTTTTTATCATCACTGGAAAAATTATGTTTTTATATATAATTTTAGAACTATGAAAATTTAACCAATTTTTTTTTTTTTTTTTTTTTTGTTTTTTGCCAGAAAGAACTGGTTATTTATAATTATTATTATTTTTAATTACAAACAAAAATGCAAAATTACAAATATGTATTTAAATAAACATTTCTCAGAGAATATTGAAAGGATTTTAATTATGAAAGCCGTGTTTTTACTTTTGCAATACTACTGAATAGTTCAAAATAAAATAATTTAAATAAAGAATGCATCATTAGAAAAACACAAAATGCTAAGCTATTTAGATCTGGATAAGAGGTCAAGCACATTTGGGAATGGTAAATCGATTTCGATTTTAGTCGATTTTCATAGGAAAAAAGTCGGTTGTTTGCAATCGATTTTATGTTAACTATTTTATACTGAAATCGATTATTTAATTTCAAAAATCGAGTTTGTTTTAAAAAGTTTAAAAAAATATGTAGAATTGTAAAAATCTTATAAATTAAAATTTTTTAGTTGGTAATAATAAAGTTATGTCCGCTTTTTTAAATATAATTTGGCGGTGAATATTTAAGGAGTAAAAGTAAAATTTAAAAATGCACCCAAGTGGAGTTTGCCAATAGAAAATGAAAAAAAAATCCCAATATTTAATTCGAAAAATCTTATTATTTTTACATATCATTCCTAGATGGGCAGTTGGCAAAACAATAGTCTAAACCCTCTGAAGGAAAAAAAATAATAAAACAATTTATCTTAATATTAATAAAATTGCTCGAGAATATCAATACCGTGTGAACTTCTATTCTTGAAGGATGTCCTTATAATAACCCAGCAAAGAAACAGGCTTAGTAGTGAACATAACCTTTTTTACAAAGCTTTACTGAAGAAGATTGGTTTGATGGATAAATCAAATATTCACAGATTTCTTATATATTATATACATAACTTTTATATTTGTAACCTGAATATTTGAAATTATTTTATAGGTTTATTTTTTAACTTTTAGATGTTTTTGATACACTTCAAAATAAAATCGATTTTGGGGACCGATAAATCGATTTTGAAAATCGAAATAAAAAAAGTTGATCGTAAAATCGAAAATCGAGTTTTGGCATTGTTTACCATTCTCTAAAGCACACTGAACTATCTCTTCGTTATGTGAGTAATTTTTAAAATTTATTTTTTTACTAAGTAGAAAATTTGAAATTAATCTGATAACACCAAAACAAGTATCCAATAAATCACCAAAATTATTATATCAATCACTAATAACTACAAAAAATTAAAAATAGAAAACATTTTTCAATTAAAAATTGATTAAATCAATAAAGTAGATGATTGAATGAATTAAACATTTAAATGTGAAATAAAATCTCGCTTAAATTAAATTTTTACTGGAATATATTATATGTCAACTGGAAAATATACGCTAATAATTTTTTCTGCAAAGAGAAGCCCGTGAAGAAAATCTAGTGAAAATTATGTAAATAAATCACTTTATAAAATTTCATACTATTTCAGTCTGAATGTTTATATTTTTGTAGTTTTACTCAAAGAACAATCTTCTTGAGAACATCACCAACCAATTTTCGAGAAAATTCGAAAAAAACAATTTTGAGATTAGTTGCTGAACTAAAAATCTCGGAACTCCCTAAATTTTAGATAAATTTTAGATTTTTTATTAGGAAAAACATACCTTTTAACTATATTAAAATACTTTTCTATTTTACGTATTTCTTTCTTAAGTCTTAATGATATTTTGTTTACAATAAAATGAGATGTCAATATTTAAAATCGTTTAAAAACTCAAAAATTTTATCAAAAAATTTTTCATTTATTTTAAACAATTTTCATTTTAAGCTTTATTTGTAGCATACCTTCTGGGGAATTTCACATAAAATCTAATAAGTTCTTCAGTTTTTATCTAACTAAAATAACCAAATCTTGCTATATTGACAACAAAAATGTTTTTAAATTGATTGCATATTTTTTGTTGACTTTTACAGAAAAATTTTAATACATTGAATCGCCAAAAATTTCAAACCAAAGAAATAAATACGACAATAAACTTTCAAAATATCTTAATAGAAAAAATACAGGAACCTAAAAAATTTAAGCATAACTCCAAAATTTGATAGGCTTTGGACATTTAAAAAACTTATTTATGATGCTATTTATGTTATTTCCCGAGTAATTTTTCAACGTTATAGAGTGTATTTAAAAATTAATTTTTAAATATGAAAAATTTTCACACAGGTGTGCGAAAAAAGTACAACAACTCTTCAGGAAATCAAGAGAAATTTTCAGAAGGTTTAATAAAATATTAAGCGAAAAGTAATATTTTTGTTATCGTCCTCTAGGAAAATGGTAGACATTTTCTTGGGAAAATGTTAAATTAATGGTTTTATTTAAACAATTTTTTTCTTAACACAAAATTGTGAATATTTTCAATACAAAAATAAATTAAAGTTTTTTCTTGAAAAATTACAATTTTTAGACCTTTATTATTTTATTTATAAATTAAATCTGTGTAGTGAACCAAAATTTCTATATGTAAAATTTATTAAATCTAAAAAAATATTATATTTTGTATAAAAGAACTGGGAAAATTTTGTGTTATTTATTAATAAATGGTTGACTTTTATTAAATTTTTTCTGTGAAAATGCTTTTGTTCATTTTTGATGTTAAAAAATTATTTCGTATAAAATTTTGAAAAGATTCGGATTTATAAAAAGTAATATTAAAACATTAGTTAGTGTAATTTCAATATGACATGAAACTAGCCCTTATACAATATATATATATATTTTTTTTTTTTTGTTTTTGACATATAAGTTTTTAATTGTATGTAAAGTTTAAGCTTGAATTTAATGAAAAAAAATATATAGGAAGTGCATATCCTATATTTTTTCTATTTTTAAAAACCCATTTATTTGCTTTAATACTATAAATACTTTTTTCTAAACATAGTTTGGCCATTCCTAGACTATATTGAAGATAAATTCATTCTGCCTTCTTTTATTTTCACTAAAGAAAATTTTTCTTAAAGAATTTTTAATTTTTCCTTTTCCTATTGTAAATTTTTAATTTTTCTAAGGTCGAAAATCCATTTTGGGGGGGGGGGGGGAAATTTCCGATTTTCCCCCCGTGGATCCGCGCCTGGTCGAGAATCATGGTATTGCAATTAAGAGAAATCCTTTTAAGAATGACGGAGTTATAAGCGTTTTTCCAGAGCAGCTTGATAATTTTTTTTCCTAAAAAAAGTGTAAAAACTTTATAACTTTTTAAATATTTAAATTCTAAATCTCCTGCATAGAATACTCAGCCAACCTATAAACTGTTTCGGAATTACTTAATACATATAGTCATCATCCATGAATTAATTTTGGGATAAATCTTAGCACTTTTAATTGTTTGCTTGTTTTTTATTTTTTAATATTATTATTATTATTATTATTATTATTATTATTTGTTTTATTTACTATTATTTTTGTTTCTTTATTTTTCATAAAAGTTGTCAGATTATTACAAGTTCTTGCATGTAAATTGCTCCTAAACAATAATTTATCCTCAAACTTATATTAAAAAAAGAAAATAATAAAAAATATTGTTTTGTATTCACTTCATTATTGTTCTCCTAACTTAAATGTTTTCCTTTTATAATATGTAGTAGTGTAAAGAATATAAATTAAAAAAATTACTAAAACAGAAATCACAAACACTTCTTACCTTCATAAAAACTAAACAATCTTGTCACACACAGTTGAACACATTTAATGTACAAAACACTAGAAATAGAAGAAAAATTCCAAGAAAAAAATTATTTAACGATTAACACTCTACTAAAACAGCAGTAGGGAGTCTATGTGAAAAATTAAAGAAAATGTGGCAATAATCGTAAATCATAGAACCAAAAGTAACACGGTAAAATATATGTACTACAAGAATTTAATCACAACATCATTATTTATTAAAATGCCAGACATTTTAATAGAGAAAAACAACCAAAAACAGAAAATCATACAAACGCAAAGACACAAGAAATTTATACGGAAAAGGAAACAAAACAAGAAAATTCATAATTCGTATAAGAACAATATCATATATATAATTTAATTTACTCTTCCTTTAACATTCTTAAGGTTTATGTTTATCTGTTGGTATATATGTAGTAGTTTATCTTTATTTCTGAACCAAACTTATATTTGGTTTACATAGTAGGAGGCGTAAAAGCTTTTACTAATGGTTTTCCAGTTTTATATATATTACAAAAAATAAGAAAACGCTCAATGCCATTTACATAAGTACGTATGTATGTTTTCCTTGTATTTATTTATTTATTTTTATTTTTTCACTACTACATATTTATATACATACTTACACACTTATGTATAAACTTATATTTAAATATGTGTTTTTTTTTTCAATTTCTTAAAATTAGTTTTTTTAAAATGTAGACTGGCGCAGTCATACAATTAAGCATGTGATCTGTCAATCTGACAGACTGAAAACAAAAACAAAAAAATCAATTACCCAAACACTAGGAAAAAAACTAAACAAGAGTTTGTCAAACAAACTATTAAATACTTTAATATATTCAAGTAAATATAACGAGGGTGGTTTGGTGATTCAATGATAAAAATTAAAAATACTGATTTTTTTTATCTGTCTCCTATAGGAATTTTTTGTATAATATAAATTATTCCTAAGGATTTTTTTTCTCTTTCCATAGCTTTTTGAAGCCCTCTGATGACGTAGAAAAAAAATTAGCATAATTATAAAACTTTTCGTTTTATCTACCAGGGATCGGATACGTTGGTTCATATATAAATATCTAATTCCTTAAGCATTTTTTGTCTTTCTATCAAAGCTTTTTTGGGATTCCAGATTAAAAAAAAAAAAAAATATCTTACTTATAAAACTGTTCGTCCTACAAATTCTAATAAAGACAAATTTTAAAATTTCTATCAGGGAGCGGAGATAAGTCGATTTATATACCAATTCCTAAGAATTTTTTCTCTCCCAAACGACGCACAGTGGGTTGATCTATAGCGAAAAAGGGGATTAATTCGTGGAAGCTTCGATTTAAAAAATATATATCGTCCATTCCATGAAAGATTTATAAAAAATGCCAATTTTTTTACGGATGATCATCAGATTTTGTTCATATTTGATACGCATATAATCCATGGAGCCATTTAAATATTTCCATTTTTATTTTTTTTGAATTAAAAAAAAAAAAAAAATACGCGAATTTATTCACGATTCCGAAAAGTCAAAAAAATCGGAAAAGTGTGTTACTTTAACCCATTTACAGCCAAACAAAAAGTACAAGTTAAATTTTTGAAATTTCAATGTATATTTATTTTCAACAATACAAAAAAACAGAAACGTAAAAAAAAAATTTTTAAAAAATTAAAAATCAGGACATTAGAGGGGTGTACCCAAATTGGTACAATGGCCATTTATGAGTGATATTTTGCAAAACAAGTTTTGTCAACGCAGAGTGTTTTTTTGCATTTTTTGCATTCCAGCGGCTTCTATTGTGGGAGATGACACAACGCACACGCTTAGGAAGCTTTTCTGGAACATGATCAGCGCCGTCTAGATGTGGACCCTGAATATTTGATGACGAAGGCCGAGCAGAATGTCTGTTGGATGACTGTTTTAGATAAAACCTAGCTATAGATCGACGAAATTGTAATTGATCCATAGCATTTTCTTTATAACATTCATGTAGGCGCCACGCATTTGATATGGCCATATCAACCATGTACGTAAATAAACATCACCACCATTTTTTGCTATGGATGCTAATTCTGTACAAAGATATAGATTGGTCCATTTCATCAACTCCGCCCATGCTTTTGTTGTAAGTTTGGAACAAGTGAGGTACTTGCATATCAACTTTTTGTTTTTTTTTTTTTTTTTCAGAAGACCATCTTTTAGCTTTTCCTACTGGTTCATAAGAATCGTAATTGGTCGCCATTGTGCAAATACTATTATCCTTCCAGCGGACCAGTAGTAACTCTTTATTTTTGTCAAATCTGTAATCGAAGTCGGCTCTTGATTTTTTCATCATCTCTTTTGCATTTAGTAGAGGACATTTTTTGTGCGGTTTTCTCGGATTGTTCCTGTGGCACGGTAACCTAAATTACGCAAATCATTGAGTAACTCAAAACTTATGAAAAAATTATCAAAAAAGATTTTGTTATTATCCTTCCAGCGGACCAGTAGTAACTCTTTATTTTTGTCAAATCTGTAATCGAAGTCGGCTCTTGATTTTTTCATCATCTCTTTTGCATTTAGTAGAGGACATTTTTTGTGCGGTTTTCTCGGATTGTTCCTGTGGCACGGTAACCTAAATTACGCAAATCATTGAGTAACTCAAAACTTATGAAAAAATTATCAAAAAAGATTTTGTAGTTGGCAGGATTCATTGTCAATTTTTGTAGCAGCATTTTCACAACCCTAGTACCCAATCGCTCAGGAACAGGTGTAGTTGATTTACCACAATAAATATCAAAGCAGTAACAATATCCAGAGGAACTTGCTGCAACCCAGTTTTTATAACCAAACCGAATAGGTTTACCTCGAATATACTGTTTTGCTGAATGGCGACCGTAATATTTCACCATGTATACTTTTGGCCATTGTACCCAAAGTGGCACAGCATTATTATATGCCTTCTAAGATCTTATATATTTGTTGTATGAAACTCAAAATGCTTTTCAATGTTTCGCTGTTTATTTAATTTTATATTATAATACAAATAACGACTATATGCTTTAGGTACAAAATATAACTTTGGTTACCATTGACCTACCTCTACATGTGTATTGTTAATGAAGTTTAATAGATAATTGCAACAAAAACAATAAATGTAGTTAAATTGCTTGATTTAATATTTATTCAGAGCGCTTTCCACTACTCAATAATGCAAAAATAAATAAACCAGAGTAAACAGTTTTTTTATACAGCCTTAATAATTAAGTGTTCCCAAATTGGCACAGCGACCGTAAATGGGTTAAACATCAATAACTCTAAAATTTGTTAACGGATTTTAATGATTTAAACTGCATGTAGAAGATGAATATGTCCACTTTTAATGTAGTAATTTAGAAATAATATTGCAATTTGAAAATGCATTCATAATGCAATTTTAGGATGCATTTTTTAAAAATTTCTACCCTTTCGATTTTAATTTTTTTTTAAATATGTTAAAAAGCTATATCTTTACTATAAAATGCAAAAATAACTGTTCTGGGATAATAGAATCTAAAATTTTTAATATTTTTTTTTTTTTTTAAATATTACTCTTTTAGTAATATGTAGTTTTAAATGTTTATAACTCCTTAAGTATACGTCGGATTTTATTGATTTAAAAACTAGTATAAAGTTTATTACGATATAAATATTGCATGAATCAAAAATAATTTTTTTGTTAATGATGCACTCACGAAAAGAATGCAATTTTCAGATGCATTTTTAAGAAATTTCTACCCTTTTGATTTTAAATATTTTTGCTTAATATTTTATAAAACATTTGCACTTAATCTGGGACAAATAGGTTTTCTATCGAAAATAACAGATTATGAAATATTATGATTAAAATTAATTTTAAAATAAGCTCACAAAAAATTAAAAGTACAAAAATTTAGAAAAAAAAAATTGTATGAACAATTTTTAAGAAATAGTGAACCATTTTGTCCCAGAACAATTTATATTGCAATTTTTAGCAAACATAATAATGTTTTTTATATCAGAATAGGAAATAAATTGAAAGGGTAGAAATTTTTTAAAAACGCATACTAAAATTGCATTTGCATTATCAATACATTTTTAAATGATAATGTTAAATTTAAATTGCTACATTTATAGTGGACATATTCTTCTTAAATATGCAATTTAAATCATTAAAATCCGTTAACAACTTTTAGAGATATTGGTGTTTAAAGTTAGACACTTTTGCGATTTTTTTGACTTTTCGAAAAATCAAAATCGCGAATAAATTCGCGAATTTTTCAAAATTGAAAAAATAAAAATGGAGATATTTAAATGGTTCCATAGGGTATGCGTACACCAAATTTTATTAAAATCGGAAGACATAAAAAATATTCTTGGGCGTTCTTTCATGGAATGGACGATATATATTTATTAATAATGAATATTCATAAATACGTAAATTACAACAATTTAAACGAAAAATAATTTAAAAAACATTTTTTTTTTTTTTTAATTGTTATGGCTACTTTTGTTTTTCTGGGAAAATGGACTTTATTTAGACTTTTTGTTGTAACTTTTTAAAAATTAAAAGCTACAAATTAATGAATCAAACTGTAAACTGAAGTATACTTATTATATAAGATAATTTTAAGAAAAAACAGACAAATGCATTTTATAGCAGAATTTAGTTCTTGTCGATGCACATTGGGTTAAATGGCATCAAAATTAAATTTTATTAATTTATGTTAAAGTAAGTTTTCGAATTTTAAAAGTTTCCCATTTCATACGTTAGCACACGTTGTCAAATTGAATTTTGAAATTTAAATTTTAATAATAAAGTTGGGTACCGAATAAAAATATGATGTGTCAATAACAATTAAAATCGTCAAGCTAGAATTAAACGCCATTTTCGATCCCTTTACCGTCAATTTACACCGTCTAGACAAGTCCAAAAGCTGATCAATAATTTTGAGTTTAAAGTATACATATCTGCAGACTTTTGACAAGATAAGAAACTTTTTAGAATATTTTACATTTTAAAGACGCATCATTAAAATATTTGTATTTTACTGCGACTTCTAATTTTGAAGATACAGTTGACAAAAAAATTAAAAAAAAAAATCTAAAATATGGCTTCTTTAAATTAAATATACTTTCATTCATCATTATATTGTATATATTTCTCTGGAAAATATTTTCTTATCTTAATATCGTTTCCATGGATATTCTTTGTATGTTAACCACAAATCAAGAATAAATGAAATTAAATTCAAACAAAAGGAAAACTATAATGATACAAATAGTGTAATAAAGAATTGCAATAAATTTATACGACAAAAATATATATAAATGTTGATTATGTTAGTGTAATAATAAAAAATAAATAAAAAAAAGGGAAAATTAAAGTACCAACCACAAATCTTCAAGACATAATACTCCCTAAATAGTTACTGTACTTAAAGAGTAAATTTATTGATATTTTCCCATACACATGCACACACATTCATATACATACATATATACTCAAAACATAATATATATTATAAATACATACATATTTAATAATGAACATATAAGCAAGAGAAAGAAAAATTAGAAGAACTGTAAAAAATTGAAATTCATTTAGAAGATAAAGTTTTCAAAAATCTCATTGAATTGGAAAATAAAGTTAGATAGATCAAATTTTTATAAATCTAAGGTTTAAAATAACATTTGTATACTAATTTGAATTTATTAATATTTCACAGCTCTGATGTTTTATTTAAAACATTAGTGTATAATAATTTTGTTCATTTATTGAACAAAAAAAGAATGACAATAATAATGACACTAATGTGACACAATCACATAATCATTAGAGATGCGTGCTAGAGTATGTAAGCTTCTTTTATACAATAATGGTATTAATATGTAAACATGTTTATATATGTTCATATGTATGTATGTGTGCGCGCAAAAAATCTTTATATCTATGTGTGTTTCATGTATATATATATGTTAAAATCAGTGTTGCCAGGAGCTGAGAAAAGAAAGAGGCTAAAAGAGATCTTTAAAAAATGCCAAATAAAGCTAAATGCTCCAAAAAATAAGACTAGAAAAAAATTAAGGACCTTTTGTTTAGAAGAAATAATCTTGATTTTTTTTTTTTTTTTTTTTTTTTTTTTTGTGAGAATAAATACTCAAAAATGCTTCAATGGATGATACTGTAAATAAAAAATTACTAAAAGCAAAATAAAAAAGCTCGAATTAGCTGGCAACACTGGTGAAATAGACCCTACATTTCCATAGACTGTTTACAAAATATAGTTGAGAGTAATTCTATCAAGTATGTAATTGTCGTAGTAATAAAACAATTGAACCTCTACAAAAAAAACCATTAGGACTAAAGGCAGAATAGTTTAATTCTACTTGCATTACAAAATACAAAAAAGGTTTCAAATGACTCAAAAAATACATAAATTGGAAACAGACATTAGCGAATATTAGTATCAAAAAAAACGCCTCTAGCAAAACTGTGGGGAAACGTGAGAGTGTGTCTTTATATAAATCTTTGTTTATGTCTGTATCTTTTCCAAACATATATTTTTTTTCTATGAGAGTCTGTGTCTATAAGTTAGTACTGTGAATATGGCGTTAAATAAAGCGAATAATAATTATATTCATAATATTTTTTTTTTTTTTATATATATATATATAATTTTATGATAATGATGATGTTGATGCTGATGACATTAAGTGAAAATGTTGTTAAATGTTTGTATGTCTGCTTATGTATTAGAGTGCCTGTCTACTTACACAATACTATACATTAATAATTTAGTAAGTTCATAAAATCTCAAAATTTATGAATGAATGAATACTACGTAGAAAAAATTTTAAGAAAAAAATTTCAATAGTCTCTGTTCTGTTATATATGTATGACCTAAATAAGTAAAGATTTAATATTGTTTTAACAACCCAAAGACACAAAATGTTCATGCGTAAACAATAATCTTTAAGTTAAAAAAAATATTAATGTATATAAATTCGTCATCATTTGAATAAAACATAAAAATGACACTTCACTTTAATGAAAGTCGAGAAATGACGTAGCATATATTCTTGAGGACAACAAAAATCAGTTTTTGAAATTTCAAATAGAAAATTTCACAATTTTGAGTTATGCTAAAAAAAACTCCTTTAAAAATGTCTTCCTAATGCTGTTATTCTTTATTTTTTTTTTAGTTAGTAAAATCAGCTTTTCGAACCATATATAATTGCAATTTATATAAATTATATAAATTTTTCTATAAAAGCGTACACAACGATATAATAATTTTTAAAAACATTTTTGTGCTTAGCACAGCAAGATTTAAATTTTTGAAATTGGACAAAACTTGTAAAAATAACTTAACTTTGTATACATTTATTATTTCCCCAAAAAGTATGCACCAAATAAAACATGATTGATTATTCGTTAATATAAAAATTTCAAGGTTGGAAACCGATACCGTTATGAATACCGATACCGATTAAATACCGTTTAAAATTGGTAACCGTAACTGATACCGATACCGAAATTAGTATTTTGTTCAAAATACCGGTATTCAAATACCGTTTCCCTCTGTACCGGTATATACCGGTATTTTAGTTTCGGTATTTTAAAAATACAAATTTTCAACATAACATTATTCTTAATAATAACAGTTTATTTAATGTAATATTTATAGAATTTTGCTTTAAAGAGGACATTTATAAATATATTTTTAAAGAGGTTTCAATGACTTAAACCTAATGTTAATCCTATTTGATAAAAAGTCTTACTGCGAACACAAAAAATGCTTTATTCTTATTTATTAATATGATCTCAATTATTATCATTTGAACATACTGTTGAAATTATTGATAGATTCTTGATATTTGCTTCTATGAAGATTCTTTCTTAATTTTGGTGTCTCCAAAAGATCGAGAAATGTTCTTCAGAAAGTTATAACTTGGGCTATCTTTGAAGAATGAATACAAGGATTTCTCGGGAAATTTGCGATTTTTCATGTCCCTCTCTGAGGTAATTTGGTCCGTGATTTCCGGGAATTTTAAAAGCACTTAAGTGAAAGAAAACTGCATAAATTTCAACAATAGGTTATATATTCTCGAAATTTGTTTAACGAATATAATATAATATGCTAAATCCAGCTGGGAACTATGTATATATATAATTTCATTATTCTTTGAATTGCTTGTATAGGATGAATCTTAGGTATGGATTGAAATTAAGATCGTGTCAGCACTAAGAAGCAGCAAGAAAATAACTTAAACTTATTGAAAGGATGTTGTAGGCATCTTAAATATACGATATAAGTTTTTCATTGGTATGGACAACATCCGGAATTAATCTCTAGAAATTTGAAAAAAAGCATTTAGAATGTTAAAAGATAGCCATGTCAGACCTTTTAATATTATGTTCCAATTATTATAAGAATTTTACATTTTTCTAAAATATTTTATTCGATCAACAATGTTGATGGAACACCCTATTGAATCTACAGACAATTTTATACCATTTGAACTACACTCTAAAAATTATTAAACTCTAAATTTTTAAGTGAATTTTTAATAAATTTATTTTCAAAGAAATTTTCGAAGCTTGTGTAAAAATGTTTAAATAAAGTATATGAAATGTCCTTCATTTTCTGGCTCAAATACGACATTTTTTGATACAGTCTGATATATGTATGAATAGTCACTGTGCGGATATCCAAAAACGTGTTTCACAATGTATAAGTCAGAATTCATTTAATATGAAAAAGAATTCATTTAATATGAACAATAACAATTGTTTAAATTTCTTTTCATCTGTACATTTACAACTCTGTTTAAACTTGATATTGGAAAATTTCATCTCTTATTTGGTCTCAATTATTAAGCTAATGATTGAAGAGATAATTAAAGTATTCAATTCGCGATACCGAGGAGATCAAAAAGTCCGGGAAATTTTCTCCTGAGCGTTTTCAGTCTTTGAATTACATTTGAATTTCTTACTTTCATTCAATCTTGGTTATGGCGCAACTTTAAAAACTTCTAGTGAGTAAATGGAACATAATTAGTATTTTTTGCTAGAGCACTATTTCTGCTCTACAAAATCTCTCGTTCAAAATTCCTTTTCATGGTATTCTGTTTTTTTGTGTTACTCCACAGATCTTTTCCATAATTTTACATTTCGCAATTTGTATAATAAAATTAGCTTTTTTTTAAAAAAAATTTTGCAATTTTTGTCTTTATTAAAATCTGTGATAAATACAAATTTTGTCCAAATTTTTAACTTCACTGTACTGCAAAAAATTATACCAATTTGTCTTTAAGAAGTCGAGTTTAATATTCCTAAATCCTTTGTTGCCATAAAACAAGCAATTGTAAAAATCTTATGAAGTTCTCTAATGAAAAATATTCATATTTCAAACATTTCAAGAGAAAATTATTAAATTAAATATACAAATATGTAATTTAATAATATTTCCGCGAAATTGAATTAAAAATTATTTAAAAATTTGATTTTTTAAAATTTTTCCAGTTTTTTAATAATAACGGTATTTACCGGTATTTTTGTTTCGGTGCCGGTATACCGATACCGATATAATTTAAAATACCGTTATCGATACCGTTACCGAAATAAAAATAAATTGAATACCGATACCGTTACCGATACCGTTATTCGTTTCGGTTTCCAACCTTGAAAAATTTATGTCACCAATTTATTGACAAGCTTTAGAAAATATTTGATAACTTTTTGATTTTATACATACATATAATGAATTCCATAAGGCATCAAATATAAAATGACCTATGATCTTCTGATTTGGTTTATATTTGGCATAAACACACTTTATATCAACAAATATATTTAACAGTTAAAAAAAATAAAAAATATTTAAAAAGTGAGTTCAAATTCAAATTTTTGAAGTAAAAAACATATAAAATATTTTAATATAGTTAAAAGGCTTCGTTCTTTCTTCTAAACCAATTTAAAATTCACTTAAAATTTAACAAGCAAAGAGATCTTTGTGTAAGATCTAACCTCAAAATGTACATACTTATATCAATCAAATTTAGAGGGAATTTGTATCCTCATGAGAATTTATATCCCTCATTAGGTAATTTTTCGAGTGAAAATAAAAGGTATCATTTTCTAATAGAATTTTTCATTAAATTAAACTGATATTCAGACACAAATTTAATTGATTGTTTTTCTACATACATAGTTTTTCTTAAAAAAAAAAAATTTGAGATTTTTTGAAATACATATCGTTTCATTTTAAATGTTTCGAGTTATTTTTTTAATATTTACGTTCATTATTTCTTTATTCAGCATTCGTTTTTTTTATGCAAAAATTACTCTTTAAATTAATTGGCAATAAACGTCATTTGACTATTGAACAATTATATTTATTGTATAAAAACAGCTAAAACGCGTCACAAAGCAATATCTAAAAGGGTTTCTTGGAATAAAATTAAATAAAAATATAAAAAAACAGATTCACTTGTCGTTAATATTTCGAAATATATGTATGTATGTTAGAGTGACCCATAGTAAAAAGTCTGTTGGAAGATCTCACAAACAATGCGAATTAATAGGCTAAAAAAAATATGAATTCTTTTGAGACATATTTCGCGAAAAAATTCAAAAATTTTGTTTGGCCAAAATGTACTAAATTGATTTTTTCAACTGCTGGTAGGGAACTGAAGATGAATTTAAATTTTTTTAAATATCTTTTCCGTATTTATCTAATAAATACTCACCGTTAGAAGAGTCTTCCTACAGTAGCGAGCATTAAAAATGCAACGCTATGTGATATGATCTTTGTTCGCATATATTTTGCTTATAGCAAGTCCTAATGTAACAGTACTAATGTGATTTTATTATTTGTGGTAATAGATACCTATTGCATATAATTTTGTTGAATATTTTTGCGCGTAACGAAAATTATTGAACGTTTGGTAAAAGCAGTTGAAAATGTGAGCGAGCAAAAAAAATGCAACTCTAAACAAATAAACATGATTTTTAAAATTTTGATAAAAATTTTGATTAGAAATAGTTGGAATCTATAGTGTTGTTAAAAAACATGATTTTTTATCGTTGCATATTGTCTAAGATACATGAAATTTACAAATAATATAAATATTTGCAATAAATTTCAATTTCATTAAATTTTGATATTTTTCTGAACTATTTTGGACATTTTTCAATAGAGATTGATATTTTTGGAATTATTATTTATTTTGTTAGTTGTTTTAAAACCAACAAACATTTTCTTCATTTATGATAGTTTAGCTTAACTTCATAATTTTTAATTGAGTATGACCTTACAACCGAAATAACGCAACCACTTTCGATCGTTATTGAGATGGAATCAACAGCTTGAAATATTTTTTTCGCAGTGATATGACATTATCAAATGCCCTATATCGCTATAATGTTCAAATATCCCTTGATTTTGGTCCTGGAACACAAGGAAAAACAGTTAATAAATATACCTATTTCGAACTCTTCATATGTTGAAAAATTAAAAGTGCATCCTTCGTGATAATTGGACTATTGGACTTGTTTACTATTGGAAATTAATATTTAAGTAAGTATGTCTATCTAGACCGTCTAAAATTGAAATATATGGGTTTAGAGTCAAATTAATTCAAATTATCGTAATTGGCTCTTATTTCCATTATACAATACTCGTAAAAATAATAAAGGACCTGCCTCTAAAGTAAAGGTGGTAGTTTTATATAAGTAAATAATATGTGTTTTGTTAGAAGGATATCCAGTTACCATATTTACATTATTAAATCAACGATTGCTGGCAATAGTATCTTTGAATAGCCAAATGTGGTCATTCATATAATATAAAATATCTACTGTTAAATGACTTGTATCAATTGTTACAGGCATGATCGTTTCAATATTGTTTCTTTAAGATAATTTTTTAGAATCTTCATATTAGAACTACATATTAATATTATTTCACTGCAATTATCAGAATGTTATTCAAAAATATTCGAAAATTCTTAAAAAGTATGGAGAAAATAGTGTTTTTTAATATTATTAATATCCTTTGTAGTTAATATTACCTTAAATTTATATGTATTGGTAGTAATTAGTGGTAATACTACCAAATTATAGTTTTCATCATTTTTCAATAATTATTTTTATCAAAATGTAAAAAAATCCGAGGAGTTGCATTTTTTTTGCTCCCTTAAATTTACAACTTTTAAAAAAAATATATTATTAACTGTTCGTATGCGTAACAATTTGGAACAAAATGCCATACAATAGTTGGCTAAGGCCGCAAAGAATAAAATTACAATAGAATTGGCTAATTTAATGACGTTCTAGCCCTAATCAATACGATCAAAAATCATATAGCCTAGCGTTGCATTTTTAATGCTCGCTACTGTACATCGAAATCTCAAAAAAGTGTTTTCTCAGGACATTCTAATGTACTTATATGTATGTATGTATGTATGTATGTATGTATGTATGTATGTATGTATGTATGTATGTATGTATGTATGTATGTACGTATACAAACGAATGTTTCCCTGTTAAATTTGTTTTAACAGTTTATATTCATTTAAAAAACATTAAATCAAAAGCAAGTCCATTTCACGAGAGATTTATAAAAAATGGAAAATTGCTTACGAATGGTCATCCGATTTTGATTATATTTGGTATGCATATAACTTATGGAGCCATTTTAATAACTCCATTTTTATTTTTTGGAATTTCGAAAAATTCGCGAATTTATTGACGATTTTAATTTTACGTAAAGTCAAAAAAATCACTACAGTGTGTAACTTTAAACATTAATATCTGTAAAAGTTGTTAACGGATTTTAATGATTTAAATTGCATATATAAGAAGAATATGTCCACTATAAATGTAGCAATTTAAAAATAATATTACCGTTTAAGAATGCATTCATAATGCAAATGCAATTTTTCGGAATATCAAAATCGTGAATAAATTCGCGAATTTTTTAAAATTCAAAAAAGTAATAAAAATTGGAGATATTAAAATGGCTCAATAGGTTAAATTCGTACCTAATATGAACAGAATCGGATGACCCTCCGCAAAAATTTTGTTTTTTTTTTTTTTTTTATAAATTTCTTATGGAATGGACGATATGTAATTTCCTAAGCATTATTTTGCTTTCTAGAGGTAGAAAATTAAAATTTGGCTCACTTATAAAACTAGTCAAATTATTTAGGCGAAATAGAAAACTTAATTTATAAATGTTCATAAGTATGTATGTATGTTTTTTTTTTTTTTTCTCTCAAACATAAAATTATGTTTTTATATATAATATGCTAAACAAACACATACTTACAGTATTATATATTAAAGTATATAACGTTAATAAATGCCATAACTCATAAAATATGATGACTGGAGAAACTATTATAGGATGCTATTTTTTATTAAAAATTTTAAATTTCAAAATTCAATTTAAAAAAAATTTCCTAACTTAAAAACTTTCTAAATTTGAACTCAACTTTAGTCACAAGGGAAATCATTAGCAATGTTATTAATATTAATGCAAAATTTTAAAATATTGAGTTATGTCAATTTTAACACAAACGAGGGTTTATATAGTGACGAAACATAAACACTCTCTCATACATAAAATGTTGTATTATATTATGTATATGTATGTATTCATAAGGACATATGTATTACAGGGTGGTTCAAAATACTAAATTTATCGAAATTCCAAACTTAAATGAAAGATAGTTAATTTTCTCAAAATGTTCATCCTGACGTTATTCTTTAGAAATCTTAAAAAAATTCAAAAGGATCCTATTTATGTTTTTTTATTTTTAATCTATTTACATATATTTCTGAGCCATCCTAATGTATTGGTAAACAGATTCGTAGTCGTATATTATTTCATAGTTAGTAAAAAGTTTCCAGAAATGTTCAAAGTTTTTATTACTAATAATTTGTAACTTTTTATTAAAAAGATTCTCTATAAATTTATCACATTTCTTTTTATTGTACATATTTGTTGTTGTAATTTTCAGAATTTGTTTTTATTAGGTTTGTGGTTGCTATCAAAGTTGTTGTCACTTTTATTATCGGAAGCAACAGTTTTTTTTATTTTTACCAACTACTTAATTCACAAATACTTAATAAAATAAAAGATACATAAATTTTCTTGATAATAGATACATACAATGATTGTAGATTTTATACTAAATAGAATAAAAAGAATTTATACCTACAAAATAAGGAAAATATAAATATTTAAATGAACTAATTTATCGCTCCAACAATTATTATTTTTTTTTTTTTTTTTTTTTTTTGTTTCTATTTAAATTTATTTTGACTTAAATTTTGTAATAAAATATATCAAATCAAAAAATATTATTTTACGATATATATATTATTAGGAAAATTAGTTTTATACGTTTAAAATAAATTAAAATAGTTTTACAATCTTCTACTTTGTAACGTGTTAGAAGTGGGGTCAAACGCAAATTTTTTGGAAATAAATCTGTATCTCCTAAACTACTGTTCAGATCGAATTGAAATGTATGGAACAGTTGTAGAGGAGGGCCCAAGCTTTCAGAGAGATCTTTTCGTAGTCACCCTGTGATAACACGAAACAAGGTGTCAAAGTTGACTATCTCGGGTATGTAAAAGTTTCAAAAAATCGTAACTTCTACAAATTATGTCCGATTCCGAGCATATTCACCTAAATTACAGTTAAAATATTTACGCTTAAGTTTTATATTTTTGATTTTTTGCCTTGACTTTATTTCGTTTTTCGGGAATAATTCCTGAGGTATATAAGAAAAAAAAATTGTTTAAATATTGTGTGATTTGGAATGTATGTATTCCAAAATAATACGCTTTTTTCCAAAAAAAAATACAAATGAAATTGAAAAAAGATTCGGCTGTGCCGAATCTTTGATATCCTTCACCATATTACCACATTACCATTTTACTATCTTATCGACATCATATTACCATATTACCGACAAATAATAAAATTTTCGCCTTAACGTATGCTTTCATATTTTCACATATATAAATCTAAATTTTTTTTCAAACTACGAAAATTTGAATATATAAAAAAAAAACAATCATAGCAGGCTTTTAAAAAATAAACAACAACAACAATTCCATATTTATTTATTTTTTTATGTGTGTATATACAAACTGGCTGCATATACAAACTGGCTGCCCAGCGGTAAAATTTACGAGGCCTCTACCGCGCAGGCCTCCAAGAAGGCCTTTTTTCAGATGCAGTTGCTCATGCTAACACGCCTTCTCTAATAAGGCCTGCATGAATGCCTCATCCCTGCCTTCTAAGAGATCCGACAGACCTTCCGACTTCGCTTCTCTTGGAAGGACCATAAGAAGTTGTATTTTTTTAAATATATTTTGTTTTAAACAACAACAAATCTATTTATAAAAAGTACATTGTTTAAATTCCCTTCTCTTAGAAGGAAAGAATGACTACAGTATTTGAAAAAGCAAAACCATGCAGAAACCGTTACAAAAACAATATCAAAATTCAAAGCAGAAATTCCAAAAAAAGAATGATAAATCATTTAGTTGTCTCCAATTCTTTGTTTGAATAGGATGTGATTTTCTAAGTTAATTATGTATATTTTTTATTTATGGTTTTTATTATAAGAATTTTATTAAAAACTTAATCGTTTATATTATATCTTTATATTTTTGACAAAATAATTTAACAAAAATTTTAAGTTTTTTCAGGAATATTAAATAAAAAATCAACAGTTTCTATACAAATGTCATTTTCAAATAATTTGTCTTATATCGACTTAAGATGTTTTGTCAAAAGTTAACAGAAATGTTTTTTTAGTATTGAATTTTGTTTTTTTAAGTTTTAAACATTTTACAATAATTTAAAATAAAAATAATATATATTTTATATAAATAGAAAAATATTTTATTAATAGTGTAGAAGGCTTTCTGTAGATGGACTCTTTTTAGTACTTCTACAGAAGGCCTGCTTGCATTTTTCAATAAAAATGTCTTCTAGAAGGGCTGTATCGGGTCGCGAATGTGTAAGGCCTACCTCCCAATGACATCGCGTGTAAAAATGAAATGAACATGGAATGCAGGGAGAAGGTCTTCTGGACATAAAAAAGGCGTTCTAGTAGGTCTCTTTACCCCTTCTTTTTACCACTGGGTGCATATACAAAGAACAACAACAACAATGTTATTCATTATATTACTGCTGTTTCTAACTAAACTACTTGTCTATACAAAAAACAAAAAACGTCACTAATAGTCATTACAAGGCTTAATATACATGTTTGTGTGTGTATTTATATTCTTAACAGATATGTTTTTGGGCCATAACTCTGTTGATTATAAACGAATTTGGTTTATTAAAAAAAAACGAAATTTTATAAAAATATTTGCGACCGATCTGTATAAAAATAAAAATCTATAGCTTAAACCAGGGCTTTAAAAAATTAAAAATGCGTTTTGTCCGATATCTCAGTTATTATTGGACCGATTTATTTCATTTTTTCAGAACAAAAATTCAGAAAAAAAATGTCCGAGACTTCTTTGTAAAAACGAAGTCCCTAGTATATACAGGGGCTTCAGAAACTGGAAAACCGGTTTTAAAAACCGGTTTTTTTTAACATATCTCCGCATTGTATGAACCGATCTTGCTGAATTCCAATAGCAAAATTCTCGATCGATTGATATATATATTATATATGTCAGTTATCGGTGGGCTTCATAAACGTCATTTCAACCGACACACGGACGGGCGGACGGACATGGTCCTATCGTCATCATTTCTTACAAGGATCCCGAAAATGTAAACTTTTTTGCTCTCCGACGAAAATTGTGGGAATTACAAACGGAATGACAAACTTATATATACCCTTTACACCTGTGGTGAAGGGTATAAAAATCGATTCTACCACACTATGCAATATAACACAAAAAATTATAATAAAATAAATAGCATTAACAACATATCAAATTATATAAACTATTTAGTTTGATAAACAAAAAAAAAAATACTTTAATAAACACGTTACTCATTAATTAATTACCAACTTCATCATCAGCTGTAATAGCAGCATTAAAACAGAAGCCACTAACAAAAACCACTAACAGCCACATGTCATTTAATAGTTAAATCCAACAATTACTTTAACATTTTTCTATGATTTTTCCAATTTTTTTTTCTTTCTAACTTTATCTTTAGAACAAAAAAACAAAACATATCAATCAAATAATAAAATTTAGTCATGGTTTTTGTGTTGTACATTTATAAAATTCCTCGAGGAGAAACAGCCTGCCAACCAAAACATTTTATGTGGGCATACTGAATTTAACGCCCCATAACAAAGAATTTGATAAAAATAACAAAATATTTTGTGATAAAAAAAAAAAAAAAAGAATTTATGTCGTAGAAAATGTTATTTTAGTTGTTAATGGAAGTCAATCAAACAAACAGTGAAAGACAAACTTTTTTGAAAATAATTTTCTTTTGTGAAAATAACATAAAAACATTTATTTTAAAATTTTGCATTATTAAAAAATATGCATAAATTTAATAGCGTTTTCTTTTCAGATCAAAATGTTGCCTTTATCCACTTTTGTTTTGAAAAAAAAAAAATGTAATAGTCAGATGTTCTTCTCCAATAATTTACATGTTTTCCCCTTAAAGTAGAGCATGGACATGCTGCTTTTTATTAACTTCAAAATTTTTTTTCTAAATGAATTTATGTTGAATTTAAATTAATGTCCAACCAAATTATATATTTCGCAGAAATCTTTAAAATTTATTTTCATAAAAAATCCGAAATTTTATTAAAAATTTTAAAAACCTTTTGATGGGAAATAAGATTGATTACACTGTCGTCCTCTTTCAAAAAAAAATATGTGGACTAAATGGAATGAGACATGCTAAACACGAATCTGCTTTTAGTTTTTTCTCATCAGCTCAAGATTTTTTATGGATGTGTCTAATATTTCACCATAAATAAGCCGATTATTCGATTATATTTCACTTTAACTCGAGAATGGTACACACAATTTATATAAATGATACACCAAAATATGTGAAGTAAAATTGGCTTTCGGTCACTTATTTCGAAATAACTCCGAAACTATTGAGCACATAAAAAAAATGAGGTTTGGGTGGCGTACGCCCCGTTCTAGAGTTATGGTGAAGTATATTAAAATAATGGCGTTATTATAGGCGAAATGTTAGACACGCCCATAAAAAAATCCAGACTTGATGGGAAAAACTGAAAGCAGATTCGTGTTTAGCAAATCAAAATCTATCAAGTAAAACTATTTGCCTTTGGGGGAAGATTTTTTGTCGACCAGTGTAATTAATACATAATAACATCTTAACAAATTCTTATCCAATTTTCGCACAAATTGAGAAACTCTTTAAAGCATAAATATAATATTTATTGACACCATACTTGCTTCAATGAAATCAGCAGAAAAAAAACATTTAAAATGATTGATTACTAATATAAATGTGTATTTGCACTCTTGCTTCATATAAAAAGTAAATAAATAAGTAGCATGTATTAAATTGATGTAAGTACATATATTAAATACAATCCTTGAATACTATTGAACAATGATTTTGCAGAGAGATTCTAGGAAACAACACAAGCGGAAGTATTTTGAGAATTTATCTCTTAAGGGAACAATAATGTGGTCAAAGAAGGAAAATTTATCATTCAGTCTTCCCATCCAGATTTATATTATTTTTGGTATAATATGTTAATTTGCAATTTAGTTTCTGTGGCTGCACTGCAAAGTGAGGCAGAATGAAAAAAATAAAAAATTTAAATAAATCTATAATTTTTAATCGACTGGTTTGGATTTACATAAAATTTCACATAGGCATGGCAGAGTACTGTACAATTTTATGTTTGGAAGGGGACCTTACATACCCCACAAGAATGGAGTTATATGGACTCAAAATAGGGTACCTTTGACATAGAACATTTTTGTTCTTATGCAATTTCAAATATTTTTACATTCACTTATCTAGCTGACGTAAGTAATTTAATTTTATACAAAAAGATTTAATATCTTTTATAGGACCAAAACTACGCTACTTCAATATTTAATATATTGCACATGCATGTATGTTGTTTGTAGGTCTTATCGAAAGCTTTAAGAAAATAAAAAAAAGGCTTTGAAATCAGGCAAAAATTTGGTGAGAATTCATAGCTCCCTTCGAAATTTAAATTGTACAATCCTCTGCTACGCCTTTGTGAAATTTCATGTAAGTCTAACTAACCGATAAGAAGTTAAAAATTTATTTCATGACAAGAAATAAAACATTAGATTCATGTTCTCCTTTTCTTCCAAAAATAAAATTGATAAATACATTGTGACCATAAAATTATGCAACACATTTTTTTAATATTTTGTTACTCAATTAAATTAATAAAAGCTTAATAAAAGAAACAAATATTTTTTAATTAAAAATTTTTATTGTACAATTTTTACGCTTTAACAATAAAAAAATGGAATCTGCACAAAATTCAGAAGAAAAGTTTTTTAATTTAGCAAAAAAGAAAAACACAAACAACTTTAATTTCCTTTTATTTCTTTAAAGATATCAACATAAAATTTCTAACAGTTACTTAATCTTATATAAATTACATAAGAAAAAAAAATGTCTTTAAAAATTGATGTCATTGGAAAAACCTCAACAATTTGCAGGTGCTCACACTCACAAAATGGAAAATTACTTTAAGGATTGTGAAATGGATACACATACATATATATATATATACTTATGTATATTAAAACAAGCAAAAAGTTTAAGTTTTGAAAACATAGATTTATTTCGGTTTCTTGTTTTTTTTTTTTTTTTTTTTTGCAATTTTTATCCTTGAAACCTATGTACGTAGCATTATCAGGAACACAAATAAATAAACTTAGTTGCAGTAGTAATAGAATTACCACTACTAATGCTTTTAGGCACTCTAATGTGTTAGTATTTGCATTTATCTTTGTGTTTGTATTTCTGTGGAATTTGATTTAAATATGTATATTGGATTTTGTTTTTATCCCTTTTTCACATGAATATATTGTTTTTTTTTTTTTTTTCATCGCCCATCACTTAAATGTGACCATTTTTTCTAGTTGTTTTAATTTTATTATTTTTTATTTTTTTTATTTATAAAAAAAAACCTGTATAGAGATTTAGTAAAGGAATTACTTAAGACTAGGAATTTTATTTGCCCCGACATAATTTTTTTTGTGATTTAAGTTAAGTGCTATATTTTTGTAGAAATATATGAAAATTATTTGTATACCCTACACCACACAGCAAAGTGCTTTATTCCCATATAATAAAAATAGAAGGAGTTGAAAATTGGAACGCATATCATTTGGATTAACATAAATGACGTTTTTAATCGATGCAAATCGATCCATATATCCTGAAAAAAAAAATCAAAAAGTACCAATAGAAGTACAAAAAAGTACCAAAAATTCCCCCTCTAGAGTTTTTACCCACATATTGTCCTATCTTTAGTTTCATGTTTCTAGGTTAAATATTTCAGAAAATTCAAAAAGCACCATTAGTAGAACGAAAAAGTACCACAAAGTTCCCCCTCTTGAGTTCTTAACCACATAGTACCATATATTTTAAATTTCATATTTGAAGGTTCAATATTATAGAAAATTCAATAAATACCATTAGAAGAATGAAAAAGTAACACAAAGTCCCATGTTATGGATTCTTATTCAATTAGGAATATATATCTTTAATTTCATGTTTCTAGGTTCAATATTATAGAAAATTCAAGTACCATTAGAAGAACAAAAAAGTACCAAAAAATCCCCTTTTGTGAATTCTCACTCACTTAAGACTGCATATACTTAAGTTCATGTTTCTAGGTTTAATATAATAAAAAATGCATTACTTAATTTGAATAAAATTTAGTTTCCCGATTTTATCCCCTTTTTGGCACTTTTTAGTCCCCTTGAATGTAACAAAGATTGTATTTCAATGAATTTCTAAATTATACTGGGATCTAATGTTAAAATATTCATATGTATGTGTCAGTAAAAAGAAAAAAATATTTTGTGAAAAAAGTACCAAAAACAGGTACGATTTTTACCCCTTAAACGTTCGAAATTCCAAAAAGTACCAAACTTGTATTCGCCAACTTTTTATATGGTACTAATTTGATGCACATTTTATTTCAATGCTTACTGAATTAAAAGATAGATAGGTTGCCAAAAAAGTACCAAATTACAGTTTTTACCCATTTTCTCCCTAAAAGAGCCGAATTTCAAAAAAGTACCAGACACCTATCCGATTATTTTTTAAATGAATAACGATATCTATTCAACTTTTTTTGTAACTCTATTAGTTTAGGAGATATAAGCTTACCGATTTTACCTGTTTTTACCCTTCTTTACCCCCTAAACATTCGAGTTTCCGAAAATCCCGTCTTAGTGGATCTATATATTGTTCTAAATTTTAGTTGTTTTTAAATTTCGAAATAATTTTAATAAATTTATTATATTAATTTAACAAATTAAATTATTTAAACGTACGAACTTTTTAAGATTGAAGTAAAAAGTGAAGTATATTTGTCCTTGAACTATTTGTACATAATTTCGTTGATATTTCACCAATATTTGGCCCATAATTTTTTTGATTATTAACCGATTTTGCCCATTTACAATAAAAAAAAAAAACTATATAATATAAATATTTGAGCCAAATTTTATCCCCCAAAATGGTTCTCTTCGATCCCTACCCTGCTTTCAACAGACACACGGACGGGAATAGCTAGATCGACCTTAAAAACTTTCGCTCTTAAGAAATTGGATCAATTTGAAAATTTTTATTACTTAACAAAAAAAATTAAATTTGAGAAAACAATAGAAAAATGTTCATCCTTATTCTAATATCTACAATATTTAACATATTCCGTTTTCCAATCATTATACCAACAAAATTTATGTTTTGACATGCCTCTTTTTTCGAGACGAAAACAGATGTGTAAACAAAATTTAAAAAAAAAATGAGTAAATATATATATGTATACAAAAATGTATGTAGTATGTACCACATTAAATCACGCGTTAAATTTAAGTTGACTTTTCATTTGTTTATTATTGTTTTATCATGTTAGTATGTATGTGTATGTAACAGTTGATGTAAAAGGATGAGCGTATCATTGACATGTATGTATAGCAGTATGAAAGAATATAAATATATTAATACTTTTTTATTTACAGTGATGTCAGACAAATTTAAATAATTTATTATTTTATTAAAATGTATGAAATTTAAATTTTCAACATTTTCTATTATGTTTTAATTAATATTCTAGAGACCCAATGTGCGCAGTTGTGTTTACATTTAAACAGCAAGTGACTGCACTTTAACGTATAATATTACTAGCTTTCAGTTTCAGCAATATATTAAATAAACGCAACAAAACTTTATGCTTTTCGGTAATGACAATTACTTATTTAAGTAGTTACTTGGTAATGAAGTGTCATTATTTATTTTATTACTTAAAATGTCTCA
The DNA here is from genome assembly GCA_951394005.1 of Protophormia terraenovae. Taxonomy (NCBI): domain Eukaryota; kingdom Metazoa; phylum Arthropoda; class Insecta; order Diptera; family Calliphoridae; genus Protophormia; species Protophormia terraenovae. Next base: position 28,925,893 of record OX596077.1, on the reverse strand, counting down.
GTAATGTTACGTTTAAGTGGATCAATTGGCTAAAACGCCAAATTAGTGACCAGAAAATTGTTGGTTCAACCCAAAACTGGTGTTGTTTTTTCCCATCAGTTCGAGATTTTTTTATGGGCGTGTTTAATATTGCGTCCCAAATAAGACGATTACTCGAGTATATTTCACTATAACTCGACAAATTTTTATCCGCTCAATAGTTTTGGAGATATTTCGAAATAAGTGTCCGAAAAATTTTTTTTCATGATAAATTCAAGATTTCTTTTTTTTAATAAAACTTCTTTTTAAAAGTAAAAATATCAAAAATATTTCAGTTTATCATCTCAAAGCTGGCAAAACTACGAGTAAATAAAGCTACGTATCAGAAAAATTGATGCACAAATCATGACTGCACACAGTTAAGTTAGGATACCCATGCATACCTACAGTTAAGTGGAAATAAACTAATCGGAAAAAAATTTTTTATTTTTTTGGTCTTAAATATAAAAAAAAAAAATGGTGGTTTAGATGGAATTTGATGTGCTAAATAAGATTCAGCTTTTACTTTTTTTCTATCACTTATTGATTTTTATTTTTATGGGCATGACTACGTTGACCCTGCCTTTAGGCAGTCACACTTTTATAACTCGAGAACTGTTTGTCCAATTAATATAAATTAAACTCAAATATATAGTGATCTAAATTGTCTTTGAGCTGAATTTACATAATTTTTTTTATCCAGTTAATATTTCCATAGTTATTTGGTAATCAGTTTATTATTATTTTTTTTTTTTTTTATTTTTTTTTTTTTTTTTTTTTTTTTTGAAAAATTGTGAAAATTTTGATCCATAACTCTTAAATTCTTGAGCGAATAAAAAAATATTGTTGACATACCTTGTAGACAAATTTCGTATGCATCTTCTGATGTATCATTTATCAAAATCATGTAAGTTCAAGTGAATGCAGATTCTTGTTTAACTCTTCAAAATCCACCTAGTCCACCTATTTTTGTTTCAAGAAAAAAAAAATTTTTTTATGTTTTTGCCTACCACTGCATTTCTACGCAATTGTATGTAACATGGGTTTTTTTAATTAACTGTGAATAAAATCACGATTTGTGCATCAAGATACATACCTTATTTTGTTCAGATACATACCTTATTTTGTTCGCAACATTACCAGCTTTAAAACAAAGATAAACTGAAACATTTTTGATGTTTTCATTTATCAAAATAAATTTTAGTTTAAAAAAAAATCGTACACACCTTTCTTGAGTTATGGTGATATATATTAGAATAATGGTGTTATTATAGGTGAAATATTTGACACGCCCATAAAAAATCCAGATCTGATGGGAAAAAACTGAAAGCAGATTCGTGTTTAGCACATCAAAATGCATTTGGTGGAGGATTTTTTGTCGACCAGTGTAATTGGCAAAAAAGTACGAATTTTTTGATACCCATTGCAAGACAAAACTCAATACTATTTTTTGGACGAAATGTTCTAGACCCGTAACTTTTAATCGCTGGTAGGGAACAGAAGATCAATTTTAATTTTTTTTTTTAATATTTTTCCCATATTAAGCTAATTTTCACGCATCGTTTGAGGGGTCTTCCTACAAAACTTTTGACTACTGGACACTCTAATGTATATATACTCGTATAAGAGAGCCGATTTCGAAGGAAAGCCGAAGACCACATCCCTGTTTACTCGCTTATTTTGTCAAGGAAAGGGTAAAACATTGCCTCCAATGATACGATATGTATAATATGTTTGAGAAGTAACCATATTTTTGAGTTATATAACAATAATATGTTTGAGACGCAATAAATAAAATAATTTCAAAAATAACTATGTTTACGATGACAATATATTATTGCGGTGAAAATAATATTGTTGCTGCAACCATATTGCTAAATGTTTTTCCTCTGTTAGTGACTTTTATAAAAACATTTTTTTGAGATAAATATTAAATTATAACTCCTATATACATTTTTCTAGATAAGAAGATGGTATATTTTCAATTAATTTTGAAAATTTCATATCGGTATAATTTGATCTTATTTCATCAAATATTTCTATGTAAAAATTCAAGTATGTATTTTAATTAATTAATTTATTTTTTTTAATTACAAAATTTAGTTGTGACTAAAATTTTATATTTTTCTTTTGGCAAAAACAAAAAAGTTATTATTATTATTTTTGTTTTTGCTTTGATCCAACTATAGGATAAAGCCTAAACCATTACGAAAATTTTTTGAAAGAAAACTGGAAACATCGATAACTATCACTTTTAGAGCGCCCTAATGTATTTGTATGTATGTGTATGCTGATATTGAATGTATAAGTATATTGTTTTACATACTTATACAAAAAATAAATATATAATATCAAATCTAGTCAACCTATAAATAAAAAGGGTTCGTATATTTATTTATCTATTTTTTTATTTATTTTTTTTTTTTTTTTTTCAGGTTAAACTTATTTCATGAAATCATTCATACGAACAATTGAAAATTTTTTTGGGTGACGTTGAGGTTAATTTGGGTCATATAATGGTTTTATTTATTTTTATTTTTTGTCATTGATGCATACACACTTATATACATATACACAACCAATTTTTTAACAAAACTTATTTATGCAAATAAAGGTATTAAAGTAAAATTAATAAAACTATATTACGATATGTTTAAACCAATTTTTATTAAAAGGATACACATTTTAGTTAAATATTTCTATTATATTAAATATGTAAATGCAAAAACTTAAAACTGTACTAAAAGCAATTCCTAATGCAAAAATAAATATTATTTCAATTCTAACAATTATAAAAATAAATTAATATTTAAATTGAAATCTTTTTTAAATTGCTTACAAAATTAAAGCTACCTTAATTTTTTTAAATATATTTTTTTTTTTTTTATAACTAAATTTGTTCACAAAATTGACCATTTAAAAGATCAATTGAAAACTAAAAAATAAAAGAGATCAAAATATATTAAATATATATTTTTTTAAAGTCAACTACTTTATAAAGAGCTTAATATTGTTTGTTTATAAGCACACGAGTATAAATTTGTATTTGTGTAGGATGAATGATTTAAAAAATAAATAATAAAAAGTCTCTCATATTATTATTAGTTTTATAATATATAAGATGATTGCTAAATAAATAATAAAAATTATAGCTTAAACAACAAATTATAAAATAATTTAAAAAGTTTGGCAGGATATGAAAATATAATTTCAAAATATTTTTTGTCTATGCTAGACTTATTGATGTTTTCAACTTTAATCAAAATTATTCAAATTGATTTTCATCTATAAAATTCAAATATTATAAAACTGTTTTTAGATTTAGCGTACACAGTATATATTTAAATGTTTCCTCTTAATATTTAAAAACATTAATCAGAAACTATTCAGGTGTTTAATGGTCCCACTCACAAACATCCGCCTTCAAATGAAAGAAGAATGACTGCAACAGTAACTACAACATTAACAAAATAAGCATCACTTTCATTTAATAACGGATTTGATGGTCGCTTTGATAAAGATGCCTCAGCAAATAGTAAAGGTTTTATTGTGTAGTCATAGACCACATACAATATGCAAGCACACTTTTACATTCACACATTTACATAAAGAAAAAAATCTATAAATCAGGACCATCAGCATCATCAGAAGAGCGGAATTAAATTGTTTTTATAAATTGATGATGCTGATACTTAAACCACGTACCAGATTTTTATTTGTTTTTATAGAAGAGAAAATTGTTTGAATTTAAAAGGGGATAAAGGTGAGTGAAAGCATTAGTTAGTGCAGCACAGTGGGACATAGGGAAAGTTTATAATTATAACACTAGGTGAACTAGAAGAAATTTGATGTGCTGTACCAGAATCTGTTTTTTTCACGCACTGATTTTTTTAAGAGCTTGTGTAATATTTTCCATTAAAAAATCAGTACCTGATAGAAAACAATTTAATGCAGATTCTTGTTTAGTACATCAAATTCCTTCTATAAACAAAAATAGTCCACCTAGGATTATACTGCCGACCAGTGTTATAAAGAAGTAAGTAGTATTGGTGAATTTTACAAATATGTATATTTAAATAAATTTTAAAATTAGTCGGAAACTAATATAATAAATAATATATTAGTACAACATCTATTCTATATAACATGTTTTTTAGTACACTGCACAAAATTTTTTGTAAATAAATCTGTAACTTCTGATCGGTTGATTGGATTTGCATGAAATTTGGTATATACGTAGCAGAGGAGTTTCCCTCAGGGGCCGAGCTAAAGGGGCTCAAAATTGGGTACCTCTGGCATACAAATTTTTTAATCGCTTGCCAAATTTTTGTTTCTCGTCCAATTTCAAACATTTTTATACATTATTGTAGACACTGATAAGACCTACGAGTCCTATTTATCTCTTATAGTCTTTGAGTTATTAGCATTTGAATTTCTAAGCCGATCAAAAGTTACAGATTTATTTACAAAAAATTTCGATTCTGCCCCACTGTGCACTGTTTAAATTTAAATACACAAATTATAAGAATACTAAGGAATTTGGTATTACAAGCATTTCATAACTTTTAATAGGTTTAATTGTCATCAAAAAATTTATATTTATACTATTATTGATCTGGACAGTTTATTTTCATTGAAACTTAATTGGCATTAACTATTTTAAATTCAATAAATATATTAGAAAAGCTGAAAAGTACTTAGCGCTGAAAAATAGCTACAGTCAAAATAGAAAGAACGTTCATTTTTTAATCTTTCGGAACAAAATTTTATTCAACCACTTTAACTTTAATTTTTAAAATTAATTTTTTTTTTTTTTTTTTTGCAAACAAGAACAACAAATTTAAATAGGAAAATAAAGATATTATTCAGAAATTAACTCAAAACGATTTAAAAGCCAATAATAGCGATTTTCCTCGCAACCATAAATTATAAAAATTATTTTTTAGATTAATTTTGTAACTCGAACTAAAAAAGTAGACAAAACAAATTTAATTAAAAAAATGAATTTTATTTTTAAATTTTCAAAAGAGTTTCTAAAACTGAAGAAGATCTGAAAATGGTGTTTGCGATTCGTATTTTTCCCTACCTTGCTACAGTTATTATTTTTTTAACACATGGTTTTCATTGGTAGTATATTACTTTTATACCCTACACCACCATAAATGGTTGGAATATTATTTGTTTGTGCTTATGTTTGTAAAGCACAGAAAAAAATATTTAGAAATTCACCTTAAAGTATACCGTTCGACTCAGAATCACTTTATGGCTATATTTCCATATTAACTTTGTTAATAAAGTACAGGTCGCCATTTTAAAGACATCTAAATTTAATTTAGGACGAACGATTATTTTGGCACCAAATAGAAGCCTATTAAAATTGGTTATGTTCGGTTCACTATTTCACCTAAATTTTTGAATGTGTGCAACTTTAAACTTATAGAAAATTTTTGAAACTCGTTTAGGGCTTCAAAAAATTTCGAAAATATTAGTACCAATATTCCTTGGCTCTAGTGGAACACAGATCTGTTCGCGTGAATGACTTTTACCGAACGCCATCAATATTATGGAGGTTTAAGATACAAATTTATAAAAAAAATTGCCAAAATTCTATTTTAAGTCCTAAATCAAAAATTATTGTATTTATGTACTCTACAATGGTGTATCTTAAATACAAATTCAAACAAAAAAAAAAGGTATAGTCGGTCAAGACCGACCATATGGTATCCTACACCATTACGTATAACCATAAAAGTTCGGAAAGAGGACTTATATTAAACCTTTGGCCAATCGTAGACCAACGCTTTTACTAAATGTAAAATAAAATATACAAATACAGAATAATGCGTCAGTACTAACATTTATATGAATTTATGCACTTTAGGGCGATTCCCAGAAGAGGGTTTATATGGGAACTATTGTAAATTAAGGACCGATTCTCATAAAATGCAATGTTGTTTCTACTTATATAAAACACACTTGTGTCGAATATTAACTTGATACTAACATTCGTATGGGATTTAAGCACATTAAAGTAATTTTCGGAAGAGCGTTTTATATGGGAGCTATAATAGGATTCGTCTTTGTATCATAAAAGTCCCAAGTGGCAAATTTCATGAAATTATCTTTAAAATTGCGACCTGTACTTTGTGCACAAGGTTTACATGGACAGCCAGCAAGACGGACGGACGGACATCGTTAGATCAATTTTAAAAGTGATTCTGAGTCGATTGGTATACTTTAAGGTGGGTGTGGGATAACTTTTTCTATGCGTTACAAACATCAGCACAAACGCATAATACCCCAACCTCCTATGGTGGTGTAGGGTATAAATAGCGCTATATGTTAAGTACGCGTGGATATATTAGCGATTTAATAATTTTTAGACCTTCTTATACAATTTGCAAAGTTCAGTTTTTAGTGAGGTAGTCTTGTTCATATTCATCCATTTATTGCAAAATTCGTCATTCTTTTTTAAATAAGTCATAAGACAATTTCATTTATATACATTTTTTAATTGCACTTGCTCAAATATCTAAAGTTGCGTTAAATGCAAAATCGTACTTTTTTTCGAACGCCATATTGATTTTGATATATGATATTAAAGCAGCTACAGATTGACATATATCATCGCAAATTTTAATTAGCGCCTTGAGTTAAATTAAAAAACATCTATTTTCATTCTACAAAAATATTATAAGTATTTTTTAACAAACTTTGTTACCTATAAGAAATACCAAAATCTAATGAGAAAAAAATAAATAAATGCGTTTTTAAATAAAACAATATATTAGCTTTTTTCTGGCTTTATTTTTTGGGACATTTAGCCTTTTCTGACTTTTTTTAAAGTCTAATTTAGCTTCTTTTTTTCTCAAGTCCTAGCAACACTGATTATGATTGACGAAAATGTATGGGAAAATTGAACTTTTCTTGTTTCTTATTATACTTAACATGTTAACAAGTGACATTCCCGGAAAGCCTCTTTCATCAATTTAACTCAGAGTTTATGATGTTTTACAATCGTCCATATTCAACATTTAACTTTTAATTAGTCGATTCTACTGTATTGCATATTTTAAAGTTTCATTTCCTTGTAAAAATACATACATACATACTATGTATACATACAAGGTATCTATCTATGTATATTTATTTGCAGTTTTAGTGGCAGAATAGTTATTTGTGATTTGCATTTCAATTTTAAATTAAATTTACAGTTATTGCTCATATAACCTTGAATTAATTCACAATTGTTTTACCCGTTTTAATATATTTCATTTGTAGTTGTTGTTGCTAAGTTTCCCTCTCTAATTTGCAGGTTATTTATGCGGAAATTAGACGATTGTTCTTTTATTAAACGGTCTTTTTATGTCTTTTTCCCCGCATATGGTGGGTTGTTACATTTTGTTTTATGAATTTCTTCTCTTTTTTTTTTTTTTTTTGTAGCAGAGAAAGTAAAAACAAAAAAGCAACAGAAGTTCATTTAAAATTCTAATTTATTTAAGGTATTTTTATATCAAACAACTCATTAAAACAATGTTCTTTTTTTTATTCAACCATAAAAATCATTGATGAATATTTTAACTGGTCTTTAATATGGGTTGGATATTTAACACGCAATTAAATTTATTTTATATATATTTATATATTGTATTGTAATTATATAAGGGAAATCCAAGGAAAATGTAAAGATATTACATATTTACATAAGAGCAAGAGGAAAATTTAATTGTAGCTGTTCTAAATTTGTTTAAAATATTTAAAAATAAAAAATATTTATGTTCACATAAGTAATAAAATATTTTGATTTATTAAAGTTGCAAATAAACAGATAAGAAAAAACATTGCAAAATTGTCAACTGTTACTCGTAGTATTTAAAACAAGAACAATACGCAGACAATATTTTGAGAACAGTTATCTACATTATCGTAAACGTATCATTGCCAAAATTTATTTATTTTTATTTATTCCAATGTATCAGTAACCTAGCCTATTGGCCATAATCGATTACAAATTTCTACTTAAAAAATTATCTAAAAAATTATATAAAAAAAATCTAAAAAAAAATTAAAATTTATTTTTATTGAAAATTATAAATATATTTGACTTTACTTGAGGCATTTTCAATTTTAGTTACATTTACTTAAAATTTAATAAAAAAAAAAAAAAATATAAAAATAAATATTATTTCAAATATTTGTGTACCTTCGTATTTTATTGTATCTGAAATTAAATAATTTTATACAGATTGTATATGTACGAGCCCTGCGGGAATTTTTATAAAATTTTTATTACAATAATCGTTACTGAATCTGTCCTCTTGGACCTGTCCTAGGACCTATCCTGTGACCTGTCCCAAGGGGCTAATTCCAATGACAACCCCATGTAAAAGTAACAGGTTCTTCTCATATAAAGTTCCGGAACTGGGACCGGTCACTAGCCCTGAGAACCTGTCACGTGATTAGTTTTGAACCGGTTCTCTTTACTCTAGGGAGTATATAAAAATGTATATAAATACTTATATGCAAAATAAAATTAAATATCTGTCTTTATATATATTTGAGATTCATGAGATTATAATATGATTTAAAAATAAGAACGTTACTTTAACAAACTAAGAACAGCCATTTGTGACAATAACAACAAAACGTTACACAGACAGGCATTTTGGCTGAAAACCTGGCCAAAATTATTAGAAGTCATTTTAGAGTTAATAGCTGGAATTTTTTGATAGTGTTAGTATTAATTAGGCCCAAGGATGAACCCAATTGATTTTGGTTCAAATCGGTCCGTGATTTCGCCTAGCCCCCATACAAATTGCCCTCGAAATTGCACTTATTTACACATAATTATGGTAATTATGCAACAATCATGATAAAATTTAGCATGGATCAGTTCTGTGTACTAAGAAATCATGGTGTAAAGTTTGGTGAAAATCGGATCACATTTGATCCTAGTCCCCATATAAAGTCCCCTTTAAAAATTCACGTTTACACTTATAAATGGCTTAAAAACATCGGTATAGTGATGAAATTCGGTATGAACGTGTATTATGTAAATCTAAATCATATTACCAAATTTTGTTATGGTCGGTCCATAATTGCCCCTAGGTCCAAAATAAGGCCCCTTAAGAAAATATGTTTAGCAATTACAATTGGCTTAAAAATTTTGTTACCTCGATGAAATTCGACATGAACATGTTTAATATGAATGTGAATAGAGATTTCATATTTTATTACGGTATATAGCAATTTTTGAAAACTTGCTACTTTCAGTTTTAAAAATCTTGTGTGTTTCGTTTTTTGGTAGAAAAAGAGTAAATTTTTCAAAAAAAAAAGGAAAAATTTCGAAAAATTGCCAAAAAATAATTGCGCAAATTTACGCAAACTTTTTTTCTTGTTTCTGGAAATAGAGATTTCATATTTTATTGCGGTATATAACAAATTTTGAACACTTGCTACTTTCAGTTTTAAAAATCTTGTGTGTTTCGTCTTTTGGTAGAAAAAGGGTATTTTTTTTAATTTTTCAAAAAAAGCAACATTTTCAAAAAATCGACAAAAATAATTGCTAAAATTTGCGCAAACTTTTTTTCTTATTTCCGAAAGTAGAGATTTCATATTTTATTACGGTATATAATAATTTTTGAAAACTTGCTACTTTCAGTTTTAAAATCTTGTGTGTTTCGTTTTTTGGTAGAAAAAGGGTAAATTTTTCAAAAAAAAGTAAAAATTTCGAAAAATTGTCAAAAATAATTTTTTTTCCTGTTTCTAGAAATAGAGATTTCATATTTTATTGCGGTATATAATAATTTTTGAACACTTGCTACTTTCAGTTTTAAAAACTTTGTCTGTTTCTTTTTTTGGTAGAAAAATGCGATTTTTTAATTTTTGAGCGAATTTTTCCAGCATAAATATTTAAGTTATTTTTTTTTTTTTTTGTCTTTAAAACATTGTAAAATTTTAAAAAAAAATCAACCTCTGTTCGTTTATCAACAAAAAAATATTATATAAAGCTCTAAAAAACTCGAAAAATTAACAATTCATACGTATAGTATATAAAAAGTGTGCAATGAACAAAAATTTAAAAAAGTGAAATTTTCAAAAAATGGCGCAAACTTGCGCAAATTTTTTTTTTTTTTTTTTTTTGTTCCTGAATGTAGAGTTCATATTTTCTTGTGATATATAACACTAAACTACTAAAAATTACTTTCACCTTTAAAATCCTTATCTTTTTTTTTGGGGAGGGGAAAAAAAATGTGAAATTTTTATTATTTTTAAATTTTGAACGAATAATTTTAACATTAATATATGAAATATATATATAAAAAAAACTGAAAGTAGCAGTTGCTTATACCTTTAAAATAAAAAAAATCAATATAAAACCTCTATTCGTTTAACCACAAAAAAATATTATATAAACCTGTTAAAATTTAAAAAAACACCAAAAACGCATTTAATTTTCTTCACTTTCCTGACTTTGACATCGTCTCAAATTTACAAATCTCAACTTAAAGTCGTGAAAATTAACTATATAATGCAGAATTTTATTATATATCGAACTGCATACTCAGTTTCTTAAATTCCTTTAAATTCATTTTTGCCTTTTTGGCCAGCTTTTCAGGGTAAATGCCGCTTAGTGCGTTGTAAAAATTAAATAATTTATTATATTTATGACAATCGTGTATTTTTATAAAATCAAAAAAGCACGGTTGATTCACCATTATCAACGATGTTTGTTCCCTCAATCAACCCCTTTTTATTTTTGTAATAATCGTCAGTTGTTTGTTTATAATTTAAGCCTTTATCTTTTAATTATATATTTAGTTTATTTTTTTTTTATCTCTAAAAAACAGCATTAGTAAAAACAACAATAGATACTTAAGTATTATTATAATATATGACAAATAAATTAGACAAACACAGTAGAAGTAATACATTCAAATAAATACAGGTCCTCAAAAATTATATCAATATGGTTTGATTATTAAGAAAAGAAAAGTAAATTTTTATTAAGAAAGAGTAAACTAAATTATATACTAATGTCATAATCTTGGCCTTAAAATTTTCGATGTTGCCAGGTGTTATATGAGTCATTCCATTTAAAACCAACCAACTGGTTTCCTCACCTCTTTCGAATTTAATAATATTTGGTACAGTCATTATGCTCATCTAAGACGAGTCCCAGCACGATATTTACAGAGAGCATACAGAATGGCTCTATCATCTACAAATATATTTTTCACGAATTTAAAATTACTATTTTTGGAGATTAATTCGCGAATTATCGACCATTAAAATTCAACATAAAACGAGAAAAAAAAGGTATAGTCGGTCAAGATCGACAATATAACACCCTACACCATCATGTATAACCATAAAAATTCGGGAAGGGGATTTATATTAGACCAACACTTTTACTAAATGTTAAATAAAATATACAGATACAGAATAATGCGTTGATACTAACATCTACTTGATTTTATGCACTTTAGGGCGATTCTCGGAACTGGGTTTATATGGGAGCTATGGTAAATTATGGACCGATTCTAATAAAATTAGGCGATGTTATTTCTACTTATATAAAACTAATTTGTATCGTATATTAAATTCATACTAGTATTAGTATGGGATTTATGCACGATATGATTTTCGGAACAGGGGTTTATATGGGAGCTATGGTTGGTCGTGGACCGATGTTCATAAAATGTGGTACAAAGATTGATTCTTGTACAAAACTTCTTTGTACCGAATTTCATTAAAATATTGTTATTTTTAAGACATTTTTTAGCGTTGAAACTCAATTCCGGGGGGACATTTGTATGGGGGCTAGGTCAAATAATGGACCTATCACAACCAATTTCAATAGGCTTCATCTCTGTAACATAAAAGTCGCACGTGCCAAATTTTATTGAATTATCTTTAAAATTGCGACCTGTACTTTGTGCAGACTGGACGCACGGACATCGTTAGATCGATTTAAAAAGTGATTCTTAGTCGATTGGTATACTTTAAGGTGGGTATTGGATAAAGTTTTCTATGCGTTACAAACATCAGCACAAACGCATAATACCCCAACCACCTATTGGTGGTGTAGGGTATAAACATATTTCAGCTATCATCTATCTATATAAAAGAGTAACGTGACTGACTGATTGATTCATCATTCCACAACCTAAACCACTGAAGCAAGGAAGACGAAATTTGAAACGTAGGTAGGTCTCCATCCATATAGATCCACTACGATGGGATTTTTGGAAATTAGAATGTTTAGGGGGTAAAATCGGTAACTTTATATCTCCTAAACTAATAGAGATAAAAAAAAATTGAATAGTTATTGTTATTAATTTAAAAAATAATCGGACAGATGTCTGTTACTTTTTTGAAAATCTTCCCTTTTAGTTAGAAAACGGGAAAAAACTTTTTCTGCACCATATGCATATTTTAAACCAGTCACCATACAGATAAAATTTATATCGTATTCGTAACTTATCGAAAAATGACAAACACAAATTTGATACTTTTTCGAAATTCGAACATTTAAGGGGTAAAAATTGTACCTATTTTTGGTACTTTTTTTCATAAAACATTTTTTTCATTTATTGTCATATTGTATTTTAATATGGGATACCACTAAAACTTAGAAATTCATTAGAATACAATTTTTAATACTTCCATTGGTGAAAAGAAGTATCAAAAAGGGGGTAAAGGCGGGAAATTACATTTTATTCAAAATAAAAAATGAATTTTCAATTATATTAAATATAGAAACATGAAATTAAGAAAATATAGTCCTATGTGGATAAGAGTTCACAAGAGTGGAATTTGTGGCACTTAAAGGTTCTGTGGGTAAGAATTCAAGAGGATGGACTTTGTGGTACTTTTTTGTTCTTTTGATGGTACTTTTTGAATTTCCTGTAATACCTAGAAACATGAAATTAAAGATATTTGGTCCTAAAAGAATGAGAATCCATAAGAGGGGTATTTGTAGTACTTTTTGAATATTCCATAATATTTGTAAACATGAAATTAAAGTTATGTGGTCCTAAATGAATTGCAATTCATAAGAGGGGATTAGTCACATTCTTCTATACTAAAAAATAATAAGAGAAATACTTTGGAAGTTTTTGAAGTTTCGAACGTTAAAGATGTAAAAAATTGGTACTTTATTGGCATCCTACAAACATTCTAAACCAAAAACATAGAAATAAATTTTAGATATTATCTTTTTTTTTCAGAAATATATTAAACATTTTTTTATTTGCATTATTTATTGTATTTTTTGGTACTTTTTTAAGTAAGATATTTAAAAAGTTTATTGTTGTTAATGCCGACATAGCACCATTATTAAAAATTTTCCCACGGGAGTTAGGAATCTTAGTTTAAATTTGTTATATAGTATGATTTTTATAATTTAAAGATAATTTCATTACCTTTAACTGAATGAACGTACATATTTTGGAAGATATTCGTATTTTTAAAAAGGCAATTTATCTTATTTTTGCGATATTATAAATCGTGAACCATTTCGGAAATCAAACTGAAACTCGGCATTTACGTTACCAGTGTCAATGTTAATATTCTTACTAAATTTTATTAAATTCGGATAAATCTTGAACTATAAATAGTTTTTATATACAACTTTGTAAATGTACAATTCACTATTTTACACTTTTAAATCAATATATTTAGCTAACCACTTTATTAAATTACCTGAAGTTTTAGGCTAGTCTTAGTATTGACGAATATAATTATTGTACAAAATATCATTAAATTGGGTGAGGTAACGCTCAAAATTTTAATTTTTCGTGTCGATTTTAAATGGAATGACTAAAATGTTATAATAACAAAGAATACAAAAAATTCGTTTGTTGCATAATATACAAAATTATACTCTTAAATGTAAAATATAGCAAGAAAAAGCAATTTGATAGTCTAAAATGTCTTTAAAATACACCGAAACTGTAACTAAATATGCATTTAAAAGTAAAATATGCAAAAACAAGCTGTATAAAATCGATGCCAAATTCCTTGAAATTGTTCAAAACGGAAAACTAAGATATTGCATATTTTTGTTTGCTCTATTCATCACAGGTAAATATTTCTATACAAATGAAAAAATACAATAAATAAAATTAGTATGTAACCCCATATACATAAATTTTAATATAACAAGGTTCTAATCACTAGCATTTATATACCTAAATGTATACAAATATCTAAATAAATACTACATTAGAATGGTTAAAAAATATCAAAAATTTCATAAATGAAAACTTGTTTCCACTAATAATTGTAGTCAAAGCTAACTTTATAATATCTGAAATCACATTTGAGTCAAACAATTTAGGTGCTTTTTACTTATATTTTTATCTTACCTGTTTTTTTATTCAACCTATCTAATTTATAAAAGAATCAATAAATACAAAGGAAAGCATTATCTTTGTTATGTAAATTTTTATAATTAGGTATATGTAGAAGTAAAAGTAAATAGAGTATTATTCAAACATACATACATGTATGTATACTGTATAATACAATTGTCGATTTCATTTTATATATTTTAATATTCTCTTGACATTTATAACTGTTATCACATGCCAAAGAATTTGACAAACTTCTTGTATACAGTAAAATACACTCAAAAAGATATTGACGAAAAAAATTAATTAAAGTATTTTCAAAATTAAATATATCCTTTATTTATAACAATATTTTCAATAAATTAATTTAGTGTTCTATTATAACAATTTAGAAAAGAATTGTACAGTTCTTTCAAAACTTTTTTTTATGTTTAATAATTCCGTAAATTGTAAACCAATAGCAATATAAATAGTCCTTATAAATCCTTACGAAACATAAGCTATAGAATAACCTATTTAGTTAAACAGATATTCTGAACGAAAAAGTTTTTAACATCCACAATAGTAAAATAGTTTATGAAATTTTTGTGACATATTAAACTTTTAAGTAGCGTAGTTTTAATTTTGAAAAGATATTGACATTAAGGAGTGCGTTCGAAAAAATCTTAACATATATAATATTCAATAACTTGGAAATGGTTGATCTTAGAGTTTTCATTCTTTTTTTTATTTAATTGATACCACTAGTCGACAAAAAAAATTTTTTTGAGCACCTTCGAAAAAAATATGAAGACTAGATGGAATTCCGCATGATAAACTCGAATCTGCTTTCAGTTTTTTTCCATCAGGTCGGGATTTTTTTTTTACGGGCGTGTCTAATATTGTGCCCTAAATAAGCCGATTACTCGAGTATATTTCACTATTACTTGAGAACGGTATTCACGATTTATATAAATAATACACCAAAATATGTTTAATAACATTGGCTTTAAGTAGCTTTATTATCAAATTTTTATCCGCTCAGTAGTTTGGGAGATATTTCTAAATAAGTGTCGGAAAAAAATTTGTTCATGCAAAATTCAAGATTTCTTTTTTTTACTAAAAATTGTAAAAATTGATGCACAAATCTTGATTGGATTCACAGTTAAGTTTGGATATCCATGCATAACTATAGCTAAGTGGAAATACACTAGGCAAAAAAAAAAAAAAAAAAATTTTCGTCTTAAATAAAAAAAATAGGTGGATTAGATGGAATTCAACGTGCTAAATAAGAATCAGTTTTTACTTTTTTTCTATCACGCATTGATTTTTTTTTATGGGCATGATTACTATGACCCAGCCGTTAGGCAGTCACACTTGTATAACTCGAGAACAGTTTGTCCAATTAATTGAATTTTAATTTGATTTGAATTTATATAATTTTTCGTCCAGTTAATATTTTTGTAGTTATTCGGTAACTAGTACCGAAAATTTTAAAATTTATTTTTTAAAAGTGGTGAACATTTTGATCCATAACTCTCAAATTCTTAAGCGAATGAAAAATATTGTTGACATACCTTGAAGACAATTTTCGTATGCATCTTTTGATGTGTCACTTATCAAATGTAAAGGGTTCTTGAGTTATAGGCTAAGTTCGACAAACCATTCTCGAATTGTATAGTGTATCCGCTGAATAAATTGATGATATTAGTCATGCACATAAAAAAAAATCAGTATCCGATAGAAAAAAAAGTGAATGCAGATTCTTGTTTAACTCGACAGAATCCAAATAGTCCATCTATTTTTGTTTCAAGAAAAAAAAAACATTTTAGATGTTTTCATTGATTAAAAGAAATTTGAAGATCTTTTTAGTACGCATCTTTTGGTTTATCACTTTGAACAATCGCACACACTGTTTTTGAGTTATGAGGTAATATACTGGAATAATGGCCTTACTATGGGCGAAATATTAGACACGCCCATAAAAAAAAATCCAGACCTGATGAAAAAAAAATGAAAGCAGATTCGTGTTTAGTACATCAAAATACATCAAGTCCAACTATTCGTCTATGGGGGAGGATTTTTTTGTTGACCAGTGTAATTTATTACAGATCACAGAAAAAATATAACTTTTATAGTTCTAACCACTACTTATGAACTTGTGAACCATTTTTGGTAACTCTTCCGTTAAAGATTTGATAGTTGCTTCAGTCACTTTTTTGGAATAATGTGCATATCTTCTTTAAAAATCTTCGGTTTTTTTGTGACACCTTTTTTGTGCTCTTCAATTCACTTTTCACAAGAGCTCAATATCTCTACACTGGTCTAAGCTATGGACAATTTTGAAAATTGACCTCTCTTGGTACAAAAACTATGTTATTGATTTGGTACCACTCCAGAGCTTTCGTACCGTAGTGACATGATACCAAATGGGTCCAAAAATATGTGGACACGTTGTGCTCTCTTACGAAAGGAGGAAGTCTTTTTTGCAAATATTCCTCGATATATATTTTGGTATTTATAGATCCGAATGTATCAAATGACTTTCCTGTTTTGCCGCAACTGCAAAAAGCTTGTTATACCAGGCATTTTTTAAGAATTTTTTTCTGCTTTTGGGTCCTAAACTTATCTTTAACCTTGCCTCGAGCATTACCAATGTAAAATTTTTGACACATAAGCTGCGAAAATTCTGCCAGCACATACGTTTCTTCGTCAATTATACAACTTGAGTATTTTTGTATGAAATTTGGTTTTAATTTTCGTGTCCTATTCTTGGCTTCTAAATTTTTTGCAGCATTCCTATTTGGAACTTTTTGGACTTTATATGTTATCAACTCTCCATTAGCTTTAAATTTTCGCACCAAATAGTCGAAGCACTGAGATAACTAAGCTGCTTTTCTAACAGATGTGTTTGGAGTTCCTTTCAATATGCTTTGAATTTTCTGGCCTTCCCAATATCATGTGGTCCTTTCTTCTCACCGAACTAGGTTTCACATCAATAGTCAAATTCTCCTGATACTGTTTAATAATATTAGAAACGGTTTTACGGACTACATTTAATTCTGTGGCCAATTATTTGTAGAACCTATTTGAATTTTTTTTGAAATTGTTTAATAATTTGTAGCACGTAAATCTTTTTCGTCACTCATTTTGATGAAAATCACGACAAATCAAAATGGCTGTTATTAAAAATAATAACTGACGTATTTTTCCATGATAACTAGATCAAAAAAAGTTTTCAATATTGATTCCGAAAAAAGTTATGAGGCAAAACGTGTGTTAAGATTTTTTCGATCGCACTCCTTAATATTTTTGTATATTAATATGAATTAAGCCAGCTAGACAAAAGAATTTATTTGAACAAATTGGAGTCAAGAGTTATTCTAATTTTTTTTTTTTTTTTTTTTTTTTTTAATGCGGCGATAATTCCAAAAATAGATTTATTTTTTTTAATTTTCTGAAAGTCTGGAAGAAAACATATTTAATTTCAATATCGTTTATTCTATTCTTTAAATAATTGAACAAATTTACAAAATCGGATGAAAATATTGGGACTAAACGCAAATTTTTTGGTAATAAATCTGTACTTCTTAAACTCGGATCGAATTGAAATGTAGGCAAGAGTTGTACAAAAGCACCTAAGCTTTCAAAAAAATCATATTGTAGTCAAAGTTGACAACTTCGAGTATGTAAAAGTTTAAAAAAATCTACAAATTAAACCCGATTTCAAAGATTTTTATATTTCTGTAAAGTGCTTAACAAGTGCAGATTTAATATAAAGTAAATTTTTTTATATTATATATTATCATAATTTTTTCACTATCCCCCTTATTTTCTAAAGCCCTTCACCTCACTTTGAAAAATTTCAATACAAATTTTTGAAAAACAAAAACAATTTACATAAAAAATTTTTCAAAATAAGAGGAAGTGTTTAACAAAATTAGGCTCTATTATTTCTTATGTAATGTACAAAACAGATATCAATATTTATTTTATACACTACATAAAAAATAATAGTGAAAATATTATGATAAAAAGCTTTTTGTTAAATAAAAAAAAAAAAAAAACTTTTTTCATTAAATCTGCACTTCTGCATTAGTTTTTGGCCGGCCAGAAAGCAATTTAGTGTCAAATTGATCTCAATATATTTCTTGACTAAATGTTGTCAATAAATTAAAAAAAAAAACCCGCTTGACATTTTTTATTATTAAACTATAAAAGTGAAACTTTTTTCTAAAATTAACCATTTTCGATCAATGATGGATATAGGGCACTAACATAAATCAATTCAAAATTTCTTTATAAAAAATTTATGAAGCCTTGTCTTTTGAAATATGTAAAGAAAAGAATTTTTTATTAAAACAACTTTGAGAAAAAAGATATCAATTTTTCATACTAATTTCAGAGTACTGACTGAATATGAGATAATATATACAAATTGAAATAATCGAAATATTATTTCGGAATATATTACCAATTGCACAATATTTTTAAACATTTTTTCTCTCAGGACTTATTCCCGAAAAACGAAATAAAGTCGAGAAAGAAAAAAATAAAAATTCAAAATTCAAGCGTAACTATTAGAGTTAACTTAAGCGAGTAACATTTTTTTCTTGTCAAGCACTTTATAAAAAAATAAAAATCTTTGAATTCGGACTTAATTTGTATAAAATTGTATAATTTGTATAAAAAGGGCAATTTTTACGTAATTTTAATAAAATGTGAAAATTTAAAATTAATATTATTTTTATTTATTTAAATAATAGAAAATATCCATTAACATATAAAAAAAACATAATTTTTCACATTAGCGTTTTTTACGATTTCAAATTGTTGATTTTTGTTTTTTTTTTTTTTTTTTGTTTTTTCAAAATTTGACGATTTTTTAACCAAATTTATATAACTACTATGATAGCGCAGTGTAATAAATATATTATTTTTTAATTGTTTTATATTTGGATCTTTTTCTCAATTTTGGCTTCTTTCTTAATCTTGTTACACTGGTCAACAAAAAAATCCTCCCCCATAGACGAATAGTTGGACTTGATGTATTTTGATGTGCTAAACACGAATCTGCTTTCAGTTTTTTTCCATCGCCCATAGTAAGGCCATTACTCTAGTATATTTCCTCATAACTCAAGAACGGTGTGTACGATTGATCAAAGTTGACCAAAAAATTCGGAATAAAAATATCTTCAAATTCACTAAACATAATTTTTGTATGTGCTCAATAGTTTTGGAGTTATTTTGAAATAAGTGTCCGAAAAAAATCATGTTCATGCTAAATTTTAGATTTTTTGTTATTAAAATTTTTTTTAATAAATGAAAATATCTAAAATGTTACAGTTTATCATCTTTAACTTAAAGCTGGTAATGCTGCAAATAAAATAACGAATGTATCTTCAAAATTGATGCAGAAATCTAAATTTTATTCACAGTTAAGTAAAAATACCGATGTTACATACAATTGAGTAGAAATGCAGTGGTGGCTAAAAAAAAAAATTTTTTTTATTATTTCTTAAAACAAAAATAAGTGGACTAGGTGGATTTTGACGAGTTAAACAAGAATCTGCATTCACTTTTTTTCTATCACGTACTGATTTTTTTTTTTAGGTGCATGACTAATATCATCACCTTATTCAGCGGTCACACTATAAAATTCAAGAATGGTTTGTCAAACTTAGGCTATAACTCAAGAACCCTTTACATAAGTGATACATCAATAGATGCATACGAAAATTGTCTTCAAGTTATGTCAACAATATTTTTCATTCGCTCAAGAATTTCAGAGTTATGGATCAAAATTTTCACCACTTTTCAAAAAAATTAATTTTAAAATTTTCGGTACTAATTACCGAATAACTTCGGAAATATTAACTGGACAAAAAATTATATAAATTCAGCTGAAAGACAATTTAGGTCGCTATATATTAAAGTTCAATTTATCTTAATTGGACAAACTGTTCTCGAGTTATACAAGTGTGACTGCCTAACGGCGGGGTCATAGTAGTCATGCCCATAAAAAAAAATCAATGCGCGATAGAAAAAATTCTTATTTAGCACGTTGAATTCCATCAAATCCATTTATTTTTATTTTTTTATTTAAGACGAAAAAAAAATAAAAATTTTTTGCCCACTAGTGTATTTCCACTTAGCTATAGTTATTCATGGGTATCCAAACTTAACTGTGAATCCAATCAAGATTTATGCATCAATTTTTATGATACGTTACTTTATTTATTCGTAGTTTTGCCAGCTTTGAGATAAAGGTGATAAACTTTTATATTTTTGATGTTTTCACTTTAAAAAAAAAGTTTTAGTAAAAAAAAAAAAATCTTGAATTTTCCGACACTTTTTTAGAAATATCTCCTAAACTATTGAGCGGATAAAAATTTGATAGTAAAGCGATTTGAAGCAAATTTTATTCGCATATCTTGGTATATCCTTTATATAAATCGTGCATACCGCTCTCAAGTAATAATGAAATATACTCGAGTAATTGGCATATTTAGGGCACAATATTAGACACGCCCATAAAAAAATCCCGACCTAATGGAAAAAAAACTGAAGGCAGATTCGAGTTTTGCATACGGAATTCCATCTAGCCTACATATTATAATTTTTTTTTTTTTTTGAAGGAGCTCGAAAAAAAATTTTTGTCAACCAGTGTATTATTAAAATCTACGATCATGCATTACCTATTTCTTATGTAAATTTTTTTCTCTACACTCTCCTTGCTCATAATTTTTATGATAAAAAAGTTTCTCATACATGACTTGAGCCGAGTTCGATGAACGTATAAACGCAAGTATAATTCGAATATTAATCTCAGATCTATACCCTAAAAAAGTTGAGCTCTAACAGGAATTAAGTGTACTCTATATATAAATCTTCTACTTTTTATCTGTATATATAATTTGCTAAGCATTTTTCACTTTCCAGAGCTTTCTGAAGCTCCCAGACGGCTTACTTATGTAACTTTTTGTCCTACATATTTTGATTTTGAAATTTCTATCAGGGAGCGGAAATAAGCGGATTTATGTGTAATTTTCTAAGCATTTTTTCTCTTTCCAGAGCTTTCTGAAGCTCCCAGACATACTAGAAAATTAAAATTTGCATCACTTATACAACTTTTTATCCCACAAATCCTAACGGAGCCAGATTTTGAAAATTGTATCAGGGAGCGGAGATATTCGGACTTATGTGTCATTTTCTAAGCATTTTTTCTCTTTCCAGTGCTTTCTGAAGCTCCCAGACGTGTTAGAAAATTAAAATTCGGCTGACTTATAAAATTATTCCTCCTAGAAATACTATCAGCCAGATTTGAAATTTCTATCAGGGAGCGGAGATACGTGGTTTTATATATATGCAATTTCCTAAGCTTTTTTCTCTTTTCGGAGCTTTGTGAAGCTTCCAGACAACGTAGACTATTGAAATTTGGCTTACTTATAAAACTTTTCGTCCTTCAAATCCTAAACTTTTATCAGCGAGAGGAGATAATCAGATTTATGTATATTTTTTTAAGCATTTTTTCTCTTTCCAGAGCTTTCTAAACCTCCCAGATGTGGTAAAAAAAAAAAAATTCTAACGCAACCAGATTTTCCTAACAGGGAGCGAAGATAAATATATTTTATTTATTTTTTTTTTTTTTTTATTATTTTTTTTTTTTTTTTTTTTTTTTGTATTTTTTTCTTAGGTATTAATTATATACAGGAATTATAATAAATTGACACTTTTTATATAAAAACTTTTCGCTGCCGTTTTGTTTTTACATTAATACAACAAAATTTATTATTGTTATAAATTTCACTTAAATGAAATTACAAATTAAAATCATAAAATATATTTGTCTTTCTACCTAATATTGACGAATATGTATGCCGAAAGTAAAAAATATCATTCAATCATGACTTAACTGTTTTTGCAAAGTGTAATGTGTACATAAGTGCTACAAGGTATTATATGTATGTATGTATGTATGTATGTATGTATGTATGTATGTATGTATGTATGTATGTATGTATGTATGTATGTATGTATGTATGTATGTATGTATGTATGTATGTATGTATGTATGTATATGTGTAAATAATGAATATACAACTTAATTAGGTCTAATTTATTGCCACCTGGATATTTTTTTATTTAGTTTTCATTTAATTTTTTCTCTTTCTTTTTTTCGATTTATCTTATCTGTACTCATTTTTTCCATACTTCTAAATACATGACACGTATTTCATATACATATATCAAAAATAAATATATATCAATTTTTACATACATATACATAGTATACGTATGTATATAAATATGTACATACATATATACATGTATTGGAGTCACTAGAAAATCATAAAAAGTTTCCTGTTTTTTTTTTTTTTTTTTTTTTAAACCCACAAGTGCGCCATATTTTATTTGTACCATGGTGTAGTTTAAGATTGTTGTTGTGGTAACATTTTATAAAGTATGTGTACGAAATTATTTCAAAACAATCAAATACTTTTATTGTTATATTAAAAAGTATAATTTTAATGTAATTAATAAATATTAATTAATAATTCAACTCTTTTTAATAACCCAACAAACCAAATAATATTATAATAATATCATAACGATATCATTTCGGCGATAAAGAAGCCCGAGAATAATATCATTTATAATTCTAAAATGATATAGTTTGCTTTTTAAAAGGTAAACTCGAAAATTATATCATAATTTTTGAAAATAACGATATTAGTAATGATATCATTAAATTAAATCAGAGCGATAACTTAGCAATATATTCAAGAATATATACATACATATGTACCATAATTGGATGACTTACTAATATTCTAAATCATTTAAAATCAAAACGAGATAATAATAAACTAAAGTCCATCTAGCTCCAAATTTATACTTAATCCAAAAACAGTTCCAATTGAAATCCAAGCTGATATTGATTCCTTTGTTTTGTCCTCTTTTATTTTTTTGCAATTTCACTAACATTTGCTGTAAAAATATAATTTTCATATAATACATAACATAAAATATTGTTTTTCCACAAACATTTTCAATTTATTTTTATTTTAATAAAAATGTTTGAAGTTTTTTTCAAAGGAAAAAATTATTTCGATATTTTATCATATAATTTTAAAGTCATGATATCATTAATGATACTGTATCGTTTCTTGGTTTGTTGGGAAAATAGTAAAATTTTGTTTTGCATTCAAATCATATCATTTACACACTTTAACCATAATATTTCGATTTTTACTGCCAGCTCTCGAGAACAAAAGTTTTTACATTTATGCTGATAAGAAAATTGTCAAAAAAAGTGAAAAACATAAAAAGAAATGAAAAAATAAAAAAATATATTTTCCTACACACAAAGAATTTTAAATGAAAAATAACAACAAAAAAAACAATATTGTTTTTGGATTACATAGTTCGTCAATTTTTGAAATTGAAAACATTTACTCATTCATATTACCTGTAAAGCGCGACATTGTACATAAGTAGATACCTTCACGCATGCATGAGGGTATGATTATAAATAGGAATATTTATGTATAAAAACCCTGCAGTCCTTCCCATAAGTACAGCGTTTATGAAAATCTCCTACAGCGTTTTTTGTTCCCAAAATCTAGTCGCGAGGGTATAGATTTGAAAATCTTAGTAAAACTCAAAAAGATATCTGCGGTTTTAAAAGTACAAAATCCTTTATTTCCACTTTTAAAACTGCAAGAAGAAAAATTAAAATTATACATTTTAAACATGTACCCTGCCAGCAATTGGAACTGAGTTTTTGAATTCTTCCATTAAAAAGTGTCTTTTTAGTCACTTTTAGACTTTCAAATGTAGAAAATACACAAATTACAATAACAAAAGACATTACCATCGAATTATGATCAAAAAATTTTGCTTTAAACTATTGTTTACCTTCCATAACAAAGAGAAGAGAACGATCATGATATGATTCGCTTAGTAAATGTACAACTTTTAAAGTGTTCAATGCAATTTTTTTATAGTGATGGATAAGAAATAGATTAAAATAGAAAATAACTCATTTTAATTTCGACATTTTTTTAATATTTTATATTAAATTTTATTATAAAAAGACGATAATTTTTCGATACTTTCCTACTGTACTCTTATACACTTCTAAATAACACTAATTCGACACTCCAAAAAGCACTAAAAAATCTTAAAAGTCAGGCACGTTTTTTCCCGAACGGTGACTCTTTTTCGATAATCAAATGATATCATATTCGATTGTTAAGAACTACTTGTAGTATCGTTTTCGCTAGAAAATGTTGGCAGGGTACCTATTAGGGTGATCGATTATTCGACTTTTTTGAGAAACCGGTTTTCGAACAGTTCGAATAGTTGGTATTTTAAAAAAACCGGTTGCACTTTTTGAAATTCAGAAAAACCGGTTAACCGGTTTTTTGCAGAAGTTAATATTTTTATCAAAAGACTACATTTCTTTAAATCAAGTCATTATAATCAAGTTAAAATTTATTAAATACAAGCGTAAAAGCCTGATAATGTCAGGAAAAATAATACAATAATGAAAATATGCACAAACAAATCCGAAAATTAAAAGAAAAAAAATATGAACAACATTTAGACACCTTCCTCTCCCTAATCGAAGTCAATTATTTGAAGCCGTTAGAATTTATTGGGATAATATTGATTAAAGTTTTAAATTCGTAAACCTTTCAAAATAAAAAAAAAAATGTCGTAAATGCGCTCCCTGACCGAAATACAGAATCAGTTTTTGATAGGATTTGGAGAGCAAACAATAAGTATAGCAACTCAAAAGTTCTTAATACCAAAACAGACTTTTCGGTCCCTGATAGAAACATCTGGCTCTGTTAGAATTTGTTGAACGAATAGTTTTATAAGTAAGACGATTTTTAGTTTCTTACGTCGTCTGGGAGCTTCAGAAAGCTCTGGAGAGGAAACAATGCTTAGGAAAGATATATATAAATCCATATATATAGATCCACATATTTTCGCTCCCTGATAGAGATTCCAAAATCTGGCTCCGTTAGAATTTGTAGGACGAATAGGGTTATAAGTAAGCCAAATTTTAATTTTCTATGTCTTCTGGGAGCTTTAGAAAGCTCTGGAAAGAGAGAGAAAATTCTTAGAAAAAGACACATAAATCCACTTATATCTGCTCCCTGATAAAAATTTCAAAACATGTCTCCATTAGGATTTGTTGGACGAAAAGTTTTATAATTCAGCCAAATTTAATTTTCTACGTCGTTTGGGAGCTTCAGAAAGCTCTGGAAAAAGAAAAAATGCTAAACAAATTATATATCTAGATGACTAGAAGATAATTATGTTTCAAAATTTAAAAAAAAAAATCATCTAAATTTTAGTTAGCATAAACAGAATCCATGGCTTAATATGGAAGCCTGTCTCAATTGAAACGATTCTGCAGGTGAAACTTTTTTAACACAACACCTTTAAAAACTAAAGGAAAACTAACTAAAGGAAAAAAATTAAATTGGTTGTAAAAATTTTACAGATATTACAATAGATTAAAAAATTCCTACAGGCTAATTATTAATTATTTATTTGACTTAAACTATATTTTTAAAACATAAGAAATCAGTATTTATGAATATTTAAAAAATTATTCCTAATTTCGACTCAAATATCACTATTTAGTACATGTTTTCTGAAATAAAATGCTATTTTTAAAACCGGTTTTTTTGTATTTAAAAAATACCGGTCTATTCGACATTCGAAAAATGAACATTTTGAAAAAACCGACAGCACATTGACTGAAAAAACCGGGTTTAAAACCGGCTGGAAAACCGCGTCGATCACCCTAGTACCTATCTATGTATGTACGTATGTATGTGTATGTTTCATCTATTTGTCTTTTCTATGTATGTATTTAAGTAAGTGCGTTATGTTGTTTATTGTTGCCCTCTCACATTTCCTTGCTTTCCTTTACACATTTCCCTTATCAGTTTATTATAAGACCATTGAGCTGTGGCGTTATAGTCACACCTCATATTATATAAAAGGATATTTGTATTTGTCATACTTTATTATCCTTGACAGCGGTAAGGTTATCATTAAAGTATTTGTTTATTTTTTTTTTTTTTTAGGAAATTTTATTAAAAGCAATACCTGTTGATTTAGCTTTTTTTTATTGTTAATTCACATATTATTTCTATCTTAATAAAATTTTGCTATTCATTTCGCTATTCACATAATATATAAATAAAATATACTCTCGCTGTTAACTTTATCTTTAGAAAATATTGAAAAACATATTTCTAAAGTTGTCGAAATTAAATGTTACTAACGGAGAGGAAAAAATAAATTAAACTCATAATATTATAGGATTATACCAACACTTCTCTATTTAAATTGTTCCAAAACTTATTTATCGAATTTAATTTAAATTATTTTCGATTTTTTTTAATTTTTAGACTTGGATTTAATTTAGGGATTTTTTTCTCACCCTACAAAATCATCCAGCCGTTATATCAGAATATTAAATATTTCTTTATATAAAATATATTTTTTCTGAATTAATCAAAAAATTCAGAAAAGTCTGAATTTTGAAAAGTTAATAATTCGCCACAAATTAACTTCAATCTATAAACATTTTTCTTGAAAAAATAGTTTTCCTTTATTTTTATAGGAAAACTATACCCCCATCAAAAAGATGGGGGGTATATTGATTTTGTCATTCCGTGTGTAACATGTCGAAAAAATCATTTAAGGTCCCATAAAGTATATATTTTCTGGGTCCTGGTTAGATTCTGAGGCGATCTAGCTATGTCCGTCCGTCTGTCTGTCTGTTGAAAGCAGGATAGGACTCAAACGGGACCACCCAGGGGAACGAAATTTGCCTCAAATATTTATCTTATATAAGGTTTATTTTGTGTCGAAAATAAGCAAAATCGGTTAATAAAAAAATAAAATAAGGGCAAAATACTAGGAACACAGGGTGCTTCATTTCATACTTTTCTACTGATATCTCGTAAACAAAAAGAAATTTTGTACAGATAGTTTGAGGGTCGATATAAATTTTGAAACCAAAAAGGGGCGTGGTCCGCCCATCTCGTAAACAAAAGCATGTAAGATAACAAAATTTTGTACAAATAGTTTGAGGGTCGATATAAATTTGGAAACCCAAAATGGGCTTGGTCCGCCCACTATACCGCCCACCTCCCATATAAGGAGAAAATCAACGAAATATTGTACAAATAGTTAAAGGACCAATGTAAACTCGGAAACTAATCCAAGTGATTGTAACTTACTCTACCATTGTACTATTGAGTACTTATTTATGTAATGTAGAGAAGGCAAATAATAATGACGTCTCATTACCAAGAAAGTACTTTAATAAGTAGTTATCATTATCGAAAACCATAAAGTTTTTGCTGGGTTATAATAAGAAAACATGTGGCTATCCAAAATAAACGAAAAAATGTCTTTATCATAAAAGCAGAGTTATTGACAAATTAAACTTAAATTATATTTTAGAATGGATCTAAAAAAATTCTTTGCCAAAAATTTATCTTAATCGAAAAAAATTTTTTTCCCTCGAAATACTTTTGGCCATAATTTTTGTATTATTTCAATCAATGGATTATATCTACCGAAGAAAATATATTTTTGACACTTATTGACATCTGAGTTAAAATATAGACAATTTTGTGGTGGTGCATATATAGAAATAACCAAAAAACAAAAAATAAAAATATTTTTTCAAGGTCCCTACAAACATTTGGAAGATATCTTCCTAGAAGATATTTACGCAATATCTTCTTTTTATTATTTAGAAGAAAATCATCAAAGCAATATTTTTCTAATATTGTATTTTATTCAGTTTGAAGAAAATTAGGAAACAAACACAAAAAATAGATAAAATTTTTATTTTTTGTCATTTGTAAAGTAAATTTTATCATCAAAATATCACCCCTTTTTCAGTAAGGTGATTATCCCCTCCGCAATAAATTTATGATATAATATTGAAATTATCTGGAAGAAGTTAACGCAATACATAATTTTATTTTTCAGTCATATTTTTTCAGCTGTTCAAAAATTATTTAGAAATTAAAAAATATTGGAAAAAATTGTGTGCCTCTTAACAAAAAAAAATCATGTCAATACAATTGGGTTAAATGGGTCGAAAATGGCACTTAATTCAGGAAAAGGTGATACCAAAATTTTAATATTTGATTTTCATATTAATCGAGACGCGGAAAAAAATACTTTTCGAATTTTAAGATTTTTTTGAAAGAATTATAATGTCCGTCCATCTGTCCGTTTGTTTGTTAATTTTTAAAACTTTCCAATTCAAAATCGTTTAACTTTTGACTCAATAAAGATAACGACTCAAAATTCTCTTTGTTCGATAGATAATTTTACTTATTAACCAACTGCCTAAAATATAATAAAATTGAAAATATTTGGCTATATATGGAAAAATCCTAACCAAGATCTTGTAAAATTGAGATTTTTGAAATTTCAATTGTATATAACTTAAAAATTTTATAAGATAAGTAGTACATACAAGCATGTTTTCTAAAGTATTTATCAAGGACTTTAAGTTTATATAAAAATCTTGGAAATCGCGTAAGGAACAAAAATTCGCTAGTGGTTAAACCTTTTCAATGACACTATTTTGAACCCCCATAGTTTAGCTACTGATGCGTATATTGAATCTTGCTTCTAAACTAAAAATGCTACTATCCTTTGCTACGCCTATGTGAAATTTCATGCAAATCCAATCAGCCGATTAGAAGATACAGATTTATTTCGATTACTCCCCACTGTTTAATGTTTGATAACGCAAAGAAAATGTCTGCACTTAAGCTGTTTTTTTTATGAAATCTACTGGAGTTTTTTGGAAAAAAAATTATTTTCTCAAATCGGGCTACATGTGCGCACGATTTTTTTCATAATATCAAAGTGGACAATATATACTATTTTCACAAAATTTTCAGAACAAACATCCTGTAACATTTTACTCCTTTTGTCCTTTTCTTCAACTATTTTTTTTTTTTTTTTTTTTTTCAACTAATGTATGCTGAATAAAATTACAACAAATCTTTCGGTGCTGTCTAAAAATAGTGCGATGGGGGAAACTTACGCAATACGAATATGAATATTGGGCAATAAATGTCTTCTTCAATACGAATTCGAATTACTTTTGTATTATAATTCGTAATTTTTTAACATTTTAAAGAAACAAGAAGTCAGATATTCATAAAATTTTTACAGTATTATGAGAAAACTTGTGGTCATCCAAAATTGACGATAAAAAGTGTTTGTCATGAGTACATTATTTTTAGACAGCACCGAAAGATTTGTTGTAATTTTATTCCGCATTCATTAATTGAAAAAAAAAAAATAGTTGAAGAAAAGGAGTATTATTTTCGCATCTTGAAATTTTTTGAATACAATTTATATAATTTTAGATGGTGAACTTTGCATAGATTTAAAAGCACTTTTAAAATTACGAAAAGATCATAATTTTTGCCATTTTTACAAAAAATTCAAATTGTTAAATATTAAAGATAGATACCACTGAAAGCAGATCCCACTGACCTCTCAGGGGCGGAGTAAAGGCAATTCTGACATGAATATTTTGCCAATTTTTTTGCTTCTGCATATTATATACACACAACTTAACTATTAACAAGTCCTTAACCTCTAATACTCAAAATATTTGTGTAAATACTTTATTACATATAAGTTAAAGTAAAATATAAATTAATTATTACTTATATACAAACGTGCAAAAAGAGAAAACAAATTATACCATAAATTCTTGGCCACTTGTTGCCTTTGAAAATAAAATAACTAATTTGTGAAAATAACCATGAATTGTGATTTATGTAAAAATTCAACATAAATTCATATTAATATTGTTGTTTTTGTGAAAACCAAAACATATTTTTTTTATATTAGCAATGTGCGAAAAATTCTACTAAAATAATATGTGAAATATTAGTACAAAGTATAAAAACTAATTTATAAACTTTTTTCATTTCAACTTCTGATACAAAGAGAGCAGAAACCATAAAAAATCACATATAGCTTCAAATAATTCTTTTTAATTTATTATAACATGTATAAATCTTTTTGTAAATGGAAATATATAGAGTAATTTATAATGGTATACTTTTTTCATAAAAATTTCTCCAAACAATATACATCTTGTTGCATCTTTACACAAAGGAACAATTAATTGCACAATGGGATAAAAAAAAATGTGTTTGCGGCATTAACTAAACATTTCGGCAATTGTTAACTCTATAATTTTAAATGATTAAGTGTAAAAAATTTATGATTTAGCTAAAAAGAATGCCGCAATTAACAAAAATGCAGCAATAATCCAAAAAATGGGATTTCTTTGAATTTTTCCTATAAAGTTCACATTTATTGCAAGTCTGGAAAAAAACACTCTTTGTAACACATCAGAGTTTCCAACAGTATATTCCGTTTGAAGATCCATCTTTGAGAACATATAAATTTTAAAACAGTATGGGTCTTATTCGGCAGAATGGATACTTAGATCTATTGGATGGATTCGTGTCGCTATCGGTTTATGTTCTTAAAGAAAATTTTATTTTAGAGCAAAAAGGGTGTAGGCACTTTTCCGGCCAGAAAAATACAAAAAAAATCCAAATTTTTACAAATTTTTAAATTCAAAATCATTTTATTATTTTTTTTTTTTTTTTTCACTGAAAATTTTGGTTTTTAACTAATTACAGAAAAATATAGCTAAATCAATCGGAAATGTTGAGCTATATCTGGAAAAAAACTGGCCCAAGATCATGCAAAATTGAGACATTTGAAATTTTGAAAACAACCATTACACAGAGTTACAAAATGAAACAAAATTTCTGCGAGTTTTAAAAAATTCGTAAATTCGGTAACCTTATATGTCCTAAAGTAATAGAGATACCAAAAAGCTTAATATTCATTGTTATTCATTTAAAAACCAATCGGATAAGTGTCTGGTACTTTTTTAAAAAAATATATTTTGGTACTTTTTTAGCATTCCATCTAACTTTTAAACCAGTAAGCATAGAAATAAAATTAATCAGATTATTTACTTATCGAAAATTGACGAATACAAGTTTGGTACTTTTTGGAAATTCGAACGTTTAAAGTGTAAAAATCGTACCTGTTTTTGGTACCATTTTCATAAAATATATATATATTTTTTTTTTTTTTTTTCTCTTTACTTACACATACATATGAATATTTTAAACTTAGATACCTGTACAATTTAGGAATTCATTGGAATACAATCTTTGTTACATTCAGGGGGGAATAAAAAGTACCAAAAAGGGAATAAAATCAAGAAATTAAATTTTATATAAATTAAATAATGCATTTTTTTATATTAAAGCTAGAAACATGAACTTAAATTAATGTAGTCCTAGGTAAGTGGGAATTCACAAGAGGGGATTTTGTGGTAATTTTTTTGTTCTTCTAATGGTACTTTTTGAATTTTCTATAATATTGAACCTAGAAACGTGAAATTAAAGATACATGGTCCTATGTGGGTAAGAATTCAAGAGGTGGACTTTGTGGTACTTTTTCGTTCTTCTAATGGTACTTTTTGAATTTTCTATAAAATTGAACCTACAAATTTGAAATTAAAAATATATGATCCTAAGTGAATGAGAATCCACAAAACAGGATTTGTGGTACTTGTTCGTTCTTCTAATGGTGCTTTTTGAATTTTCTAAAATATTGAGCCTGGAAACGTGAAATTAATTAATAGAATTAATAGAAATAATTTGGTAGTTTTTGAACCTTCGAACGTTAAAATAAGATATAAGAAACTGGTAACTAAAATATTTAAAAAGTTTATAGTTCTTTTTGCTAACAGAACACCAATATTATAACTGTTCCCACGAGAGCTAGGAATCATAATTGAATTTTATAGGTTTCTTCTTTTTTGGTATTTAATTTTGTTTTTTCTAAATAAAACGTTTTTATCAGGTCTATATAGAAGTACTGCAAGATCGGCTTAAATGCTATCCATATATGTTAGAATGAATCTGTGTTTGTTAGTCTGTTTGTTTTTTGAATATTATTTCAATGCAATAGGGTAGCAAAACGCACTGTGTTTAAGCTATTAGAAATATTATTCAAACATTTTTAGTTATAAAATTTGAATTTTTAATATAAAATCTACGCAACGAAGTAGAGTAGTATTCACATAAAATCATATAGATGTTAGTATCAAGTTGATACTAAGTATCAACGCATTTTTCTATATTTGTATATTTTACTGTACACTTAGTAAAAGTGCCAGTATCCAGCAAACACGGCAATACGAAAGAAATTTCGCCAAACGTATTACGGAAGATACTTCCTTCGTTTAGAAGATAATTGAAAGATATCTCCAAAATGTTATTCGGAAGACAAACAAGCGTGAATGTTATATTCGACTCGAACGAATCTATATACCCACCACCAACTTTTTCAAATTTTACGTTATATGGGAGATGGGTGGTAAAGTGGGCGGACCACGCCCTTTTATTTGTTTCCGAGCTTACATTATTCCTTGAACTATTTGAACACAATTTCGTTGAAGTTTCAACTTATATAGGAGGTGGGACCGTCTTGACCGTTTTTAATTTTTTTACGTATAATTTTGATGGTGGGTATAATAAAATAATATAAAATAGTGAATTTAGTGAGTATTGACACAAGTTGTCAGTTTTGAGGACATTATATTATATTTGTTAAAACGTGATATATCTACATACATCATATATGTATATCATTGTATATATATATATCGCCCATTCCATGAAAGAACACCCGAAAAAAGATATTTTTTTTACTTGATGGCTTTCAATTTCGATAAAAATTTAAAAAGTATTTAAAAGGCCATTGTATTATTTTTTTTTGTGTAATTTAGTTAGCATATCCATATATATTCTTCGGTCCACAATATTTCAAAAATAAAAATGCAGTTTATAGATGAATTTTTGTTAGTTGCGAGTTTATTAAATTGTAATTCTTCAAACGTGTATTTAAAAATGCTTTGTTTGTTATAACTTCAAACAATAATTAGTATGGTACATAAAGGCTTACTATTTTTAACGAATTTTTAAAAAGTAACACAATACATTTTTTTTACAAAATATGTAAAGCTAGTCATAATACCAGAAAAATATAATTTTTATATGAAAAAATTTAAATTAGTTGAAGAAAAGGCGAAATTGTGCACAGTAAATGTGTTTGTCCCAAAAATTTGAGATTTTTATTTTAATTTAAAGATTCCATGCTTTCCAAATACGTAAAAAAATTAAAAAATTTTAATAGCATATTTAAAGAAAAATGCATTTAAAAAATGCAATTGCATTAAAATGCATTTTAAAAAAATATTTTTTATTTGTAAAATATTCCTGTTTAAGCTGATATAATTACAATTTAAATGCCGTTTAAATTATAAATTTCCGCAAAGCCTTCCCAGAAATATTTGTATTTAAAGTTGTATACTTTCGAGATTTCTTATGTTTTTTCGAAAGTGAAAAAGCGAAATAAAATCGCGAAGTTTCTGAATTTAGCGGATCTGAAAACGAAAATCTATATAAACACCCATATCTCTTATACGTGCAAAATTTTATAAAAATCTAAAGACACTTGGTATATTTTGGGCTTTCTTTCATGGAATGGACGATATATATATTTTATAAGTTTTTAAACAGTAGACGGAGTTTTGCTTTAAAAAATAATAATTTTTTAGTTTTTAATTTTTGGAGGAATGAAGAAATTAATATTTATTTTTTACAATTAGAAGTTGAAGATTTGTTTCCAGTAAATTTCGGATCTGCTTTATAGTGCTTTGGTGGTATAATTTTAGATTCAGCACTGTCAAATATAATGCTCTTACATATCTTAAGACTTAATTCATTTGCTAACAAAATTTAATCTCAATCTGTTATTTTTTATTTTTTTTTCATTTTTCAACTTCTTTTCGAATAGGTAATTAGGTAATCTTTAACAAAAACGTAAATATTTACGTAATAAATTTTAAAGAGTGTAAGTGGAAGATTATGATAAGTAATTTATAATAATAACATACATATGGACATTAGAGGGTCCTGTAGAAAAAAAATTCATAGAAATAATTTAAGATTTTTTTTAATTAATTTTCAGTTCCCTATAAGCAGCGATTAAAAGTCGCGGTTTTGAGTTTTGTCTCAAAATGAGTATCCAAAAATTCGTAATTTTAAGCCAGTTACCGTAAATGTAATAATAATGTCATATTTTTTTTTTTTTTTTTTTTTTTTTTTTTTTGATTTTTTTGACAAAACTTACAAGACCTGAGATTTTTAATTTGTTAAATATTTTTCCGTGTTCAGCTCATTAATACTCATTGTTTGAGAATCGAAATCACAAAAAAACGTATCTACTCTAAATTCAATTTCTTATTATACAGATTTAATTAAATTATCTGTAGGAAAATATGTATCCATGAATATTTATAAATTTATAAATATTTTGTTATATTTATTTAATATATTTTTATACCCTTCACCACAGGTGTAAAGGGTATATATAAGTTTGTCATTCCGTTTGTAATTTCTACAATATTCGTCTAAGACCCCAAAAAGTATATATATTCTGGATCCTTATTGATAGGGGAGTCGATATAAAGATGTCCGTCTGTCTGTTGAAATCAGTTTTTAGAAAGCCCCAGTTACCGGATATATATGTTTTATATATCAAACTATTAGAAATATTCCTTAGAAAATCGCTAATAAAAATGAGCAGAATCGGTTGATATATAACTGAGATATCGGCAAAAAACAGAAGATACCCCCAAAAAATCGTATTTGTTGTCGGCTTTTCTCGGCTCCTATAAAAGATAGCGTCTTTGTTTTCGCACAAAAAATTCAAGACCTTTCTTAAAATTTTTTTGATGAAAAAAAAATCGTTCCACTATATTCCAGATATCGGCCAAAACGCGTTATTTGACTTTTTGAAGCTCCTATAAGCTACGACTTTCGTTTTTGAATTGGTTGGTTATAAATATTTTTATAAAATTTCGGTATTTTAAAAAAACGCAATTCGTTCATAAACAACAGAATTATGGAGCAAGAACTAAAAAAAAATTTATAATATAAATACACAGACAAATTTTAATATTAAGCATTGTTGTTGTTTTTTCTAAGCTAAAAATTGTTGGAAATTGACTTAAATTTATTATATTTCTATATATTAATTTTAAATATTTTTTTCTGTATAACATTAGATAATTATAAATTATGAACAACTAAAATATTCCATCAGGGTATACAGATGTATAGACATTTAAGATAAGTAATAGATATACTTATTTCATATTAGTATCTGTTAAAATATAAATATTCATTCTATGTAAAAACACAAAAGATTTTGAGAAAAAAGAAAATCTTTGAGATATACAGCACAACAAAAAAAAAAATAATAAACAAAGCTCTATGGGTGGAATCTATTGGAAAATAACCTGTAAGTTTTATTTAAAAAAAAAAAAAAATATATTTCCAGGTATCTAAGATATGCACACAAAGTCATATTCACTTATACATTGATGTTGACTTGTTCTATTTACCACAATGATTAAACACAAATGCTCACTCTGAAGTAAACGTACACTTCCTCCTACATTTATTCATTCCCAGAAAACATTTGATTAGAAGCATTAATGCCAGTTGTTCATACGACACAATTTTATGTATATTGCTATCATCTTTTAAGCATATTTAACAGAGTGAAATAGACGGTAATTCCTGGAAGGTCTTTTTTATTTTGCATCACGCTTCCACAAACAAATAACAGCTTTTCTTAATGACTTCTACAATACGTAGAAAAATGTTTGCAGGGAATTCATTAAATTTTTGTAACTGTATACAAACATGCCTTAATATCTGTCACCCCTTTACACAAGTCTTGTCGTGTCATTGTTTTCAAGTTATAACACTATGTGCTACAGTATTTACACCACCAAATATCAATGCACAGTGGGTCCTTTTGCAAAATATATAGTATTAAATCTAGATCTTTTAAACTACTGTAAACTACTATTGTCGAACTTGGTGAATTTTGGGACATCAATAGAGGAAAAGTTATTATTTTAAAATATTGTTGGCTGGAATTTGAACTTGAAGCATGGACGGCAATATAATGAGTCAATGCACAGTGGTTCCAAAACGATTTTTCTTTTTAATAATTCCGTAACTTGTCAACCATTGGAGATATTTATAAAGAGATGAGATGTTTTCAATGAACAAATTTGCAAGAATCATATAAATATATCTATCCGATAAAAAGTTATATTAATCTTAAGTTGAAACATAAAAAAGTCACTTTTTTGGGTTACTTTCCAAAAAGATGGCAATATTTTTTCAGTCTTAAAATATTTTTTTGGTTTGTTCTGGACTACAGAATTTTTGTAATGGTTTCAAAAGAAATCTTAACGTACATGACACAGTGGGGCAGAATCGAAAGTTTTTGGAAATAAATCTGTAACTAGTTGGATTTGCGTGAAATTTGGTATAGGCGTAGCAGAGGAGTGTACAATATTAAGTTTGGAGGGGGACCCAACAGACTCCTTAATAAGAGGGGCTTAAAACAGGGTACCTCTGACATAAAAATTGTTTAATCGCTTGCCAAATGTTTGTTTCTCGTCCGAGTTCAAATATTTTTAAATATAATTGTAGGTCCTGATACGACCTATGTAATTTAGACGAAATTCGAGTTTATACTTCTTCAGATTTTGGAAATTAAAATAAGATTTTTGTAAACAACTTTTTTTTTCAAGAAATTATAAATATTTTATCTGTAATAGAATCTTTGTTAGTAAAGATATCTTAACGAAATTTTCGGTGAATGTAGACTTTATTATATAAAATGAGAAATTTTAAATAACTTTAAGATTTTTGTAAAATAAATCCCACAATTCCCAAAAAAATGCCGAAAATCCTAAAAATGGGGTTTTTCACATTTTCATAGATTTTGATTGAAAACTTTTAACAACATATTATAGATTTCTAAACTGCATTTCGTTTGCGAATTCGTGCTTTGGGATTTTAAAATATATAGACTAAAGTCAAAACTTTCATATAAAATGGGTCGAATTCG
This sequence comes from Protophormia terraenovae, assembly GCA_951394005.1. NCBI lineage: Eukaryota > Metazoa > Arthropoda > Insecta > Diptera > Calliphoridae > Protophormia > Protophormia terraenovae. The sequence continues at coordinate 28,888,415 of OX596077.1, read as the reverse complement.
GGAGGGTGTGTACATTCACCACTTGAGTTCTTTGGTTTGTTTTTTATTTTAAATTCATCTATGTAAAAATAACTTCCAGAAAAGTATAAAATTATTATATATTATTAAAGAAAATTTTATTTTCAGCGAAAAAAAAAAACAAAAAGTCGTAATTAGTTCAATTTTCAAATTCAAAATCGTTTATTGACTTCAAATCTTTTTTATTCCATAGATAATTTTGTTCTTTAACTAGTTAAAGGATATATATGAAAAAAACTTGACCAAGAACATGCAAAATTGAGGTACTTAAAATTTTTTGAAATTGGACGAGAAACAAACATTTGGCAAGCGATTAAAAAATTTGTATGTCAAAGGTACCCTACTTTGAGCCCTCTTTACTCTGCCTCTGAGCTGTTGGGTTCCCTTAATATTGTACAATCCTCTTCTACGCCTATACCAAATTTCACGCAAATCCAACCAGCCGATCAGAAGTTACAGATTTATTTCGATTCGGATGCGCTTTCCCTCCAAGCCCTATTCAAACTTTGTCAAACAATTTTTTAACATTTTTTAATAAAGAAAGTAAATTTTTTAAAAAAATTTTCCCCGGACTGGGATTTCGGGTATTTTGGAACAAAAAATTTTAAGTTCTTTTTAATTCCCTGATTTTAACACAATTTTATCTATATTGTGCAAAAATTTCATTGCAATACCTCTACTTGTTTATTTAGGTCAAAATATTAACATTTATTTAGGTCAAAATATTAACATCTATCGATGTCCCAAGTTTCATTAAGATCGCTGCAGCACACATTAGGGTTAAAGAGGTCGAAAATAGCGCTTAATTAAATGAAATTATGTAAAGAGTTTAATTATCACGTTTCATTTGTCTATGTATTATTAGGTTAAAAAAAATTCATTTTTAGAATTTTAAGATTTTTTTTGGCTGAATTCCATTCGTCCGTCTATACAAAATTGGTCGAAAGTTGTGCTTAATTCAGCGAAAGGTGATATCAATATTTTAATGATATTTTTATTAGTAAGTAAAAAAAATTTGAATTGAATTTTTAGAATTATAAGTTTTTTTTACAGAATGGTAATGTCCGTCCATCTATAAATTGGGGTTAAATGGGTCGAAAATCACGCTTTCTTCAGGAAAGAGTGATATCCGTACTTTGATGATCACGTTTTATTTTCTTTATTTATTACTTAGTAAAAAAAATTAATTTTTAGAATTCTAAAAATTTTTCCAGGATGGTAATTCCCGTCCGTCCGTCTACACATTTGACTACTTGGTTCGAAAATAGTGCTTAATTGAGGAAAATCAATATTTTCATTAGATTTTTCTATTGATCGAAAAATAAAAAAATAAATATTTTTTGAATTTTAAGATTTTTTTTGAGAGATTTCTGATATTCATCCATTCGACGCACAGTGATTCATTCATATATTATTATAATAGAAGGAGTTGTCCTACCTAGTCTTATGAAATATGGAATACTATTAACAATTGGAATGGTTAAGAAAAATACGTAGTTTAAAAACAAATCGGTGCAAGGACCTTCCATACGTCTTGATATTAAAAAATACAATATTTTCCACAAGCTTAAAAGCAAAATTCTAAAAGTTGGTCATATTAGTAATTATATGATTACAATTATGTGTGCAATTTTTATTTCAAATCGGATCAAGGACTATCGTAGTTGTCATATGTGTTTTCTACTAAAAACGTTTTAAAAATACTAAAACGAAACATAATATCAAATAACTTTTGGGCTTAAAGCTGGCAACGCTCTTATTCGTACCATTTTTTGTTGAATTTGGGCAAATAACATACAAATTATGGAAATATATATCGTCCATTCCAGGAGAGATTTATAAAAAATGCCAATTTTTTACGGAGGGTCATCAGATTTTGTTCATATTTAATACGCATATAATCTATAGAGCCATTTAAATATCTCCATTTTTATCTTTTTGAATTTTTAAAAATTTGCGAATATATTCACGATTTTGATTTTCCGAAAAGTCAAAAAAATCGGAAAAGTGTGTAACTTTATTTTATTTATTTAAAAACTAGTATAAACTTTATAACGATAAATATTGTAAATTATATTGTATAAATCAAAAATAATTTTTTTGCAATTTTCGGATGCATTTTTAAGAAATTTCTACATGTTTTGATATTAAATATTTTTGCTTAATATTGAAGACAAATATGTTTATTATATAAAACATTAGCACTTAATCTGGGACAAATAGGTTTTATATCGCAAATAACAAATTATGAAATATTATTAAAATTAATTTTAAAATAAGCTCACAAAAATTAAAAAATACAAAAATTAAAAAAAATAATAAATTTTGTATGAAAAAATTTGAAAAAATATTAAAAAAAAAAAAAAATTTTAAATAAATAAAAACAATTTATATTGCCATTTTTAGCAAACATAATAATGTTTTTTATATCAGAAGTAGAAAAAAATTGAAAGGGTAGAAATTTTTCAAAAATGCATACTAAAATTGCATTTGCATTATGAATGAATTTTTAAATGATAATATTATTTTTAAACTGCTACATTTATAGTGGACATATTCTTCTTAAATATGCAATTTAAATCATTAAAATCCGTTAACAACTTTTGGAGATATTGGTGTTTACAGTTAGACACTTTTGAGATTTTTTTTTACTTTTTTTTTTTTTGGGCTCGAACGGGACAACGTAGGGGGACGAAATTTGGCACAAATATTTGTCTTATATAAGGTTTGTTTGGGATTGAAAATGGGCAAAATCGGTTAATAAACAAAATGGTTATGGGCTAAAAACTAGAAACACAGGGTGTCCGTTTCATACTTTTCTACTGATATCTCTTAAACAGAATCATGTACGACAATGAAATTTTGTATACATAGTTTGGGGGCCGATATAAACTCGTATTTTGTACTTTTTTGTATGAGAGCTACTGGAGTTTTTTCGAAAAAAAAAAAAATAATAAAATCTCAAATCAGGCTATATATGCGCACGATTATTTTCACAGTAGACAATATGTACTATTTTTCAGAAAATTTTCAGAACAAACACCCTGTAATATTTTAAGTTGCATTCCATGAAAGTTAAAAATTTGTGTATTTTGGGACAGTTTAAAAAAAAATAACAAAAATATTTAAACAAAATACAATATACAAATACTTAAAGAAAAGTACACTTATATACCTGAAGTTGATGGTTCCATTTTAAATTTTTACTTTAAAAGACTTGTTACTTAAATAATACACTGAAAGTTAATGAAAATTTTTTTTTATCTCTTTTTCCAAAATGTAAAAAAAAAAATGTTTAACTTTGACAGTCCCATACATGAAAACAACAGCTTTATGATTTTAATTGCTATTGACACACAATTTTGTTTTTTTCTTTTTTATTCGGTAACCAACTTTATTACGACCATTTTAATTTCAAAATTCAATTAATCGCCACTTTTGATACATTTATTTATTTTTTATTTTATTCATTTATTTCAGTAATATAAAGCCTTCAAAATACATATTACTTAGTAATAATTTAAAAAAATGCCTAAGCAAACAATGCATAAAAAATACAAAATAAAAATTATAATAACAATGTATTAAAGTTTCCTTTTTATATGGTTCCTCATCCATAATGCAAAACTAAAAAAAGTAAAATTAATTATTAAAAAAAGCAGTGGTTTTTAAAAGGTCCAAATTAATAGCAACAACAATAAGTTAAAATACTATATAGTAAATATCATTTTATCCCAAAACGTGCAACAATTTCAAAAATTCAGATTTATAACCATTTATTTTGCAATAGACCCCACTGTGCAGTGTATATGTATATGGATACTTGTTTTATATGTACTATGTTGTTGTATATTGTAGATATTGTATTGCATTGTATTTATTTTTTCTATATTTTTTTATCTCTTATAAACCATCCATCTTTTATTAATTTTTTTATCAGAAAATTTATGACAATTTTGAGTTATTATTTAGTTAGGTGGGGGTGTATTTTCCCAATGAAATAAAAATGATTAGTTATTTAATTGTTTAAACTACGAGTGTAGTTTTATGACGCCTACAAAATACCACCAGATATAGTCAGGTAGTTAGTGCATGTAAAGGAATAAAATATGAAAAATATTCTCTTTTAATTAGCTGTTAATAACGAATGAATAAATAATAAATTCATACAAATTTTACAAATAACGATTTATCGCAAGAACTAGAGTCAAATAAAAAAATGGTTTATAGGCTTAGTACTTCATAGTACCGTGCATCCGAATTGACTGAGAAATCCCGTACAGTAGAATCAGTGTTTCCTTGAGTTATTATGCCATTTTTAGAATTTTCAAGTTTTACAAAAAAAATAATAATTTTTTGGACTTTGCTGAATTGAACACTTTTATCTTGAATACTTGTTATCAAATTTAAGTTTTTTAAACTATATTAGAAAGAATATATCTTACTCTTTTTAAAAAGTATATGGGCAATTATCAAAAATTTTTGATTTTAGCACTCCAAAAAAATATAAATTTTTTTTGATGGAACATTAAAATCCTTTTGTGTACATATAAAGTGACTCGAATGCATGTAGAATCAGTTCGCGTTAATCATTTCATGTGAGGGGCGTGAAAGTTATGGCGGTTTAAAGTTGAACATATAAACATTTTTACAATTTAGACGTTTATGTACAATTCTGGTCAAAATTACACATTATATCTAAACCTACTGAGTTATTCAAATTAAATATATTATATTTTCAATGTTTGATGGTATTAGTGCAGCATATTTTAGGGTTTCCTAGTAAAATTTAAAAAATTTTCTTTTCAATAAAAATCGCGATTTTTAAAAATGTTGTGAAAAATTTGGATCGAATCTAAGTTATTTCTCCATATATAGATTGAAAATATACTTAGTTCGAGTTTATTACATAGAAATGCTTCTTAATATTGTGATCCTTTTTTAACACAAGTAAATATTTTTTGGTCCATAAAATGTTTATCTCTCAAAATTTTTTGATGCGCCTCCGAATTTTTATTAAGCATAACAAACACCTACTAGTTATGTCAATTATAGTTAATTTCATGCTGTCCAAACGATGTGCCTTAGCGAAATGTGTTTTGACAAAAGTGTCCCGTTTTCAATTCTCAACGACATTTGAGTTAAATTTATGATCCCAATCAATTATATTTATCGCCGCTCTTATATCTATATATCCAATATTTGTTTAAATTGCACTTTTCTATATTAAAATTAGGGTATTCACTCGAATATTGTTTGCTCGATTAATCGACAAATAAAAATCAAATATTGGCTCGATTAAATTAAAATCAAGAATTTCGAGTAAAAATTTATTCGAGCAAATTATGCCGATTAATCGAATAATTCGAGTAAAAAAATATTTTAAATAGCTATTTTTTAGGATGTTTTAATTTTAGTTTTTTTAAAAATTTAGTTTGAAAACAATATTTCAAAATTTGTATAGGATGTTTAGAATCTAAAAGTAACACCACAATTCGGAAGTTTATTAAAAAATTATATTTAGTAAAAGGAACCGTATATATGCCTAAATTACAGCACATAGTTAAAGGTCGTTTCGATCACAAAATTAAACAAAAATACAAACGTCCCTTTAAAAAATTGTAATGTAAAATTCAAATAATTTTAATAGTTTGAGAAGGATAAAGAAAATGGATTCTCCTTTTTATATTAAATGTTTTATAAGAAATAAATAGAGGATTTTAAACTTGATTTACAAAAACATATCAATAAATTCTCAGTCTGGTGTGGAGGATATGATGGCTTGTATGAAATCAAAAATATGAAGAAAGAAGAAATAAAATATTGAACATTTTAGGTAAAAATTATGGTTAATTTCAAAATAGAGCCAATTATAATTCTTACGCGTACATTTGGGAGAAAGAATTATACATTTTAAATTTACAATAAAATTGTCTATTAAATGTAGAAAAGTTGTTAGTTCTAACTACCTGTATATATGACTAATTTACTATACAAGTTTATAGAAATTATATTGAATTTTGTATACTTTTACACCTTTATTATAGGAAATTAAGATTTGCGAAACATTTTTGTACAAAATAGAACTAAAACATAATCACGAGATCACTATAATATAAATAAGAGTAAATTATCTTAAAAACTATATACATTTGTATAATATTAAATGACTGTCTAATACTTAATTTATTTGGCTATGTCTGGCGATCAGTCATCGTATTTTGAATATAACTGAAAACCTTTGTGTAGCACATAGATTAGTATGTGTCCAAATTGAAATGTAAAGTTATGAGACCAAATCGCTAATTATTTCAAAGTGGTTAAAAACTCAACATTAAATTGTTACCGAAAGTATAGATAATCACCTTTAATTGGGTACTAGTATAAAAACTAGTCATTTTATAGCGTTTAAAAAATTATAAAAAAATTATATACCACACTTTAATATAAAATTTTGTTCGAGTTAATACACCAAAATGGTTAGACCTATTTATTTTACTATCAATGAATAATAATCAAAAAAGACAAATATTCATAAATATTTACGCAAATTTTAACAACATATTATTTTTGAAAGACTATTTCTTGTTTTAAGCTATATTTTTGTTTTATTTTTTAATAATCATTGAAAAAACTAGTAAAATTTTAAGGTATAATTTGCTCGAATAACTCGAGTAACTTAAAAGTTTTACTCGATTATTCGAGTAACTTAAAAACTGCATTTTCCTCCGATTTTGTTATGTAAAATGACAAAAAACAAGCAATTACATATGAAAATGTGTATGTGCATCGCGAAAAACTAACTTTTTGAAAAAATTTCGCACTTGTTTTCCAAACTTTGAGACTATCTACAACGTTGACTATTTCAGGCACATCAAAAAGATATAGCGCAAAATACGTACAATTACAACAAGTATCAACCCCTATCCCAAATTTTGTGTTCGGTTGAGGGGCGCACAGACCGCGCCCAAAAAAGTGAACAATTTTAAAAACCAGAAAATTTTGTCATCAAAATTTTACTACCCTGTATTTAGTTGTTGAAAGTCTGCACAACAACAAATATGGTGCTGAATTTATGTACAAAGTCCGATTAGTTTACTTATGATAGAGTTAGATCAAAAGGTATAAACGCGCGAACAAAAATTGTAGAAGAATGGTAAAAACTTTCTATATTCTTATCAATTTTTCTATATTCTTGAACTTTGAATAACAATCATGGTTAGAAAAAGAAAACTATTGTACTAAAATCTTGCACTGTATTAGCTTCAAGTCTTTTGAGTTCAGATCTGTAACCAATTTGTTCAAAATATCATTACCACAAAACTTATTAAAGATTTAAGTCAGTTTCAGCCAGGTTAAAAATTTTTGATAATTGCCCATATACATACATACATACACATTTGTATTTATCACAAAACTGTGTAAGATATTAAATACAAAAACTAAATTTCTTTATTTTTTATTCGTATTTTTTTAACTTTATACCATTTTTGACCCACACTTTAATAAAAAAAGAGCCTTTTTTTTCTAATTTTTTATTTTATTACGAATAATATGAGCTATTGCTTGATAAAATCAAATGAGAATTGTAAAATATATGATTTTCTTTTTTTTATTCTATAAATTTTGCTTACTTATTTAAAGATATACCATAAAAGTTCTTGTAAAAAGTAAAAACGCCAAACATTTTTTTGTTTTTTATCTTTAACATAAAGCTGGTAGTTAAAAGAAATAAGTCATGTATCATCAAAATTGATGCACAAATATTGATTACATTCACAGTTAAGTGAAAATACCCATGTATGTATACTGATGGGACAACGACAATTTTTTCTTCGTTAAATAAAAATAGATGGACTGGATGGAATTTTAGGAGCTAAATAAGAATCGGCTTTCAATTTTTTCTAACAGGTCTAATATCTTAGTATTTTTTGTAATGTCAATTGTAAAAAATCACATATTCAATTTAAATACATGTTTAGTATATTATGTACTATATTATTTTCAATTTATATGGCCAGTTTCTAACAAAAAAAAAAAAAACTTTGCTTAATTCAGTTTCCTTAAAATCTTAGAATTTTATATCTGTGCACACTGCACATTTCTTTTTTCTTTTCCAGGTATCAAACAAAAATGCTCCTACAATCTAATGTACTACAAAGAGTATTAAATAAACTAAAATTTATTAAATACTAAGTATTTACTAGAATCTTTTATCATACTTAAAGAACTACTGCCCACATCTTGTATGAAAAACAGGAATGTGAACATTTTTACGAATTTAGTTGACTAACAAACAACACACCTTTAATTAACATGTCTCCTCTGTATATGTATTTGTTTATGTCTTATGTCAAGAAATATCAACATATCAAATTCTGCACCATTCAACATGACTGAGCAAAAATAAACAAGTCAGAAAATATGTACGTTCATATCAATATTAACAAAAACTTAATAATTAAATGTATGAAACATTTTCTATTAAGTTTAAATAGTGATATTTTTTTGAAGAAAAAACCTACTTAGATTTACTTGTAAGACCCTTGCGGGAAATTTGTGGCAATTTTTAATATTTTTCTTTTAAAAATTTTGTACTCAGAAAAAAGTCACCAATCACCAAATATTACTAAATAATTCATTCAATTAAAAGCTTATTTAAATTTGCACCTCTCACCAAAATGATTATATCAATTACTAAAAACTGTAAAAAATTAAAAACAGAAAAAATTCTCAAATTAAAAACTTAATTAAAAGAATCAAGTAGATGATTGAATGAATTAAAAATTTAAATAAGTAATAAAATATTAGTTAAATTTTATTTTTATTTTATTTTTACCTGAATATATTTATTAAATTTTTATGCAAAATGAAATAACTGTGATAATTGAAAAATATACGGTAATAATTTTTTCTGTGAACCCAGTTTGTATTTATCTCTTAACAAGAAATGACACGTTTTAAACAAAATACAAAATTTCAGTTTTGTGAAAAACGAAAATAATAAAAAAGTAAATAAATTAGAAAGTATGGACGTTCGAATTATTAAAATATCGTACAAAAAATATAAATTTATTCACACAGGAGAAGTAGAGCAACATAATGGAATAAACCGAATTAAATAGACTATTCAAAAGCCGGAATTTGGACACTTGCCTTCTATACATGTAAGTTTAATAATGTTAATGGTTTGAAACATTTTTTACAACATTATATTTATTTAGATAAGACAATTAAGACGCAGAGGAATGTGTTATTATCCTCAAATACGAGGGTTTCAAAAAGTAACGTGAATTCAAAAACCAAGAGGATTCTATTCGTAAGTATTCATAAATATATAAAATATTTTAATTTATTTCTTAATAAAAATATATTACAGATTGACCAATATTTGGGCGCTACATCCGGTGATCGGTGGTATTCTATATAAATTTCCTGAACATTTTATGAAAATAAGGAAATTTCTACAGACAAAAAAATTTAAAGGTAACAAATTTAAAAAATTTTAAGTCATTTGAACGAATTTTAAAAATTTTATTTATACTTTTTTTTCGTTCATAGGATATTACTGTTGCCATATAAATGTGGTGTTTAAATGGATATTCCATACTATCATTGAGCAATATAAAAGACAACAGGAAGTACTTTGTAAAATAAATGAAAAAAGCGAACAGGATCTCATCTGCAACTTGTACGAGGGCGGATCAATAAGTCCGTGACTTTTTGAATGAAACACAGTATTTTTTGCAAAACAAAAATTTATTTTTCAACATAATCTCCTTTTAACTCAACGTTTCTCCAGGTTTTGTATCCCTTCAAAAAAATAGGATTTTTCACGTGTGCACCCGTGCATTATCTTGATGAAAAAATAAATCCTCATTAAATCGGTCTAATAAGTTGGCATAATATTCACCATTTATTTTTCGCCCTTTTAAAAGTAATCGAAGTGGATTATCCCGCGTGCATCCCAAAAAACTGTTGGCATTACCTTATTGGCCGAAAAATGGGTTTCACCCGAAGAAACCCATTGTTTAGACTGCTGCTTGGTTTCCGGAATACACTAATGAATCCATGTTTCATCCACAGTTACAAAACGCCACAAAAACTCATTCGAATTGCGGTTAAACAACTCCAAACAATCCTTTGAAGTTGTCACACGTTTACGTTTATGGTCAATTGAGAGCAAACGCGGCACCCATCTTGCAAACAACTTTTTTAAACCCAGCTGGTCATTTAAAATCGAAACCACACTGCCATATGAAATGCCTATAGCATCAACAATCTCACGCACTTTTACTCTTCGGTCGACCAACACGATATCGTGGATTTTTTCGACATTTTCGGGTGTACTTACCTCAATTGGCCGTCCAGAAAGTTCGGCGTCATTTGTACTTGTGCGACCACAACGAAAGTCAGTAAATCACTTTTTATACCCTTCACCACAGGTGTAAAGGGTATATATAAGTTTGTCATTCCGTTTGTAATTCCCACAATTTTCGTCGGAGAGCAAAAAAGTTTACATTTTCGGGATCCTTGTAAGAAATGATGACGATAGGACCATGTCCGTCCGTCCGTCCGTCCGACCGTCCGTGTGTCGGTTGAAATGGCGTTTATGAAGCCCACCGATAACTGACATATATAATATATATATCAAACGATCGGAAATGCTTTCGAGAATTTTGCTATTGGAATTCAGCAAGATCGGTTTATAAAATGCGGAGATATGTTAAAAAAACCGGTTTTTAGAACCAATTTTCCAGTTTCTGAAGCCTCTGTATATACTAGGGACTTCGTTTTTACAAAGAAGTCTCGGACATTTTTTTCTAAATTTTTGTTCTGAAAAAATTAAATAAATCGGTTCAATAATAACTGAGATATCGGACAAAACGCATTTTTTATTTTTTGAAGCCCTGGTTTAAGCTATAGATTTTTATTTTTATACAGATCGGTCACAAATATTTTTATAAAATTTCGGTTTTTTGAATCAGCAGGATCGTTTTATAAATGGCGGAGATATGCTTTAAAAACCGGTTTTTGAAACCGGTTTTTCAGTTGCTGAAGCCTCTGCATATACCAGGGACTTCGAATTTTCAAAGGAGGCTCGGAAATTATTTTCTGAATTTTTGTTCTGAAAAAATTAAATAAATCGGTTCAGTAATAACTGAGATATCGGGGAAAACGAATTTTTTATTTTTGAAGCCCTTGTTCAAGCTACAGATTTTTATTTTTATATAGATCAGTCATAAATGTTTTTATAAAATTTCGTTTTTTTTAATAAACCAAATTCGTTTATAATCAACTGAGTTATGGCCCAAAAACAAATCTGTTAAGAATATAAATACACACACAAACATGTATATTAAGCATTGTAATGACTATTAGTGACGTTTTTGGTTTTTTGTATAGACAAGTAGTTTAGTTAGAAACAGTAGTAATATAATGAATAACAGTGTTATTGTTCTTTGTATATGCAGTCTGTACAAAAATAAATAGATATGGAATTGTTGTTGTTTATTTTTAAAAACTAAAACATATCTGTTAAGAATATACATAAATACATACACAAACATGTATATTAAGCATTGTAATGACTATTAGTGACGTTTTTTGTTTTTTGTATAGACAAGTAGTTTAGTTAGCAACAGAAGTAATATAATAAATAACAGTGTTGTTGTTGTTCTTTGTATATGCAGCCAGTTTGTATATACACACATAAAAAAATATATAAATATGGAATTGTTGTTGTTGTTTATTTTTTAAAAGCAAATCCTGCTATGATTGTTGTTTTTTATATATTCAAATTTTCGTAGTTTGAAAAAAATTTAGATTTATATATGTGAAAATATGAAAGCATACGTTAAGGCGAAAATTTTATTATTTGTCGGTAATCTGGTAATATGATGTCGATAAGATAGTAAGATGGTAATATGGTAATATGGTGAAGGGTATCAAAGATTCGGCACAGCCGAATCTTTTTTCAATTTCATTTACTATTGAAATCAATGGTGCAGAGTCCCCATAGTATTTATCGAGCTTTTCCTTCATTTGATTGACGGTTTTTTTCGCAAAAAATAATGTTTAATGAGCACTCGAAATTCACTTTTTTCCATTTTCAGAAAAATACACCAGGTTGTATGTTTTGAACAGCTGTTAAACGCAAAGTAAATGACGACACTTGCTCAAAATTTGACAGTAGTCTATTAACAGGTGGTACTTGATAGAAACAGTGTTGCATTTCATATAACTACGAGGGAAGTTCGAATCGTATAAGAACATACTAATCTTCATTTCTAGAGGGGTACATTTGCAACTTTTTTTCGTGAGGCACTTTAATGTATATTAACTTAATATAATAAAATTTAATAATTTAATTTGAAATTAAGTAAAAACCAAAAGTACAGAACAGGTCTATTATTATTAATTTTCAATGTATAGTTTCATTGGGACAAAGTATGAGTACATTGAAATCAATGTACTGTTCACTGGAATTATTTATTTTATTTAACGAACCTGTACATTGAATCAATGTAAGAATAAATTGAATCAATGAACTTGTACATTGAATTTTAATTAATAATGTATGGCAATACATTGTTTCAATTTACCTGTACATGGGGTCAAATTTAGTGTACAAATTCATTGAAACAATGAACCTTTTCATTGTGTTTATGTACCTTTTTGGTTCAATGTAAATGAACATTTTAATATTTTTTATAAAAAAACAGAAATTTAAAAGAAGTCCCGGGGATGCAAATTCAGACTTAATATTTCGTGATCTAGAACACTTCCTCTAGATTCTAGACTATTCAATCCCACAACAAACCAATAGAAAAACATTTATTTGGGCAAAGAAAATTGGAAAATTGTTTGAGGCTGTTTTAGAATATTATCGAATATTTTTCAATTTGAGGTCCTGGACTTTCGTATAAAATGAAATACTTAAATAAACCCCTCATTTTATGTGAAGGGTATAAAAATAATTAGAAATGAAAATTAAGGGGGTTTTCACATATTACTTTATATTAAAAAATCCAAAAAAGTGTTATAATAAAATATTTTTCAAAAAACTAAAAACAAAAAAACTACAAATAAAAAAATTTGCATTATTGCAAATGCAATATCGTTTTAAATATTTTAAAATTTCAACATACAAGATGTTGAAGGTATTTACACCATTATGCATTTTAAAATATTAAGTATTTTGTGTTAACACTAAATAACAATAACATTTTAGTTTATACTAATTAAACTGCAAGTATTTTTAACAAATTAAACCCTAACAAAGTATCTTGTGAATAAAACCAATATTTGTGTATAAATTTGTATGATACATGGCTTATTTTATTCATAAAATATCAAGAATAATAGTAAAAAATTAAAAGCTTTTTGTCGTTTTTATTTTTTTAATAAATTTTATGAAGCACAATTTTTCCTTTTTTTTTTTTTTTTTGAAACTATTGAGTGTTTATATAAATAAAAATTTAATAATAATTATCTTTTGGTGTTGCATTTATCTAAATCGCCGAAACAGTTCTCGAGTTGTACTAGTGTGACCGCCATATTAAGAGAGTCATATTAGTAATGCCCATTAAAAATAATCTGTATATATATATATATATATATATATATATATATATATATATATATATATATATATATATATGTATATATTAATTAGCATGATGCAAATATTGATCAATAACAAAATGAAAGAAAGTACTGATATCAACATTTTATTTTATAATTATCAAACAAATTAATAATGTGGTTATAAAATTAAAAAATTAGATACTATAACTTTTTTTACTAAATTATTTTATATAAACATAAAGTTTAATAAAAATTAAAAAAATGTTCTTATATTTATAACACTTTCAGAATTTCTAGCATAAGTCAAAAGTATCATTAAAGTAGACTAAAAGTACTTATGTTACCTTGTAAACAAATTCATATTTATGTATGTGATAATTTATAACTTTCTAACATATATGTTCATAGTTACATACTTACAATCCATACATGAGTACGTGAGTACCTATACAAATATACAAGTTTACAGTGAGACTAGAATAGAAAAAAATTAAGAAAATTTTTACAGTCCCTTTTTAAGACATGACATAAGAGTCGATTAAAACTTCAGGTTTAAGGGGTTTAAATGTTCTACCTCCATCAAACTCATTTTTCAAGAATGTCAAGTCTGACTTGAAAAATGAGTTTGATTTCCAAAAAAAAAAAAAAAAAACTAAAAAAAAAAAGGATTTTGGAACCTCGGTGCAATGTGCAAATTATAGTAAGCCCACCTGTTCTTGTTAAAGGGAGGATTTTTCTACCTACCAGACCGGATTCCTTTAAGTAGTCCGAATATTAAATTAAACTAAAACTTAGACGGCAACGGAAAATAAAAAACAAAATTATTTATTTTCATTTTATTTTTTACTTTAAACATTTTTATACCCACCATCAAAAAGATGGGGGGTATATTGATTTTGTCATTCCGTGTGTAACATGTCGAAGGAATCATCTAAGACCCCACAAAGTATATATTTTCTGGCTCCTGGTTAGATTCTGAGTAGTGATTATAAAAAACCGACTTTTCAAAAAACCGGTTTAACGGTTAACCGAAAATTGGGTAAAATTAAAAAACCGGTTTTTCGGTTAACCGTCTACTAAAAAACCGGTTAAACTGGTTAACCGACATTTTAATAATTGCTCTAATTTGAAGCATAATAAAAATATTTTTGGTTAAAAAGTGTTTTTCAACTTATTGGTTTAACAATGTACCAAATAATAAGCAGTGCACTGCAGTGTTATTTATAAATCGCGATTGATTTACATCGCAAATTTATAAAAATATTTTTAAAAACAACTTTTTTGACATCTTTTATCCTATAAAGTATTTTTTAAGATTTTTTTTTTTTTTTTTCTAGCTTAAAAATAAAATTTTACAAAAAGGAAGCTTTAGACCTAGGATAATGTACTTTATATTATGATTTATATTCTCCGCTTTTAAAGTTTTTCTCTTAAGGAAAAGTTTTTATAAAAAAATGTGATAAAAATATCTGCATAAAATTGGAAAAATAATTAATATTTTTTCTGCTAAAAAGGGATTTGTTTTTAATTTTTAGAAGATTATTAATCATTTAAAAGTAATTTTCTGCACTTATTTAGATCTACTTTTGAAGTCTTTTTTCCCATTATATTATAAAAAATCTTATCTTTCACTAAAGCTATACATTAGTAGGTTATTTTTTTCTTTTGGAAAATTTCATTCGCATGAAATTAACGTTTTTGTAAATGGAATGCTTAATTATCTATATATTTATTATACATACAGTTTTAAAATATATTTAGCTTCCAACAAATAAATATATCTATCACCTGACTACTTGTTAACTCAAACAGCAATAATTTTTAGTAGTTTCAAAATATTTTCTTATATTTTAAATTCAGAAAAAAACAACTAAAGGACGAAATTTAGTGATATTTTTAGCAAATTTTTGAAACCGGTTAACCGACACATAAAAACCGGGTAAACCGGTTAACCGAAATTTAATATTTCAAATTAACCGGTTCGCAAATAACCGAAATTTGAAGAAAAAACCGGTTTTTCGGTTAACCGGTTAACCGGTTTATAAACACTAATTCTGAGTCGATCTAGCTATGTCCGTCCGTCTGTCCGTCTGTCTGTCTGTTGAAAGCAGGATAGGGCTCGAACGGGGAAACGTAGGGAGACGAAATTTGGCAGAAATATTTTCCTTATATAAGGTTTGTTTGGGATTGAAAATGGGCAAAATCGGTTCATAAGCAAAAAAGTTATGGGCTAAAAACTAGAAACACAGGGTGTCCGTTTCATACTTTTCTGCTGATATTTCTTCAACAAAAGCATGTACGACAACGAAATTTTGAACGTATAGTTCGGGGATCGATATAAACTCGGAAACAAAAAATGGGCGTGGTCCGCCCACTTTACCGCCCACCTTCCATATAAGGTGAAAATCAACGAAATTGTGTTCAAATAGTTCAAGGACCAATGTAAACTCGGAAACAAAAAATGGGCGTGGTCCGCCCACTTTACCGCCCCCTCCCCTATAACGTAAAATTTGAAAAAGTTGATGGTGGGTATATAGATTCGGCCGGGCCGAATATAACATTCACGCTTGTTTTAATTTTGTGAAATTCAAATACATTTTTAAAAAATATGGTAATAAAAATATATTATAAAAAAATATTACCATATTTTTTAAAAATGTAGAAAATGATAGTAACAAAAAATCCGGAGAGAATTTTAAATAAATTTTTTTTTCAAACCGGGCGCATTATTCATACAAATTTGTATGGAAATTACCGGACGGGGATTGTTGTGTTCATACATTTATGAATATTTTTTTTTTTTTTTTTTAATTCTGTACCACAGTAAGTTAATTTTTAATTTTTAAATTGTTTTTGTTGCTATTAGTAATGATATTATGAATGTGTTTGTAAGTATTAAGTGTGTAAAAACACTCACATTATAAGTATGAGTACCTCCTATACAACCACAAACATGTTGATGTTTATTTATGTGGATGTAAACCCTACAGTTTTAAAAGTAGCCTTAACATTGTAGCTAAGTTACTTTTGAATTAATGGGTCTAAAGTATGGTGGTCCAAAATTACCTTTTGCGAGCTATATTTGAACGTACCTGAAATTATGAAAGGGGATATCATTTAAAATATATTTATCAAATATCAAAATTTTACTATGATTGGAACAGGATGCTACACGGCTATTTACTTTGGTGATCCTAGAACAAAACTTAAATTTTTTCCTCATCAATATTAATGATTTATACATCAAACGATAGCTAAAGAAAAATTAATATACCCATATTTTTTTATTTTTCAAAAATATCTAATAGAAATGATACAATTGTAATTTTAATAAAAATAACTCATATTAAAAAAATACATAGAAATAAAAAGTAAAACTTTACTAACAAATTTTATATAAAATGTCCTTTTTCGTTCATATTAAATTTTTCGAAAAATAACGAAATATAGGTATAATAATTTTTTCATTAGCTATAATTTGATGTATATATAATTAATTTTGGTGAGAATTTTTTTTAAGATTTTTTCTGGAATCATCAACTTAAATGACAGTGTAGCATACTGTTCCAACTATCGTAGAATGTTGATATTTCGTTAATATATTTTAAATGATATCCCCATTCATAATTTCAGGTACTTTTAAATGTTTGACTTTCTCCATACAATGTTGGACCACCCTAGTCTACAGACAAATAATATATTTTAGATACATAAGAGCTATCAGAAATTGGGTTATTATTTAATTCGTTTAAGCATAAATGAGAGTGAGTTCTATCAATCATATGCAAAATATTAATTTACAATTTCAAAAAACAAATTTTTTATTTTTTTGGTTTACACATACCTACCATCAAGTGACCAACCTTCACTAATAATTTTACTAGCGAATTGTAGTGCAATTAAAAACGTATAGTGTTTTCTTAAAATTTCTTTACATTACAAAGACTACAGGAAAAATCTTACGTTCTTACTCACATAAGTACATACTTTAACACTCTCTTAAACTGTTAAGAGCTTTAATGATCTTTCCCAGCTGACCACAAACTTTATTAATGATATCCCATTCGAATATTACGCGAACATTTCTCTGACAAAACATTCGAGAACGATTATCGTTGGCGACTGAAAACGAGCTGCTTGAGCTCACCCGTCGATCACTTTGTGGCAGAAAATCTTTCGATCTCGTATTAATAGTGAACCTTTAGCGATATCAATAGCGAAACTTAAAAATATTCGTTAGTGATTCGTTTTCGATATCAAAAACTAATGAAAATTATTCGATATTGATATTACTAATTACTTGTGATTATTATCATTAGCAATAGTTCGAAAACGATAGTTGTTTTAATTCAACGATTCGTTTGTAGACGAATACGTAAGAAATTTAGTTTTTGTAACTTGCACGAATTCGTTCTTTTCAAATAACGTTTTTACGTTTAAAAATATTATTTTTTAGTTTAGAAAATATTTGACTTTTGTTCGTTCTATATCACAAATCGTAAATTATTGGCCAATATTTAATAAATTTTGTGCTGTGATTCGTTTCAAACAGCAGCACAATATATGCAACACACGGAATGGTGAAATATTTAGCAAGTTGAAGGTATACGTCCATATGGCAGTCTGTGTGTGTGAAACAAATTTCTCAATTTTGATAATGTACCCACATAAGTGGATAATTCTTCAATTTGGCGCAAATAATTATTTTAGCACATGGATTGAAATTGGTTATTTTAGATGCATTATTATTTTTAGAGCTTTTTGGACACTAACCTCAAATATTACGATGTTTAAATGAAATCTGTCATAAATAACTATTATATAAACATAATGTCACATTTTGCTAATATCGACCATCATTTGAACCATAAAAAACACATTTCCGCAAAGCTCTTAAGCCCAAATTACATTAACGCGTAGTCAGCAACAGTATCAGTAAAAATGATCAGCTGTTCACCGTCAGTATAGCATGTTGCTGCCACTATAATTACATTTAAGCGTATGCAGCAATAATTTACAACCACCATCTTGCTTTATTCTACTTGTGTATTTTAGCCTCTCATTTATTTGTTCACTCTCTTTGTCTCGCTCTCAATCTGAAAGCAGCGCAGTGAATTTAGAAACAAGGCTAAATGAAACATCACTGCAAACTGCTGCTGACCAAAGGAAATCTACACCTTAAGTGCATAATAAATCGTCAATATTGTTATTGAAATACTACTTCACGCAAATTAGTTTCTTTTAAACCAAAAGAGCAGTAACTGTTTCCACATCTGAAAAATCACATTGAAATTAAGCATATTTCATTCTAATTTGTGGCAAAATTTGCCACAAGTCCCACGAAACTTGATCTATATTTTCTCTTTACTTGTTTTTATTCCCATAATTTTTCCCGATCTTACATACCCTTTGTTTGCGGTAAACTACTTAAAATTGTTTTCAATCTTGGACTGATTTTAAAATTATTATAGCGGAATTTTCAATATTAGCAAATGAAAATCTTCTTTAAATTGTGAAATTATATGTAAACTGACCACAAATATGATAATTTTGTACCTTTTTATTATTAAAATTTCCTTAACAAATGAAATGTTTTGTTCGTTTGATTTTGGCTTTTTATTCATTTCAATTATTGTTATAAAAACCAAATTTTCAAATGAATCATTACGTATTCGTATGGAAATATTGACATTAGTTTTATAAAAACGGAAATGACAATTCGTTCGTCATTTTCACGAAACGAATTCAGTGTAGAGTCATCAATGTTTTTTTTTTTTAATTTTTCTCTTGTTCAAATCCTCTCTGAATTAATTTAAAAATAAATATATATGCTATATTCCAAATCTAAGTACATATTTAGACAAGTAGAAACATTATTTACTATTTTTCTTAAAATTTTATCATATTACTTTTTTATTAAACATATCTGAAGATATAAATTAACTTAAATGTTAAAGCGCAACATTTTACAACCGACTAATATGAACTTTGACTCAAGAATGACAATACATTCTCAAGAAACAAGAAAAAACAAGAAAATAATTTACTTTTATATTTATAAGAATTCTTCGAGAAATTTAGAAGACTATACAATTTCTCGAAACATTTAGTTTCCATATTTTATTTAGAAAAGTTTAATATAGCGATATCAATATTTTTAAATTCTCGAAAATTATGCGAATGTTTACTATCGAGAAGTTATCGAGGAAAGTTACGAACATTCGTAATTAATATAAGTCTCGATATTTTCTCAAACATATTTGTTTCGAAAATTCATCGCTTTTAGCGAACATTCGCTAATAACGAAACTCAGGTCAGGCTGGTTTATTTATGGTGTAATTTCTTATGTGTGTGTGCGTATGTATGTGTGGTTCAGTGCTACATTTTTAACTTTATGATTTAACATTCTTTCACTGTTGTTTGTTATTTTCATTTTCTTTTTTTCACTTTTAAACCTTGGCTATTAAACACTCATACACATTCACTGTATTTTGTAAAGACATAAATTTTTGTTAAATATATACTTATAAGAAGGGAAACCACAATGTGCTCTAAAAAAATGGGGTTTATGCGCTTTAAATATGCAGTAAAAAACGAAAAATATGCTCTAAAAAACGCGGAAATATGCACTTAAAAAACAAAGATTATGTTTTTCATTAAAACAAAGGGTTTATTTTTATTAATATTTCAACGTTATAAAATAAGGCAAAACTGAAATTTATCAACCGCTTCGAAATTTGATTCCCCATTTTTTACTGTATCTCATAAAAACGTTATTGATCTTCTATTTTCTTATCCATCTAATTCTAGACACTATTATTAGTTCAGAAATTATCATATCGATCACTGACCACCAAAATATCATAAGCTACAACATTTTCGAAATTCGTGTTTTGATGAAAATCTATAATTTAGAATCATTTAGCTCATTTGTCAAAATTTCATCGAAGTATTAAGTATTATTTCAGATTTATAGCGAAAGTAATTTTATCGTAAGTGACATTTTTCATACATATAACAATGTGTGAAGAATTAAAAAAAATGCTTCTCCAATAAAGTTTTGTTTTCTGCACTTACGACATTTTCGCGTTTAGGGCTCGATATACTTTCATAAAAAAAAAAATATTGTTTTTACAACATAAACTTCAATCATAATATTCAATTTTGTTGCTACAAGACAAGCTTCAAAGATAAAATGATATCCATTAAAGTTAATTTTAAAATATTTTTTTTTTTTGTTTGTTTTCTCTTATTTTATAAATCAAATTTGAACAAGCGCGAATGTTATATTCGGCTCGGCCGAATCTGTATACCCACCATCAACTATTTCAAATTTTATGTTATATGGGAGGTGGGCTGTAAAGTGGGCGAACCACGCCCATTTTTTGTTTCCGAGTTCACATTGTTCTTTGAACTATTTGAACACAATTTCGTTGAAGTTTGACCTTATATGAGAAGTGGGTGGTAAAGTAGGCGGACCACGCCCATTTTTGGTTTCCGAGTTTATATCGATTCCCGAACTATACATACAAAATTTCGTTGTCGTACATGCTTTTGTTGAAGAAATATCAGTAGAAAAGTATGAAACAGACACCCTGTGTTTCTAGTTTTTAGCCCATAACTTTTTTGTTTATTGACTGATTTTGCCTATTTTCAATCCCAAAAAAACCTTATATATGACAAATTTTTTACCCAAATTTCGTCCCCCTACGTTCGAGTCCTATCCTGCTTTCAGCAGACGGACAGACGACTACACGGACGGACATATTTAGATCAACTCAGAATCTAACCAGGACCCAGAAAATCTATACTTTGTGGGGTCTTAAATGATTCTTTCGACATGTTACACACGGAATGACAAAATCAATATACCCACCCCCCCCCCCCTTTTTTTTTAATGGTGGGTATAAAAATTATCCTTAAAATGTCAAAATATGCTCTAAAAGGGTTAAATATGACCTAAAAATAACAATATATGCTACAAATATGCTCTAAAAATTGCCAAATTCAAAAATATGCCGTTAAGAGTAAAATATGCAAAAATATGCACTAACAAATCGATGCCAAAAAGATTTATTTGTTCTGAAACGGATAAATATTTAATCGATGGCTTCATTCAACGTCCAGGAAAAAACATGCAATTGCATATTTATGGTTTCCCTGCTTATAAGGATGTTTGAAAGGAAAAATGGAAGATATGATAGAAAATATAAACTGGTATTAAAATTAAAAACAAATGTACAAAGACCAACAAATTGACCACAATGTGAAATTTGTCTTTATAAATAAATTCTTATTAATTTAATAATGATGTTGTTATTTTAATTTAATTTATTTTCTTATTGAAGTATGTAATGATAAAGAATCCAACCACATTGTTTAGATTTGAAATATTATTTATAGTTGATGTATTTTTAAATAGTTATGTACATGTTATGTAGTATATGCACCTTAATTAGATTTCTCCCAAAAACCGACTTTTAAATTTAGAACGTCATTCCTGCTAGGATTGTTTTTTTTTTTTTTTTTTTGTAGTAAAAACGTAGTGTTTAAAATATTAAAGTAGACACATCGACCTGAGGTTTTAAGAGGTGAATTTATATATAATTTTTTACTCTTATAAATTCGTCCTACCTTAAATTTAAATTTTTTGGAATAAAGATTTTTTGTGTTTTAGAGTCAATTTCTTTATACTAAATTAATGTAAATTATAATATTAGAAGGTAGATTGTACAAAAAATTTAGCGAATTTGAACAATGTTAACCTCTAATATTTGAGATTTTAAATGAGAATATAACTTAAAATTCTTTATTTTTATCTGGATCTTAATGTAACACGGGGAAACACTGATTTTGCAAATGGGTTTCCCCAATTTCATTAAAATTGGATACACGGTATTAATAAGTACTAAGCCTTTAATACACTTTTTTTTAAATTGACTACAGTTCTCACGATAAATCGCGATCTGTAAAATTAAGGAGGTTGCACCACATATTGAAGCATATCTTGTAAATGACTTATTTTATTAAAAAAAAAAAAAAAAATCAACAAAATTTTAATTAAAATTGTCTTCAAGTCATTCCTACAGGCAAACAACAGTTATGGAGATCCAACCGACAACGTAGGGGGACGAAATTTGGCACAATAAAATAAAATTATGGGCTAAAAACTAGAAACACAGGGTGTCCGTTGTAGCTTAATTTCATACTTTTCTGCTGATATCTCTTAAACAAAAGCATCTAGCACAACGAAATTTTGTGTAAATAGTTTGAGGGTCGATATAAAAAATTCGAAAACAAAAAATGGGCACGGCCCGACCACTTTACCGCCCACCTCACATATAACGTAAAATTAGATAAAATTTATCTTTCAGAAAAATATAAATATTATATATGTTACTTAGGAACATTTTTATATAACATAAAAACAATGTGAGCACTATTTTGGCAAAAAAAATAAACGGGCAGAAATCAACATTTTTCAAAGTTAAAATTTAAAAACTTTTGACTCTGTAAATATTATTTCATTGTACAATTTTGCTATTAATGAAATTTTGTTTTTAATGAAATAAAAAAATTTGAACCCTTTAATCTTTGAAGCACAAAATGTCTTAAATTAAAAGAGATAAGATATATAATTTTTTTTTTTTTTTTTTGTAGATATCGTATATACAAATTTTTCAAATCGGTTCAGATATAAGAAAACATAATAGTTTTAAAAAAAATTGTATACCCGTATGTCTAATTTTTAAACCTTTTAGACCCGTCGCCTGTAAGTTCATATGGTGTTAACCTAAAATTTTAACTCGCCTGCTCCTCTTCTATCACTGTGTGATATTTCGTTGAAACCAGACCAGCCGTTCGGAAACTGCATATTTATTTACATTTCATTTATTGTATCGCACACTGTGAACCGGTTAACACTTGACTATAATACCCATGTAAGACCCCACAGAAAATATTAAAAGTGCTTGGCATAAGATATCAAATGTTCGTATTTTACCGTTTTTTTTTTTTTTTTTTTTTTTTAATAAATTTATTGAAACAAAATCGCATCAAAAGATCATCTTATAATATTATATATAAATATAAATATTACATTTATTTAAATGTCTACTTCATATTCTGAAGTTTAAGAGTCATTCTAATAATGGATTTTACTCCATTTATTCAAAAACACCTATAAATCCAAAAAAAAAATTATAAAAAAAATACAAATTCCATAAAAACTTGTCTATAGTCATTTGAATTGTTTTGTACCCACCATCAAAAAATTATGGGGTAAATAAATATCTAGGACCCCATAAAGTATATATTCTGGGTCATCATGAAAATCTAAGACAATCTAACGATGTTCGTCCGCACGTCTGTCCCTCTTTTCGTCTGTGTGTCTATTGCAAGAAGGATAGGGCTCTGAAATATAGGAGCTGAAATATTTGTCTTATATAAGGTTTGTTATTGAAAATTATCAAAATCAATTCATAAACAAACGAGAAAAAACGGTATAGTAGGTCAAGACCGACCATATGATATCCTACACCATTACGTATGAGCATAAAAATTCGGAAAGGAGACTTATGTTAAACACTTTTACTAAATGTAAAATTAACTATACAAATACAGAATAATCCGTTGATACTAACATCTACATGATTTTATGTACTTTAGGGCGATTCTCTGGTATAAAAGCTTATACTTGTACAAAACGTCTTTGCGCCGAATTTCATTAAAATATTTATATTTTTAAGGTATTTGTGAGTGTTGAATCTCTATTCCGGGGGGACATTTGTATGGGGGCTACGTGAAATAATGAACCGATCACAACCAATTTCAATAGGCTTCGTCCTTGTATCATAAAAGTCCCACAAAGTATTGAAATACCTTCAATACTTTGTGCATAAGGTTTACATGGACAGCCAGTCAGACGGATGGACGAACATCGTTAGATCGATTTAAAAAGTGGGTGTTGGATAACTTTCTATGCGTTACAAACATCAGCACAAACGCATAATACCCCAACCACCTATGGTGGTGTAGAGTATAAAAAGTTATGAACCAAATACTAGAAAACAGGGTGTCCAACTTAACTCCAGTTTATAGTTTTCGACCGTTATTTTTTGCAAAAAAAAGCATGTACATAAACGAAGTTTTGAACAAATAATTTAATAATTAATATAAACTCGGAAAATAAAAATGAGCGTGGTCCGATTACTTTACCACCCACTTCTCATATAAGGAGAAAAATCAATTAAATGTCGTACAAATAGTTTGAGAACCAATGTAAACTCGAAAACCAATAAAGGGTGTTATCTGCCAACTTTACATCCCACCTTCCATATAAAGTAAAATTTTAAAAAGTTACAAATATTGGGAAATATTACTTTTTTTAAAAGTAATATTTTAAGTTTTGGTAAAATGTTGCTAATTTATAAAAAGAGCATTCCATTTTTATTTAATGACCTATTTTTATTTAATTTTTTTTATGTTTCTTAGGGCCATTTACATTTTACATAATAAAATACATGCTACAAATACAAACCCTTTTACAAATTAACCAATAAGTTTTAAATGCTTTTGAAGAGTTTTTAATAAAAAGGATACATGATAACTTCAAAAGTTCTTATTTCTCTTAAACAAAAATAATTTGTTTACAAACTTCCTGTTTATAAGAAACAAATTTGTTTTAGGCTATAAATAAAAATAATTATCACATTTTAGTCCCCCTGACATCATAATTTAAAATCTCACATTCACAATTTCCTAACATTTGTTGATTTTTAATATTTATTGTTATTTTTTGGTATTAAATATTTTATATTTATCTTTTTCTTTTTCAATTTAAATGTTATGCCCGCCCACACATACATATGTACATACCTTTGTTATTGTCACTTTAAAATATTATCCAAGAAAAAAAATATTATTATTCCACAAAGACAATGATTTGTTGTTGATTTTAAAAAAGGAAATCAATCAAAAAATACGCTGAAATCCTCTTAGGGGAAAAAATGCCGACATTGTGTGTATTTAAAAGAAATGTTAAGCATAAGATGAAGAGAGACTTGAATCAGATTTATTTTTTTGATATTTTATTTGTTATTTTATGCACTTTTTTATAACTTTTTATCTTATATATTTTAACTGTATATTATTCAATTTTTTTTACAATTGATTTTTCGTATTTATTTTTTTAAGTATTTAACATTTTAATATGTATTTATTTGAATTTTGAGTGTAATATTAAGCATTATTTACACTTAATAATAATAATATTTTTTATTTTTTTACTTAAAACACTTTAAATTGTATTTAATTGTGTCATTTACATAAATGCAAATGCGTTTAATAATGATTATTTTATTCTTAGATTTTTATTATTTTCTATATTCATAGTATTCAATTTTATTCTATTTATTATATAAAAATATGTATAATTATATATACCTACAAATTGCACCATAAAAATTCAAATTTTACAATACTTTTTACAGCTGTTTAATTTTAGCATCTAAGGACACGTCAAAATGGATTCTAAGAGACATTTAAAGCATATGCAAAGTTTTTTTAAACACTTAAAATATTTTTTTTAAACACATTTAAATAGATTTTTTCTGAATTTCTTTTTTTTTAATTTTATCTTTAACAACCATGTTTTTTTAAATATTTATTATCTTTTTTTTTTTTTTTTAGAATTTTTTGTTTATTTTAACAAGAACAACACTCAAATAACGTCAAAGTTGAACAAGTAAAATTCATCACATTTATTATACTCTATTGTAAAAATATTCCGTTAATAGGTTCGTTGTCGTTCCCGGTTTAAAACATAATAATTGTTGGTTCGATTCTCTGCTGGCAACTAGCGAAATATTCAATGTTTGATGCCTGCAGCAATTTGGTTCTGTTGTTCTTTTTTTGTTTTTGTGTTATTTTCCAACAAAGCATCCAACAAATACGAACAAACGCACGAACCTCAATAACCGTTATTTATGCTTATACACATTCATACGAACACACAACGAGTGATAAGTAACGTTATCGTTTGTTCGTTTGTTTACGAGCTCCCAATAGATGAAAGTATCTATCTCTGGGGATGTTTGGTGTCTGAATCGACAGACAAATAAACAACCAAAACATGAAAATTCATTCATTCATGTATTCATGCATACAGTGATTGAGTCAAGTTAAATCATTCATTCATGTATCTAAACAAGATGACGAAGGAACAAAAATACATAATAGGGATGGTAAAATTGGTAAAAATGTACATTTTATTTTACTGTGATTAAGTCAAAAAATAATAATATCAATTCTTGTAAAATTTGGAATACCTTTTAACATTTATTAAACTTATTAGTACAAAATAATATCTTGATCATAATATTTATATATAATTTATGCAGTTTAAAGTGATTTCCGAAGTGGATGTTTAATGGAAGCCATGATCATTTACGGACGAATCCTTTCGAAATAAGTAAATGAGTGGTATCAAAAAAATTGTGCTGCTATGAATCAAAGTCCCTCTAGGTAGTCCATTCTGAGCTCTATCCTTCCTTCAACTGATACATAAACGGAAAGAGGAGCAGATGTACAGACGGACGTCGCACGTTGGGGTAAAATGTGTCAAAAGTGGCGCTAAAATTGAATTTTAAAATTTAAAGTTTTGTAATGAAGTTGGATACCGGATAAAAATAAACAAAATTATGTATCAATATCATACATTTTTGAAAAATAGTAAAAAATTCAATTTTCATCTGATTTCAGTGTATTTATTTTAAATAAAAAGTCTTTTAAGGTAAAAATTTAAAATGAAACCATCAACTTCAGATGTTTAAGTGTACTTTTTTTTCAAGTATTTGTAAATTATATTTTGTCCTAATATTTTTTTTTTTTTTTTTAATTATCCTAAAATACACAAATTTTCAACTTTTATGGAATGCAACTTAAAATGTTACAGGATGTTTGTTCTGAAATTTTTCTGAAAAATAGTACATATTGTCCACTTTAATATTGTAAAAAAAAATCGTGCGCATATATAGCCCGATTTGAGAAAATAATTTTTTTCAAAAAAACCCCAGTAGATTTCATACAAAAAACAGCTTAAGTGTCAGACATTTTCTTTGCTTTATCAAACATTAAACAGTGGGGAAGAATCGAAATAAATCTATAACTTCTAATTGGCTGGTTAGATTTGCAAGAAATTTCACATAGACATTAGGGTGATCGATTATTCGACTTTTTGGAGAAACCGGTTTTCGAATAGTTGGTATTTTGAAAAAACCGGTTGCACTTTTTTAAATTCAGAAAAAACCGGTTTTTTTTTGCAGAAGTTAATATTTTTACCAAAAGACTACATTTCTTAAAGAAAAATCAATAAATATTATGATGTTCAAGTTAAAATATATTACACATAATTATTTTTGGAAATAACTATTTATCCAGTAAGAACGAGAAAGAAATAGTCGGTCAAGTCCGACAATACCCTACTCAATTATGTGCATCAAATTCGGGGAAGTGTCTTCTTTTCTAAACCTGTGGAATTGTGGGCCAATACCATGTTCAATTATGGACCGATCTTCATGAAATTCGGAACACAGATTTTAAATTATATGGAACTTGCATGTGTAAAAAAATTCTTACTACATTTAAGGGATTTATGATAGTTAAACTCCTTTTCCGGGAGGATATTTGCATGGCGCAAGTTCAAATAATGGAATGATCATAACCAATTTCAACACGCTTCGTTCTTAGACTATAAGAAACCTGTGTGCCAAATTTCAAATTTAATACATGTTCAAAATTGTGACCTGTATTTTAATTAATTATTAAAGACGATTGGTACAAATTAAGGTGGGTCTTAAACCAATATTTTTGGGTGTTACAAAGCATATGAACGAACGAATAATATAATATAAAAATTTTAAGAAAATAATCATCAAAACAAACAAAACATAAACCATGGGTTAATATGATAAGAGCCAGAATCAATTTTACTGAAACTATTCTGTAGGATAAACTTTTTTAAAACAAAATCTTTGAAAAATGAAGAAAATATTGAATAAAAAAAGACTAAAACCTTCAAATTGTGAAAAAATATTACATGTGTTACAATTGAAGTAATTATAACTAATTTATTTGTTTAATATTACAATAATTAATTTCGTTTTAACCTTAAGCTATATTTTTAAAACATTACAAATAATACTCTAAAAAATATTCATAAATTTCGATTTAAATATCAGTATTTACTACGTTTTTTGAAATAAAAAGCTTTTTTTAAAACCGGTTTTTTGTGTTTAAAAAACCGGTCTATTCGACATTCGAAAAATGAACATTTTGAAAAAACCGACAGCACATTGACAGAAAAAACCGGTTGGAAAACCGTATCGGTCACCCTAATAGACATAGCAGAGGATAGTATCAGGAGCGGAACTATAGGGGTTCAAAATAGAGTACTAGTGTCATGGAAAAGGTTTAACCACTATCGAATTTTTGTTCCTTACCCGATTTCCAAGATTTTTATATCACCTTAAAGTCCTTGATAAATCCTTTAGAAAACATGATTGTATATACTACTTATCTTATATAATTTTCAAGTTATATACATTTAAAATTTCAGAAATCTAAATTTTACAAGATCTTGGTTAAAATTTTTCCATATATAGTCAAATATTTTCAACCGATTTTATTATATTTTATGTAATTGGTTAAAAATCAAAATTATCTATCGAACAAAGAAATTTTTTAGTCATTATCTTTATTGAGTCAAAAGTTAAACGATTTTGAATTGAAAAGTTTGCAAAAATTAACAAACAGACGGACAGATGGACGGACATTAGAATTCTTTAAAAAATCGTAAAATTGAAAAGATATTTTTTTGTACACTTCTCGATTAATATGAAAACCAAATAATGAAAATATGAAAATAGTGATATCACCTTTCCCTGATTTAAATGGCATTTTCGACACATTTAACCCAAATGTATAGACGGACGGACATTGTCATGGTGCCATTTCATTCTATAAATGTATTTGTTTACTAACTAATAAATAGCAATAATAGAAAGTGCTCATTAAAATTTGGATATCACCTTTTCCTGAATTAAGCGTAATTTTCGTCCCATTTAAACCAAATGTATAGACGGAAGGACGGACATTACCATTCAGCCAAAAAACATCCTATAATTCTAAAAATACATTTTTTACTTACTTAGTTAAACGTGATCATTAAAGTGTTGATACCACACTTCTTTGAATAATGCATAATTTTCGACCCATTTAACTCTAATGTATAGACGGACGGACAGACATTACCGTTCTGCTAAAAAAAAATCTTAAAATTCTAAAACTTTTTAACTAATAATCAATAAAAAAAAAATTAAACGAGAACATTAATATTGATAACACCTTTCCCTGAATTTTCGACCCCTTTTACCCCAATGTTCGTCGTTAGATTAGATTTTCATGAGGACCCATAATATATATAGTTTACAGGTTCTTAGATTAATATTTATAAAATGAATTTTTCACCCAAAAAAATTAAAATATGTTAACTTTTTGTTAAAAAATTAGTTTTTTTTTAAATATAGTAGGTATAAATACTAAATTTAGAGAATATTTTAGGACAGTTATATTGGTGGGAATTTTGAAATATTTTTACACATTATATTAGCTTTACAGTTAACTAAAAATTTTATAAAATTTCAAACATTTTCCAAACAAACATATTTGTGATAACCTCATATTCAAGCATTTCCTACAGTGCGATCCTACTGGAAATTAGTAGGATATCGTCCTCCTTCAAAAAAAGAATGTAAACTAGATGGTATTCGACATGCTAAACAAGAATCTGCTTTCAGCTTTTTTCCCTCAGATCGATATTTTTTTATGAGGGTATTTAATATTTTGCCCAAATAAGCGAAATAAGTATAAATGTTGATGATACATGCCTTATTTTATTCGCAGCATTACAAGCTTTGAAATAAAAATAATAAACTTTTGATGTTTTCATTTTTTCAAAATAAATTTTAGTGAACAAAAAATCTTAAATTTTGCATGGAAAAAAATTTGGAAAAATTTTTTGGACACTAATTTCGAAATAACTGAAACTATTGAGCACATAAAAAAATAAGTTAGGGTGTAGTGAAGACCGCATCGTTTGTTGTATCATTTATATCAATCGTACACACCGTTCTTGAGTAAAACTGAAAAAAGTAATTTCAATGAATAAAGTACATTAAATGAAATTCGTTGATTTTTTTCCAAAGATTTATTGATTAAACGTACGAATTGTTTATTGCATAGAAAATATTTATTGAAATTCAATGAAATATTCAACGCAAATATTTATCGGTACATTGAAACCATTCTTTAAATTTATTCCGTAAAAAAAATAAATAAATCAGTTCATTGATTCAACGTAATAGTTTATTGATTTAAAAAGCAAGATTTTTTTTTATTATTTTTTTTTTTTATTTTTTTGTTAACGAATAATTTAAAATATATGTATACAGTAAAAGCTCCGGTAGGTGGAAAATTTTTTTAGGTCCCATGGTTTAGGTGTCATTTTTAGAATAAATTAATCTCCGCTAGGCGAACGCTCTCTTGGGCGGACGCAGACACCGATTTTTAGAGAAAACATATATCGTGTACCGAATATTGTATAATAAGATGCTTTTTATTTTAATTTTTGTCCGTGTTTGCATTAATCTTTACTTACATTTTTTTAAGTTAAATAGTTTACTATTCGTTTTTTACTTAACTTTTTGCAGAACCTAATTTTTATACCAACCATCAAAAAGATGGGGAGTATATTGATTTTGTCATTCCGTGTGTAACATGTCGAAGGAATCATCTAAGACCCCACAAAGTATATATTTTCTGGGTGCTGGTTAGATTCTGAGTCGATCTAGCTATGTCCGTCCGTCCGTCTGTCTGTTGAAAGCAGGATAGGGCTCGAACGGAGCAACATAGGGGGACGAAATTTGGCACAAATATTTGCCCTATATAAGGTTTGTTTGGTATTGAAAATGGGCAAAATCGATTAATAAACAAAAAACTAGAAACTAGAAACACAGGGTGTTCGTTTCATAATTTTTTTTGTTGATATTTCTTCAATAAAAGCATGTACGGCAGCTTTTGTATGTATAGTTCGGGGGTCGATATAAACTCGGAAAGAAAAAATGGGCGTGAGCCGCCCACTTTACCACCCCCTCCCATATAACGTAAAATTAGAAAAAGTTGATGGTGGGTATATAGATTCGGCCGGGCCGAATATAATTCGCGCTTGTTTAATTTAACTTTGACTTTTAAACTTGATTAAAAATTCTTCTTACTAGAAGAGAGAAAATGAAAACGTGATCCCTAACAGATCCTGAAGACAGTCTCGATGTTGAAGTAGAACACATTGGCGACAGAGGGCATAGTATATATATTTAGTAGTATATATATATATATATATATATATATATATATATATATATATATATATATATATATATATATATATATATATATATATATATATAAGGAGTGAGATCGAAAAAATCTTAACACACATTTTGCCTCATAACTTTTTTCGGAATCAATATTCAAAATTTTTTTTGATCTTGTTATCATGGAAAAATACTTCAGTTATTATTTTTAATAACATCCATGTTAATTTGTCCTTATTTTCATCAAAATAAGTGACGAAAAAGATTTACGTCCTACAAGTTATTAAAAAATTTCAAAAAATCCAAATAGGTCTTACAAATAATTGGCCACAGAATTAAATGTCGTCCGTAAAACCGTTTCTAAGTTATTAAACAGTATCAGGAGAATTTGACTATTGATGTGAAACCTAGTTCGGTAAGAAAAAAGGACCACATGATATTGGGAAAATTGAAGGCATATTGAAAGGAACTCCAAACACATCTGGTAGAAAATCAGCTCAGTTTTCTCAGTGCTTCGACTATTTGGTGCGAAAATTTAAAGCTAATGGGAAAGTAAATAACATATAAAGTTCAAAAAATTCCAAACTGGAATTCTGCAAAAATTACAAGCCAAAAATAGGACTCGGAATTTAAAACCAAATTTCATACAAAAATACTCAAGCTGTATAATTGATGAAGAAACGTAGTTGCTGGCAGAATCTTCGAAGCTTGTGTCTCAAAAATTTTTATTGCTAATGCTCGAAGCAATATTGGAGATAAGTTTAAGACCCAAAAGCAGCAAAATTTTCTTACAAAATTCATGGTATGACAAGCTTTTTGCAGTTGCGGCAAAACAGGAAAGTCATTTGATACATTCGGATCTATAAATACCAAAATATGCATAAAGGAATATTTGCAAAAAAGACTTCTTCTTTTCTGAAGAAAGCACAACGTGTCCACATATTTTTGGACCTATTTGATATCATGTCACTACGGTAAGAAAGCTCTGGAGTGGTACCAAATCAATAACATAGTTTTAGTACCAAGAGAGGTCAATTTTCAAAATTGTCCATAGCTTAGACCAGTGGAGAGATATTGAGCTCTTGTGAAAAGTGAATTCAAGAGCACAAAAAAGGTGTCCCAAAATACCGAAGATTTTAACAGAAGATGTGCACACTGTTCCAAAAAAGTGACTGAAGCAACTATCAAATCTCCAAAGAAAGGATTTTCAAAAATGGTCCACAATTTTATAATTAGTGGTTAGAACCATAAAAATTATATATTTCTGTGATCTGTGCTAAATTATCAAATGATTAAAAAATAATGAAAACTCTTAGATCAACCGTTTCCAATTTGGACTGATTAAATTTTCTTTACGTGAATATCATATTGAGGATCCTAAACAACAGATGCATATTCCAGGATAGGTCTTACAAGGGATACATAAAGCTGTCTTGTAATATAAGGATCTTCAAATTCCTTTCCCCAACGTTTTATGAAACCTAAAACTCCTTTTGCTTTATTAACTGTTTGCGATATGTGAGAGTTAAAACTTAATTTGTTATCAAGGAGAACCATAAGATCAAGGAATGATTCAACTTTCTCTAACTGATGATTATTAAAGGTGTAACTACAGAGTACTGGACTCCGTCTATAAAATGACATATATTTACATTTATTCAAATTCAAGTCCATCAAATAGATATTGCACCAATTAAGGAAGTTGAAGTAGGGAGCATTGACTGGGGTCTTTAAAACTAAGGAAAAGCTTTACGTCATCAGCATACATTAATATTTTTGAGTATTTGATGCAGGAAGGTAAATCATTAATAAAAATAAGGAATAGTACTGGTCCTAAGTGGCTTTAAGATTCCTGAACAGAACGCATTGTTGTCTATTTATAAGGTAGGTTTTAATCCACTTTAGAAATAATGGAGATAATCCTAAAGTATGTAGCTTATATACAAGAAGATCATGATTCACTTTATCGAAGGCCTTGCTGAAATCAGTGTAAATGTTGTCAGTTTGCATATGATGATTGAAAGAACTTATAATATTACTTGTGAATTCCAAAAGGTTTGTAGTGGCAGAGCATCCTTTTCTAAATCCGTGTTAGGCAGGAGAAAGGGAAGATGATATTTGGTGTGATCAAATATCTGTTATTATTTTTTCAAAAAGTTTGGGAATGACGCTTAATTTTGCTATACCCCTATAATTAGAGATATTGAACTTACTTCCAGATTTAAACAGGGGAATAATAAATGACTTCTTCCAAATCTCTGGAAAATAGTCATTGGAAAGGAACATATTAAATAAGTATGTTAAAGTTGAACTTAATGGGGCTATGCATTTGATTAACACGCAGCTTGGAATACTATCGGGGCCATATTTTTCGGAGAATTTTCGATTTTTTATTTCATTCATAATAGTGGATATATGTAATACCGGACAAATAATTGGAGTCGATTCTGTAATTTTATATGGGTAGTTTAAGAACTTAAAAATTTTTTATTAGAATATGAGGAGGAGATAAAGTCTGCAAACATGTCACAAATTTTAGTATCCTGTGATGACTCGTTATTTTCATATTTCATCATAGGTGGATAACCTGAAACTCTGCGTTTTGTGTTGACAAAATTGTAGAACGACTTCGGATTGAGTCTAAAATTTCGTTTTATTCTGGAGAGATAATTATTATAGCATTGGTTATTTGTGGAGTTATAGATAGATCTTGTGACAGAATATGTAGAATAGTCAGTAGTTAAGCCAGTTCTTCTATATATCTTATAATGTTTATTCTTTAAGTTTCTGAGCCTGGATAGATATTTAGTATTCCATGGAGGACCCTTAAGGACAGTTTTCTTCACCATTGGGATGGATTGTCTAAAACAATTAAATAAACCATCATAAAATTGTATAAGAATTAAGTCAATTTCATATGGTTGTAGATTGTTAGTTGTTAGGATATAATATAAAAATATTTTGGGTATACAAATGTGAAATATATCTAAGTTGAGAATGTTTTGACAAAAGTTATATAGCACCTTGAAAAGTTTATTATAACAAAATAAAAATAATGGTACAAATAACACCAAAAAAGTACTTTTCTTGAATTATAAAAGTATTTCAAGTTTTATTTGCCATCCCTTATATACTCTCAAAAAAAAGCTTTGCTCCAAAGAGCACCACAATGAGAGTGAAAGTTATAAAAAGCTGTTTTTATCATCAACTACATTTATATATACATGTATTTAAATGCATAAATTATTTGTATATGTATATATATGTATGTGTGCAAAAATCTTCGAGGTAAAATACTTATAGTGTGTGCGTAAAAGCCGGAAATCGAAAACCTGTTGCATGTTCATTACATTTTTTCACATGAAGGTTAATGTCAATGCTACTACTACATTCATGAATTCTTTTAAAACTCCTACAATTTAAACAAATTGCAGACGTAATGATAACAATAAGTGCAATTTAATTCATTGCATTAACCTTATGAGAATTTAAATACCTATCTTTAAGACTTACTATTATATTGTAATTAAGAAATAAAAGTTAAATGAATGTTAGTGTAGGAATGATTTGTATTTTTCAAAACATTACTTCACTTCAGAAATTTTATTTTATGGTGATTTATATAAAACTTAACAGAGCGTTTAAATAAGACTAGTTTTTTTTTTTTTTTTTTTTAACAGCTTTAAGTTTGTTCTTTAACAGTTTAATTTAATTAATTTTGTTTAATAAAGAGATAGTAACATTATTCAGAAAAAAAATTATAATCACAAATATGATTTATACTCTTTGGTGTTACTTAACTGCTATAATTGTAAACAAACGTCCTAATTAGCGAAAATTTTGTGAGTATTTACTTAAGCTTAATTTAATTGTTTGTTTGTTAAAAGAAGTATAAAGTATTATATATGTATATCATTAAAAAACATTAAAAAATATGCGTTTTTTATTGCTAAATTCATATTAATCCTTCTAATATAACAATTCTAATAAAATTCAAACTAACACAAATTTTAACTACTAGATTATTATATTGTATAATTTTGGTTCTATATTATAAATATTTATGTGTAAAAAGTCAAATATCCAAATTTTTTCTGAAAAATTTAAAAATTTTGGACTTATTTGGACCTGGTTAAAATTTTTTTGTTACATCATTAAATGTGTGTCCCAAGGGCCTTTCTGGCGATACCAAAGTTTCATACTGTTTCTTTGGCAGAAATATGAAAAAAAAAATCCGAAAATCCTGAAAAAGGACCTTTTTTATACCCACTATCAAAAAGGGTATATTGATTTTGTCATTCCGTGTACAACATGTCGAAGGATTCATTTTACACCCCATAAAGTATACATTTTCTGGATCCTGGTTAGATTCTGAGTCGATCTAGCTATGTTCGTCCGTCTGTCCGTCTATCCGTCTGTTGAAACCAGGACAGGGCTCGAACGGGACAACGTAGGGGGACGAAATTTGCCTTAAATATTTATCTTATATAAGGTTTGGTATTGGTATTAATAATGGGCAAAATTGGTTAATAAACAAAATAGTTATGGACAAAATACTAGAAACACAGGGTGTCCGTTTTCTGCTGATATCTCTTAAACAAAAGTATGTACGACATCGAAATTTTGTATAAATAGTTCGAGGGTCAAAGTAAACTCGGAAACAAGAAATGGGCGTGGACATAGCTAGATCGACTCAGGTCCCAGAAAATATATACTTTATGAGGTATTAAGGTAAGGTAAATATTAATTATCGCATCAGAAATGCCAGTGAAGCGTACCGAGAAAAACAGATAATAGATAAATATTACATACACTCCCCGAAATATTTATAAGACCAAAATAGTTTTTTATAATTCTATGGAACTACAACTGCAATCCCAAAAATATTTGGCACACATATGAGAACAAGTAAGGTAGTTTTTTTAAATGTAAAAAAAAGTTGGTTACGTTACTCCTGTGCAAAAATAATGGGACTTTTACATGAGCTTCGAACGAAATAATTATAAGAACAAATATGACGAACTATTG
The DNA here is from genome assembly GCA_951394005.1 of Protophormia terraenovae. Classification (NCBI taxonomy): domain Eukaryota; kingdom Metazoa; phylum Arthropoda; class Insecta; order Diptera; family Calliphoridae; genus Protophormia; species Protophormia terraenovae. Next base: position 28,851,348 of record OX596077.1, on the reverse strand, counting down.
TAAATATTTAAAGGAATAGAATATGTTTTCAAAATTTTTTAATTTTTTATTCGTATTATTAATAAAGGTTGTACAGAGTTAGAACAGAGTTAATTTTTGGTACAGTGGGACATATATATTTTTGTGATATAATCAATAAAATGTAAAAAATAAGCCCAAAGGGTCAATTAAGTTATTTTTTTCTTTGTATATTAAAAAAGATTATATAGAATGTGCTGTTTATTGCTGTTTTTGTAATTTTGGATTCGATTTGTATCATAATATGTAAAACGAATGTATTTTTCTACGTAAAAAAACTATTTACAGCCTTAAGTTTTTGAGATATAGAATGTCTTGTTCAGAATAAATGAGAAAATATTTATCATGTCTTAATAAAAATTAGCCAGAATGTCAGTTGTAAGCTAATCTATAATAATTGCTAACTATACTAAAGATATGTAGTTAATATATCTTGTAAATATATATTTTTATACCCACCATCAAAAAGATGGGGGGTATATTGATTTTGTCATTCCGTGTGTAACATGTCAAAGGAATCATCTAAGACCCCACAAAGTATATATTTTCTGGGTCCTGGTTCGATTCTGAGTCGATCTAGCTATGTCCGTCCGTCTGTCCGTCTGTTGAAAGCAGGATAGGGCTCGAACGGAGCAACGTAGGGGAATGAAATTTCTTATATAAGGTTTGTTTGGTATTGAAAATGGGCAAAATCGGTTAATAAATAAAAAAGTTATGAGCTAAAAACTAGAAGCACAGGGTGTCCGTTTTATACTTTTCTGCTGATATTTCTTCAACAAAAGCATGTACGACAACGAAATTTTGTACGTATAGTTCGGGGATAGATATAAACTCGGAAACTAAAAATGGGCGTAGTCTGCCCACTTTACCGCCCACCTCCCATATAAGGTGAAAATCAACGAAATTGTGTTCAAATACTTCAAGGACCAATGTAAACTCGGAAACAAAAAATGGGCGTGGTCTGCCCTCTTTACCGCCCCCTCTCATATAATGTAAAATTTTGAAAAATTTATGGTGGGTATATATATTCGGCCGGGCCGAATATAATTCGCGCTTGTTTTTTTTTTGCTTTAATAGCTCCGGAAGTTATTGCATATATGCAATACAATATCTAGCCATCATTTATGGTTATTTTGAAATAAATTTTATCCAATTTTAATTTTTGTATCAGAAATTGCGTTAATACTAATAATCAAGGGTATTCATTGGAATATAATTGAGATAAAAGTCCCATAACAATAAGAATAATTCCTACTATAGAATTCATTAAATTGCGCCTGTTTTCAGACCTACTAAAATGAGTTTACTATATTTGTAGAATCAAATTAGCTATTAACAATTATAAACTATCTTTCGATTACCAAATTGGCCAAGGCGTATTGAAATATGATTAATATTTTCTGATTTATTCTCAACAAGACATTCCATATCTCAAAAATTTTAAGCTACAAATACATTTTTTACGTAGACAAATAAATTAATTTTACATATCTTGATGTTAATTTCGTCAAAAATTACAAAAAAAATAGTAAACACCATTTATTCTCCAAATTTTTTTATATATAAATAAAAATATAATTTAATTGAGCCCTTAGGATTATTTTTTGCTTTTTATTGATTAAATCACAAAAATATATTTGTTCCACTGTACCAAAAATTAACTCTGATCTGTACAACCTTTATTAATATTGCGAACAAAAAACTAAAAAATTTTGAAAACATATTCCATTTTTTTAAATATTTAAAATACTTCTTCATATTTGGTCTTATAATTATTTCGTTCGAAGCTCATGTAAAAGTCCCGTTATTTTTGCACAGGAGTAACGGAACCAACTTTTTTTACATTTAAAAAAAATACCTTACTTGTTCTCATATGTGTGCCAAATATTTCTGGGATTGCACTTGTAGTTCCATAGAAATATAAAAAACTATTTTGGTCTTATAAATATTTCGGGGAGTGTATAAGCATGTTTTGAAATATGATAAACAAAAATTGGGCAATCGGTGAAAATCTCTATTATCAGAAGTACCCTATTTTTAGCACAAATTTCGATTCTACCCTAATGTGCAATATTGAAATCGAAATATTTCTTCATATTTTAACAATTTCTTTAATTTTCTCATTGTTTTTATATAAAATAAGTATTTAAAATTATGAATAAATATAAAATCAATTATACTTAATATTTTAACAATTTTCCCATTATTTGTTTAGGATCTTAATTAAAACTTGGTGACAACAATCAATAATATTCTAAACATTTCAAAGTATATTTTGCCTTAATTATGATGCTCTCCAATAAGACCAGATGAACTCATTAAATCAATTAAATTGTTTTGTAGCAAAAAAAAAAAAAAAATACAAAAAATATATTAATCAAACATTCCTCACCTCTGTGACCTTTTTGTAATTAAACATAAAGTATTTAAGACATGCACATAATTATTTTTTCTTTAATCAAAAGATGTTGTTTCTTAAAAAAAGCAACAGTAAAAAAAATATATTGTGGTCAATTGCTTTGGAGGCATGTTTTTCTTAAAAAATTAAATACTGTCATGAAATTATAAACATAAGTTATTAGTTCTTTTGTTATAAGTATTATTTTTTTTTTCAACATTTCGAACGAAAATTAATGAACCATACAACCGACCGAACGAACGAGCAACCAACACAGCAGTACCCCAATAAGTAGTCGAAGTGCTACAAATTGAAAAAGAAAAATAAATAAAATGACACAAATGAGTGCAATGAATCCTTAAATGATCCCAAGAGACTTAAGAAAAAAATGTTTATTTTTTCAGTTTCTTCTACAAACAAATAAATTCTATGCCTGCCAGTGAGAATTTATTATGGTTTGAAGAAAAAACACCATCAGCCAAAATAAATTGGAGAAAGATTGTTGGCAACAACCCACAAAACATACTTAGTTAAAGTCAAATGTATGAAAAGCTTTTAATTAAAAAAAATCGGGAAGAAACAGTTTTTTATAGCATTTCGGTTGATAGGAAAATTTTAAATTAATGTGGAACACACTTCCGTAAATTATGTGGGGCCTTCGAAAAATGAATTTCAGTAGACCGTAGGAATTACATATTACGTTTATACCCACGATTATTGCAAATAAAAATAACTTGCAAATATGTAATTAACTCACCGTTTATACGCAAATTGCATAAAGAAATATATTTAAATTTTTGTAGTGCAAGATGGGAAAAGTACAACTATTGTGTACTTTTGAACATAAAAGGTGTTGCAACGCCGCACAGTGCTATGTTCCATAGACAAAAATCAAAATAAAAACATTTCTCAAATTGAGTTGACATATACGTTTTTGGAAAGGTAACAATATAGATCATATAATTTAAAAAGATTTTTTTGGAAAAACTTATTTTTGTGGCTACTAGAGGGCGCTAAAGTTAGAGAATTTAAAGCCAATATTAATGAACCAAAAAGCTGGTTTTAAACTATTTTAGAAAAAAAATTGTCAAAAATTCGTTTTTTGATGCAATACGTCGAAGTTTCGTTTTTTGAATACCTCAGAATATTGGTAAATTAAAACTTTTATTATCTTTTAAATATAGTGTTTCGAATATGTATATATTATTGCTCAAATTTACACATATTTTTTACTTAAAACCTAAAAATTCCTTAAATTTGATGAAGGATATAAAAAAATTATAAAAAATTATACAATTTTTTTTTTTACGGTTTATGTAAGTTTTTGCAGTTATTTAATAGATTAAAAAATAGTTAGAGCTTATTTTTTGCCACAACTTTAAAAAAAGTTTAATTGAAAAAGTTTCTTATTTTCCGTTTTTACTACAATTTTAAAGTGTTCTCAATGTTGACGTAATTTATTTTGCTAAATTAAAATAAAATAATTATAAAAATTATTCCGAAATTTAAAAAAACATTTTTGTCCCATCGTTGTATGGGATCAAAGCACTGTGCACCGCATTGCACAGAGGGCCAGAGAGATAGATTTTTGGCCATAAGTCGTTTTTAAGAATTTGAAAATAGCGAATATGGCAAATTATTAGGAACACTTAAAAGTATATTTTCCGAAAATTTTTTTGTTATCCATCTACACCATTTCCTTCTGTATCGATCAAAAGTTAAAAAAGTTGTTAAAAATTAATTTTATTGAAGGAACATTTTTTTGGTTTTTGCTACATATTTTTATGACAAAAGCTGAAATTTTTTTTCGCATCAATTGACATTTTAATCGGCAATTATAACAAAAATAACCCGAATTTAAATTATTTACATATAGTATATTTTTTTTAAATTTTAATCAAATAAGTTAAAATTTTTTGGATATTAACCTTCTTCCAAAGAAATCCACACAAATCCTCAGTCCGATAAAAGCAATTTTTTTCTATTATTATATCTAATGGAATGTTAGTTTTTAAAAAAAGTTGCCCAAACTTGCTCCAAATGATAAATGACCATATCGCACCAATTTATAATAGTGTTCCTTCATTTCAAAAATAACAAAAATTTTAAGAAAACATTTAGATATTTTTTCAAACAAATAATTATCCAGTGTATTTACACAAAAATTGATACTTTCGATATAATTATAGATGCAGTTAATTTTCTATCTCTATTTCAAAGAAGAAAAACAATACGGAAATTGGTCATGATTCGTCAATTATTTCAACTAGCTCCCATACAAATACCCCACGAATAGGGTTTTAACGCATAGAAATGCCTTATTTATATCACTATTTCAATATAATTCAGTACAAATAAGTTTTATGCAATATTAAATTGGAGTGCAAAATATCAGGAAGATCGGTCCACAATTAGGCATAGCTCCCATATAAAGTCCACTTTCGAAAATCAATTTAACTCCTAAAATCTAACAAAAATTACAGTAACATGGTAATATTTGACACAAATAAATTTAAAATCAGTAAAAATCATATAAACTAATTTCTTATTAGGTCCATTTCCGAAAATTTCGGAAATCATTTTAATGCACAAAAGTAATGGTGTAGGGTGTTATGTTGTCGGAATAGATCGACTATAGCTTTCTTACTTGATTTGTATGTATGCTCTTAAATTCAGTAACAACAAAAACAAACAGAAAACTTAATTTTAGAAAGATACGGTAACAAAAAAATTTTAGACGCCATATTGTTTCCGCCATTTTGCATTTTTTTAATATTTTCGATAATTTTATAGAAAAGAAATTTCAAAGTTTTATTGTATTTGGTTTTTGACACATTTATCGATTATAAAAAAAATAATATTTTTGAAGAAATTAACATAACATAAAGAAACATGTTGAGTCCGCCATTTTGTTTTTTTAAATTCTGATTTCAGTTTCTAATTAAGTAACTCTAAAACTGCCTATACACAAAATTTTAGCTGGATCAGAAAATTTTTTAAAAATTTTGGCAGCCATTTTGGTTCCGCCATTTTGAATTTCTTATTTTTTAGTTCATTTTTGGAATCAACAAGTCCAATAACCTTGAAATATGATAAAGGGTTTTGGCCAAAAATCGATCTCTGTGTGGTGAGTGCGGCCAAAAATCAAAAGAATGATTTTCACAATTTTAAATATTTTGTAATGCGTTTCTATTAAAGACATTCTAAGCGAAAATACCCAAAACTATTTTTCAAAAATATTTATTTTTAAAAAAGTTATAGACCGTCAAAGTTGAAAGTTGTTGGTAATAATGAAAAATGCAATGAAAAACCCTTTAAAAGTACAAATAGTAAAATGAAGTTATTTTATAAAAATCTTCGACAAAACTATTTTATTTTACATAAAATGCATAGTATGATATTACTAAAGTATGGTGACATTATTATTTATTTATTTTATTTTATTTTTTTTTTTTTTTTCATGATTAATTGTTGTGGGTATTTTATTATTGCTCTTAAGGTAGACAAGAGAAATAAATAACAATTTTATATAACTTTCAACTTTAGAGAGAGATTAAAAAAAAAAAACTATAAAAAACTATATTTTTTATATTTTAATATGATATTACCATAAGTCTGAAATTTTAAAAACTATAAGTCTCTTTTGCAGTGCCGTGCATTTTCAAAGTTTTATCACATTGTCAGTGTAAAGTCAAGTGAAAATTTTACATATTTTGTTATTTGACTTAATCATTGAAATTACAATACAACCTATATATGAGTATATAGAAGTAAGAAAAATATTGGAAATCAAATTTAAACGAAAGCTTGGAGAAATAAATAAATAAAAACAAATTTAATTTTAGCAAAAATATAAAAAAAATGGCAAATATGCTACAGAGAGTTGCGTTTGAAAAAATAAAAAATTGCGACCAAAAAAAATTCTTCATTACAGAACTACGTATTGGAAATTCATTATTTTTGCAAATATCTTTTACAAAATAATAATATAATCCGCTTTTAAAGATACATTTTATTATACGTCAAAAAATATTAATATAAAACATGTGGTCATGGATTTTTAATCCAATATTATCAAAGTTTTATCGTAGTTTTAGTATTGTATGGAGGTTACTGCTAAAAAAATGCTACAGAATTTATAAAAAAGAAAAAAACACACACAAATTTAATAGGAATGTTACCAAAAGAAGCTATACAAGTAACATAGAGATTTTTTAGAAAAATTAGTTTAAACCTTATAGCTGTCTAAATACACTGGTCGACAAAAAAATCCTGCCCCATAGACAAATAGTTGGACTTGATGTATTTTGATGTGCTAAACACGAATCTGCTTTCAGTTATTTTAATCAGGTCTGGATTTTTTTTATGGGCGTGCCTAATATTACGCCCATAGTAAGACCATTATTACTTTAGTATATTTCCTTATAACTCAAGAACGGTATATACGATTGACATAAGTAATACATCAGAAGATGCGTACTAAAAATATCTTCAAATCATCCAAACTTAATTTTTTTATGTGCTCAATAGTTTCGAAGTTATTTTGAAATAAGTGTCCAAATAAAATCTTTTTTTTTTTTTTTTCGTGCAAAATTTTAGATATTTTTTTTTTTTTTTTTTTTTTTTGAAATGAAAACATCAAAAATGTTACAGTTTATCATCTTTATTTTAAAGCTGGTAATGCTGCGAACAAAATAAGTTATGTATCTTCAAAATTGATTAAAAAAATCGTGATTTTATTCACAGTTAAGTAAAAATACCCATGTTACATACAAATGAGTAGAAATACAGTGGTGGGCAAAAAAATAAAAATGTATTTTTTCTTGAAACAAAAATAGGTAGCCTAGGTGGATTTTGACGAGTTAAAAAAAAAAACTTTTTCTATCACGTACTGATTTCTTTTAGGTGCATCACTAATATCATCACCTTATTCAGTGGTCACACTATAAAATTCGAGAAAGGTTTGTCAAATTTAGACTATAACTCAAGAACCCTTACACGATTTTGATAAATGGTACATCAAAAAATGTATACGAAAATTGTCTTCAAGATATGTCAACAATATTTTATATTCGCTCAAAAATTTCAGGATTATGGATTAAGATTTTAACGATTTTTCAATAAAAAAAATTTTATTTTTCGCTACTAATTACCAAATAACTACGGAAATATTAACTGGATAAAAAATCTATGGAAATTCAGCTCAAAGACAATTTAGATCACTATCTACTGGAGTTTAATTTTTCTTAATTGGACAAACAGTTCTCAAGTTATACAAGTGTGACTGCCTAAAGGCGGGTTCATAGTAGTCATGTCCATAACAAAAAAAATCAATGCGTGATAGAAAAAAAGTAAAAGCTGATTCTTATTTAGCACATTAAATTCCATCTAATCCACCATTTTTTTTTTTTTTTTTTTTTTTTATTTAAGAAAAAAAATAAAATTTTTTTTTGCCGACTAGTGTATTTCCACTTAACTGTAGGTATGCATGGGTATCCTAACTTAACTGTGAATCCAATCAAGATTTGTGCATTAATTTGTATGATACGTGGCTTTATTTACTCGTAGTTTTGCCAGCTTTGAGATAAAGATGATAAACTGAAATATTTTTGATGTTTTCACTTTTAAAAAGAAGTTTTAGTAAAAAAAAAAAAAATTTTAGACACTTATTTCGAAATATCTTCAAAACTATCGGCTTATTTAGGGCGCAATATTAGACACGCCCATAAACAAAAATCTCGACCTGATGGAGAAAACTGAAAGCAGATTCGAGTTTAGCATGCGGAATTCCATCTAGTCCACATATTTTTTTTTTTGAAGAAGCCCAAAAAAGTTTTTTTGTTGGCCAGTGATATTAATGAGGACCTGAAGGAACATTTTATTTTCTAAATGACCCAAACTAATCTATACAGAAAATAGATAAATTATAGGAAGATTAATGCAGAAATATATGGTTTTAACGCTAAATAATGTCTTTTTCATAAATCGAGAAGATAATTTAATAATTATATTACAAGAAAGTGTTTCTGAGTAAGACTTACATAAAAATAACAATCCGTTTTATAAGGATCCAAATGTTGAACGTATTTCGCTTCTTGTATAAACGTTATAGTTTTAAATTATTTTAATAAATAAGTTAGCTTGTGTTTTATTTTTTGTTTAAAATTATTGAATTAATAGGTATTTTTATTATATATATTATACTTTAATATTATATTTGGAATTGAAGTTTAAAATATCAAAAAATCTCAAAATAAATTTGCTTATATATACAAATTTATATAGTTTCATTCATCCGAATTGTACGACAAGTCCTTCTATTTTTGGCCGCTCGTTATATGAAAACACCACACTGTGCGCTGTACGCAATATTTGCAATTAGTTTCACTAATCACGATTAGTTTTCGTGAGGTACTAGCTCACAAATAAAATATTAATTCACCGTTTATTTTTATTAAGGTACGTATAAACGCTATAACAAATGAAATGAATGTGAGGGATATAAAAATACTCACAGCTATCGTAAGAATTATTAGGTATATCATTCTTTAACGTAAAACATTAAAAGAGAATTTAATATGAAATAAAACCAATTGTATGTAGGTCGCATCTAAGTGTTTGCTGGTCACTTTAATAGCTGCAGTATAAAATACTTGTGTAGTTATTAAAGTGTTTGTTTTAAACATTAAAATTATTTTCAAATTAAAGACTAACATTAAAAGGACAACTACACGAAAAATAGGGACTCATTACTTCTTTTTTTATTATCCACACAAAATATTTTTAATACTTCTTTTTCCACAGACTTACAGTTTCTAGCTGGGTAATGATTTATTTATATCGCTTATTGATCTAAAACAATTATGTTCTCTCTCTCTGCTCTGAAATTTATTTAAAACCTATTAAAATCTATTTTCAGTTTTTACATATAAAATATTACATTTTTGTTCCTTTTGATCTGTCTGGCCTTATTAAGCTATAAAATGGAATTTTATTTTTTTTTTTTTTTTCATATTTGTAAGGAAATAGGAGTTATCATAGATTTGGTTTAGCTATAAAATCTATTTTTAGATTTGTATATCCATTTTCAAAAGATAAGGGTTCTATTGGGTTTGTCATTCCTTGTATAACATTTCGAAAAGATCATTTAAGACCTCATAAAGTATATATATTTTCTGGGTCCTGGTAGGATTCTGAGCCGGTCTAGCTATGTCCGTCGGCTCCGTGGCGATCACCTAGAGCATGAAATTTGGCCCAAAAATTTATCTTATATAAGTTTTGATTGGTTTGGAAAAAATACTAGAAACACGGGGTGTCCCTTGTTCATACTTGTGCAGATATCTCTTAAACAGAAACATGTACGACAACAAAATTTTGTTCGGATAGTTCGGTGATCGATATAAACTCGAAGACTAAAAATAGTCATGATACGTCCCATATATGGTGAAACATCAACGAAAATTTCTACAAATAGTTTAAGGACCAATATAAACTCGAAACAAAAATGGGCGTGGGCCATCCACTTTTCCCCCCACCTCCCATATCAAATGAGATTTTAAAATGTTGTAGGTGGTGGGTAAATAAGTAAATTCGTCCAAGCCTAATATAACATATTTGAAACTGGATTTTTGGTAGAAAATATAAGTGATCGCAGATTTTCGTCAGATTTTTGCTCTTTCTGTCCTTGTTTAGCTATAGAATAGATTTTATTATAGATCATATAATTTAAAAAGATTATTTTGAAAAAAAATAATTTTTGTAGCTACTAGAGGGCGCTAAAGTCAGAGAATTTAAAGCAAATATTAATGAACCAAAAAGCTGGTTTTAAACTGTATATATATATATATATATATATATATATATATATATATATATATATATATATATATATATATATATACATTATTGCTCAAATTTACACATATTTTTTACTCAAAATCTAAAAATTCATTAAATATGATGAAGGATATAAACAAATTATAAAATTTTTTTACGGTTTATGTAAGTTTTTACAGTTATTTAACAGATTAAAAAAATTTAGAGCCTATTTTTTGTTACAACTTTAAAAAAAGTTAAATTGAAAAAGTGTCTGATTTTCAGTTTTTACTTAAATTTCAAAGAGTTCTCAATTTTGACGTAATTTATTTTGCTAAATTAAAATTAAAAATTATTTTGAAATTTAAAAAATAACTAAGGAATAGAAAAATATTTTTTTTTTTGACCCAATATATTACGTTAAAAATCCTCGAGGTGGCGCTAATTATAGAGCATTTTTAAATTTTAGTACAAAAATTACATGAGTTCAATGGTGTATTAAAAAAAATTATGAAATTTTTTTTTTTTTTTTTTGCTTGATTCTGAAATTTTGTATTGTTTTGTAATAAATAAAAGAAGAATTATTTCCTCATTTTTGCCACAACTAAAAAAAAAAATAATTCAAAAAATTTCTAAATTTCCTTTTATAACACAAAAGTCAAAGAATTCTTTATGTTAAAATATTTCGTTGTAAAATCGACATTCCTTTAAAATTTACTACAATATTGAGAACTAAAAAAAGCTAAAAATGGTGGACCGAAAATCGGGCGAAATTAGGCAAATTAATAATTTACTGAACATAAAATGTGGGTGCAAAAACTAAAATAATATTTAACAAGCGCGAACGTTATATTGGGCTCGGCAGAATCTATATACCCACCATCAACTTTTTAAAATTTTACGTTATATGGGAGGTGGGTGGTAAAGTGGGCGGACCACGCCCATTTTTTGTTTCCAAGTTTATATCGACCCTCAAACTATTTATACAAAATTTCGTTGTCGTACATGCTTTTGTTTAAGAGATATCAGCAAAAAAGTATGAAACGGACACCCTCTGTTTCTAGTTTTTAGCCCACAATTTTTTTATTTATTAACCGATTTTCAAAACCAAACAAACCTTATATATGATAAATATTTGTGCCAAACTTCGTCTTCCTACGTTGTCACGTTCGAGCCCTATCCTGCTTCCAACAGACAGACAGACGGACGGGCATAGCTAGATTGACTCAGAATCTAACCAGGACCCAGAAAATATATACTTTATGGGGTCTTAGATGATTTCTTCGACATGTTACCCACGGAATGACAAAATCAATATACCCCCCATCTTTTTGATGGTGGGTATAAAAATGATAGGGCTTGGGGGAGTTAGGCATGCCCTTGCTCCTATTAAATAAAATATTGTCTGACCGATAAAAACCTATTCCCAATGGCTATCGCAAATTTTGATACTGTTTTGACCAGTACTTTAGATGAAAATGCGTTTTTCACATTTCAGAATATATGGTAGGCGTGTTCTTGCTCTGATTTTTTCAAAACTTTGTACATAATACATATGCCAAGTTTCATTTCAGGATGTATGGAAGCTAGGGGTGTTCTTGTTCCGATTTAAATTAAAATTGATATACTCATAAATAATCAATATTTAACTGCAATCACTGCAATAAAATTTTGGTGGAATTTTGACTAGTATTCACGTAGTAAATACTATTTTAAGTTTCAGGATATATGGGAGGTGGGCGTGTCTTTGCTCCGATTAAAAAATAAATCTACAAACTTATAAGCAATCTATTTTTATTTTGCTGGCACAAATTTTGGGAAAATTTTAGAAAAAATATATGGGAGGTAGGCGTGTCCTTATGCCAATTTTTTCCATACTTCGTATTTATTCAATCTTAGTCTAAAGTAATATACCTACCAAGTTTCAATTTGCTACGAAAACTCCTTATAATTTTGTCCCAACATTGTATGGGATGAAAGCACTGTGCGATACTTTAAATATGTGAAATGCATTTTTCTATAAAGTGAGAATTGGGTCTTATATGAGGGCTAAACATAAAATTGATAAATTTAAATAAATATTATTATATTTAAAGTTTTTATGATCGTTAAACTCCTATTGCGGTAGGATATTTGTATGGTCGCTAGATAAAATAATGTACCGATTATAAAAATTTCAATTGGTTTCATCCTTATAGCAAAATAATTATTTGTGACAAATTTCATAGAATTTAGTCGACTTAAACTCTAAGGACTTACTTCAATTTTCATCATACATTTCTCGCCCCTAAAAGTATGCACTAAAATGTACAAAAAATCTAAAGGACATAAAAAAATATTCTAAAGTAAAAAAAAACATTTCTCGCCCCTAAAAGTATGCACTAAAATGTATAAAAAAATCTAAAGGACATAAAAAAAATATTCTAAAGTAAAAAAACTAATTTTGAAACACTACACATAGTAATATAACCTACAATAGGGTGCACTATTTTTATTAACCAATATAAGCAGCTGACAAATAAATACATAAAGTGTTTGTTTTCATTTAAAAACATTTCATCTCCATAAGTAAGTTTATTTAATTTGTAGTTGGTGGTGAAAAATGTAGTTATTGTCCGTCTCTCAGTCTACTGGTGATAACTTAACTTTTCGAACTGTCAATTTTAAATTATACTACTTACACTTATCAACATCCTATCTGCCTGGTAACTAACGGTGGGGAACATATAAATATACAATCAATATAACAGTGGCAGCAAGCAGTAGATGTAGAAATAACAACAACATCATCATCAGCAGCGCAGTTAAATTATCGAAATTACTGTTATTGTAATGTTTGTAATTTAACTCAATTACAATAAAGTGTCTGTATGTCTGTCTGTTGCTATTTATGTTGGTTAGAAGAAGTATTTATACACAGACAGATGTATATGTATATATGTATGTATATAAGGACTGGGATCAAAAAAACTTGGATAAACATAAAATGTTTTAAATCTTTCATACTATCTTTAAACGAGGACTTGGTGTAGATACCCTAATTGAATTTTATAACAAGTAGGATTTGCTATTAAAATCAATAAGGATATACATAATTATTAATATTATTTCTGTTATTTCTTTCCTTCTGCTGAAAATTTGAAGTACTTCTTAGTATATGTTAACATATCAAAAATTGTATTAACTTTTTTATTGTTTAGCTTCCACTCAATTGAAATATTGTTCTAGTTTAATTAATCTTGGTCCTTATTATGTATATTTTTAGATGTTTGTTTGTAATTATATTTGTTTATAAAACATTAGGTATTAATTAATTAAGTGCTTTTGCTTCTTTTATCCCTTGCTATTTATTTGTTCTATATTTGTTGTTGCTCTTCTTTATCAACCGGAACATCATTATTTTTCTTTTTAGTTCGTTTTTTTGTTTGTTTTTCGTTTCAAATTATTTCGTTCGTCATGGTTTTGGGATGTTAAAGACATAAAATTGTAAATGCAAATGATAAATTTTTATTGTATTTTCTTTTACTCACTTTTTATTACAATTTCAAAAGGTCAATAATATTAAGTTGTTCTTTTGTTGGACATGACACAGTGTATTAATTAACACAAATTTAAAAAATGGACAAATATAAATATGTAAATATCTACTAAATTACTGAAAGAATCCAGATCAGTATCTAAACTTGCTAAAGTATTTATTTAATATATCGTCCATTCCATGAAAGAACGCCCAAAAATATACCAAGTGTCCTCCGATTTTTATAAAATTTTATACGTATAAGGTCTATGGGTGTCTATAAATATTTCCGTTTTCAGATTCGCTAAATTCAGAAAATTCCCGATTTTATTTAGCTTTTTCACTTTCGAAAAAATCTAAAAAATCTCGAAAGTGTACAACTTTAAATATAAATAATTCTGGGAACGCTTTACGGAAATTTATTATTTAAACGGCGTTTGAATTTTAATTATATCAGCTCAAACATGAGTATTTTACAATTAAAAAATACTTTTTAAAAATGCATTTTAATGCAATTGCATTTTTCTTTAAATATGCTATTAAATTTTTTGGATTTTTTTACGTATTTGGAAAGCATGGAATCTTTACATTAAAATTAAAATCTAAAATTTTTGGGACGCACACATGTACTGTGCATAATTTCCCCTTTTCTTCAACTAGTTTAAATTTTTTTATATAAAAATTATATTTTTCTGGTATTACGAGTATCTTTACGTATTTTGTTTAAAAAAAATTTATTGTGTTATTTTTTAAAAAATCCTTAAAAATAGTAAAACTTTATGTATCAGACTATTTATTGTTTTAATTTATAATAAACAAAGCATTTTTAAATACACTTTGGAAAAATTAAAATTTAATAAATTCGTAACTAACAAAAATGCATCTAAAAACTGCATTTATATTTTTAAAATATTATGGATCGAAGAGGTGGTTTTCGTAATGCTGACTAAATTACACAAAAAAAAAATACAATAACCTTTTAAATACTTTTTAAATTACAGAAATCCATCAATAACTTCAATAGATATGAATATTTAAAATTGCATACTTTTTATATTTTGTTTACTTTTATACAAATTTTACAGAAAATTCCAAAAACAAGAAAAACATTTATTTTTATATGAAAAATTTTAAACAATTTTTTATAAAAATTGGATTATGCATATAAGATTTTCGCGTCCCAAAAATTTTACACTTTTATCTTAATGTAAAGATTCCAAACTTTTCATTTATGTTAAAAAATTAAAAAATTTTAATAGCATATTTAAAGAAAAATGCATTTTTAAAAAATCTTTCTTATTTTTAAAATGTTCGTCGTAAAGCTGCCATATGCGAAATTTTAAGGCCGTTTAAATCATTAAAATTCACAAAGTCTTCCCAGAGATATTGCTTTTCAAAGTTACATACTTTTGAATTTTTTTTTGGTTTTTGAGAAAATTAAAAAGCGAAATAAAATCGCGAGTTTTTGCAATTTCACGAAACTGAAAATAGAAATTGATAAAAGGCTTAATGGAGTTTATGTATAAAAATTTTTATCGAAATTAAAAGCCATCAAGTAAAAAAATATACTTTTTCGGTCGTTCTTTTCTGGAATGGTCGATATATGTAAGTAATACTCGTATCATTAAAAATTATTCAAATATTGTGGAAAAATATTTACTACGTAAAATTTTATTCCACATTATTCTTTACTGATACGTAATTCATTCATCACTGTTGATTTATCTTCATTTATAATCAATCCTGCCTACTGTTCCCTTTAACTTGCGCATAAATGTTTGTTACATGTGTATGTCTCTAAAGTATAATTTCTATGTTTATAATCCGTAATTGTAGTTTTTTTTTTGTTTTGTAATTATTATTATTTTAATTTAATAACACTAATCATTTAATGGGTTTTGTTAAAAAAAATAAAACAATATTTTAATTTAAGGATACCGCAGAAAGTTCAAACACGCAATGTTAAGGTTAATTGATAAATTCTAAGAAGTTTTAATCTGCTATGCAAACATTTACTTATTTGCTTGAATGTACGTCATTAATTGTACTATTATCGAAACGTTTTCAAGACATTATTTTCAATGCACTTAATTTCTTAAACGTATTCTAACAAAATAAATTTAAATTTTAGATAGAAAAATCTAATATGGCGTTAATATCAAAACTAAAACCAATTGGTTTTTGAAAAACTACATTTCAAAAACCAACGTTTTGTTTTGCGGCTTCTCATATTCAAATTATCACTTATTTTTATTTTATTAATTTATACAATAAGAAAAATAATTAAACACCGATAAATTGTTTTATTTTTTGTAAAAAATATTAGAAAATTTGAATTTTGATCAATTGAACGATTGATACAATTAAAAAAGTAATTGGAATAGTTTTTATCTTTGATAAATCGTTTAATAGATCATATTTTTTCTATGTAGAAAAATTTTAAATTCAATTTCAATTACGAATTGTATATATTCAATTATTTTATTAATTGAAATTTAAACTATTAAAACAAAAATGTATAATTAAAATTTTAACTTATTTTTATTTACACTGCTCAAAATAATAGATACACCTAATTTCGCTTTATTTAAGAAAGAAAAAAAGACACGTTTTCGTTGATTAAAAATTTTAATAAATTCAGAAATTAAAAAGAAAACTAAACAAGTCATATATTAAATCTAATATAATACGGTAACTTCTAGGGTGATCGACTCGGTTTTCCAACCGGTTTTTAAACCGGTTTTTTCAGTCAATGTGCTGTCGGTTTTTTCAAAATGTTCAATTTTCGAATGTCGAATAGACCGGTTTTTTTAAACACAAAAAACCGGTTTTAAAAATACCTTTTTATTTCAAAAACCATGCACTAAATATTGATATTTAAATCGAAATTTATGATTATTTTTTGAATATTCATAAAGTATGATTTTTAATGGCTTAAAAATATAGTTTAAGATTAAATAAATAAGTAATAATTATCCTCAATGTAATATTTTTGCACCTAATTTAAATGTTTTAGTTTTTTTTATTCAGCGAAGAAATTGTTTTTCAAAGATTTTGTTTTAAAAGAGTTTCACCTGCAGAATCCTTTCAATAAAATTGATTCTTGCTTTTTTCATATTAACCCATGGTTTCTGTTTATGCTAAGTAAATGTTAATATCATTGTTGATGATTATTTTCTTACAATTTTTATACCCTACATGCCTATTATGCGTTTGTACTGATGTTTGTAACACCCAAACATATTGGTCTAAGACCCACCTTCATTTGTACCAATCGGCTTTAAGTCGATTTAACGATGTCCGTCTATCCATTCATGTAAAACTTGTAATCAAAATACAGGTCGCAATTTTGGTTTTTTATAGTTCAAGGACGAAGGGTGTTGAAATTGGTTATGTTAGGTCCATTATTTCCTCTAGCCCCCATACAAATAACCTACCAGAAAATGGGTTTAACGATCATAAATCCCTTAAATGTAGCAGTAATTTTTGCACATCTAAGTTCCATATACGTTTAAACATGTATACCGAATTATATGAAGATCGATCCATAATTGACCATAGTACTGGTCCACAATTCCACAGGTCTAGAAAAAAAGACCCCTCCCCGAATTTTGATGCACACAATGGTGTAGGTTATTGTCGGCCTTGACCGACTATATCTTTTTTTCTCGTTCTTAATGGGTTAATAGTTATTTCCAAAAATAAAAAAAGATTTATTGATTTTTCTTTAAGAAATATAGTTTTTTAATAGAAATATTAACTTCTGCAAAAAAACCGGTTAACCGGTTTTTTCTAAATTTAAAAAAGTGCAACCGGTTTTTTCAAAATACTAACTATTCGAACTATTCGAAAACCGGTTTCTCCAAAAAGTCGAATAATCGATCACCCTAGTAACTTCATAATTACATTGCTATGTACGCAATTTTGATGCTCATAATAATAGATACATTTAAAAAAAAAAAAAATACTTACGTTTTTATCAAAAATTATTAGTTAATGTTAAGGAAGCACTAACATCCTGTACATCCATTTTTGTTTTAGCCAAGTTACTGCATTCGTCTGGATATACTAGACATTATTTTACCCTATAATTTATCTCTATTTTTCAAAATTTGTTTCGACAGACTTCGACAGAAGGGGAATTTTGTAGCTTATAAAATAATCCTTATATCCGTTTTGGGCTTATTTTATGAGGTCTATTACAGGTTTCAATCGTTTGATTTTTATATTAGACATTTTGTAGAAAATATAGATATTTTCCTAAACCCCTATTTGGCATTTCAATCAACGACTTTCCATTTTTCTCTAAATATTTTCAACTAAAAATAATCAAAAAAAGTACAATAGAATTCGACTGAATATAAAAAAAAAAATTACAGATAAATGAATTGTATCTATTAGGGTATCCAATTATTCGGGTGTTCATATTAATCGGTTTATTCGGGGTTAAAAGTTGATCGGTTAATAATCGATTATTGGTAAATTATTCGATTAACCGAATAACCTTAGTTATGTATATAAAACATATAAATTACACAAATTATAGCATTTAATCTATTGAAATAGTTAGGTTAGGTTTTACCGGCAGCCGCCCTGGGCTCAGCTCACTTGGGTCCAGAATCGAGGTCCCGTTGTGTTACCATAAATATCCCGCTACATCAGAGTCCTAAACCTCTTGACCGTTTGGTCCCTCGAACCACCTTGTGGTCACAATGAAGGAGTTCAACCTGGATGGGTCGACTCTAGAGAGACACGATTTGTCAGTGATTCTCTGTAGTCCAAAAAGTTGATGCCTCTGGTACTCAAAGATTGGGCAATGACATAGAAGATGTTCTGTAGTTTCCTCCTTCTCTTCGTCTTTGCAGCTTCTACAATAGTCATAATGATGGATCCCTAGCCTTTTAGCATGTATTCCGAAGGGCCAGTGATCTGTAATAACACCGATGAGGTTTCTCAGATGACTTCTTGACAGATTCAGCAACTGCGCTGTACGCCGTTCTTCCATCAAGGGCCATATTTTCCTGGTTTCCACGCATGTGGATTCTGTGGTCCATCTTTCTATACCCTTAAGATGGAATTCGCGTGAAATTAGCTGCTTACATACCGATAAGGGAGCGCCAATATCGTATATATGACCATGATGGTTCTGTCCGGCTCCTGCACGTGCCAATGAATCGGCTACACAGTTACCATAAATGTCCCTATGTCCCGGAACCCACGTGAGGGTAACATTCGAATGACTCGCGATCTCCTCAAGAGACATCCGGCATTCACTGACAATGTGTCGATGTGGTGTACACACCCGACAGGGAGCTTGAAATAGTTACTTAGAAACATAATATAAGATCAAATTCTATTACAAGGGGATCATTTCGTAATTATTTTCTCCTATTTGTATGAAAAAATTTAATTATATCCACCATCAAAAAGATGGGAGTATATTGATTTTGTCATTCCGTGTGTAACATGTCGAAGGAATCATTTAAGACCCCACAAAGTATATATATTCTGGGTCCTGGTTGAATTCTCAGTCGATCTATGTCCGTCTGTTGAAAGCAGGATAGAGCTCGAACGGGGCAACGTAGGGAGACGAAATTTGGCACAAATATCTTATATAAGGTTTGTTTGGTATTTAAAATGGTCAAAATCGGTTAATAAACAAAAAAGTTATGGGCTAAAAACTAGAAACACAGGGTGTCCGTGAAATACTTTTCTGCTGATATTTCTTCAATAAAAGCACGTACGCCAACGAAATTTTGTACGTATACTTGGTGGATCGACATAAACTCGGAAACCAAAAATGGGCGTGGTCCGCCTACTTTACCGCTCACCTCCCATATATGGTGAAAATCAACGAAATTGTGTTCACATAGTTCAATGTAAAGTCGGAAACAAAAAATGGGCGTGGTCCGCCCACTTTACTGCCTACTTTGATGGTGGGTATATAGATTCGGCCGGGACGAATATATTCACGCTTTTTTTTTAGCTAATACTATAAAATAGCTAATACTTATTCCGCTTTATTTAAAACATTTTCACGTAAGCGTATTTTCTGTGTAAGAATGATAATTTGTTAATCGAGTCTAATTTAATATTTTTTAAGTATATTAAGGAGATGACAATTAAAAGTATTATGACTTGTGTAACTTTGAATTTACTATAATCAAAGTAATGTTTTACAAATTTCTATTTTATTGAAGATATAATATTACTACCTTTTATTATCGCTTTTTATAAAACATTCTGTCCCAACAAAAAATACATCCAAAGAAGTCAGTAAGATACTGAAATTGAGATCCAGAAATAGTACAAATTCGTATAATTTTCAATGTATTGAATTTTTTGATACCTGTGGTATGTCATATCATGTTCACGATGTGCAAAATTGCAATGAATATCCAAATTTTTTTAACGGCTCAAGGAAATTAGTTTTAATTTTTATTATTATTCTAATAAAGAAAATTATGCATAACATTGTTTTTCTTTTGTTTCAGTTTTTTTTTTCTTTTTTGTAAAGATAACATCTAAATATCAACGTCTTATAGCAGAACAATTCATTTAAATCTTTCTATATATATTGGATCCTGATTTATTACTTCTAAAGCAGAAGAAAAAGTACCTCACTAAAAATTATTTTTATTTATTTTTACTGGAATGTAACAGTAAGATGTAGTTTACATAAATTTATCATAAAAATAAAAAAATTTATAATTTATAACTCACGAAAACTACATTTCGGTTAAACGGTTATTCGAAAGAAATTATTAGGTTTATTCGTTATTCGAAAATAGACAGTTTTAAATTATTCGGACAGTTAATCGACAAAAATTAACCGGATAACCGAATGACGGTTAATCGATTGGATACCCTACTACCTATTGTAAATCCATTTTTATGTATAGGTTTGCCATATTTTTATTAAAGTGGCATTGCCAGATCAAATTGTTTACTAAAAGAAAAAAACTTGAAGTATTTCTGAATAATTTTTCAAAATTATCGTCACTTTAATATCATCCCTTAAAGTGTATCTATTATTTTGAGCAGGTGTGTATATTTGATAATTTATAAGTTCATATGACATAGATTAACAACTAGATATTTATGTGAGAGAAAAAAACCTAATTCAATTGTCAGAAACCTAATTCAAACAAAAACAAAATACATGTAGTCACATATATTTTGTTTTTGTATTTTCAAAAAAATGAGTAAATTTTTTGAAAATTTAGTATAGGGTGGCTCTCACATAAACTTCTAGTTCTATTCTATGTCATATGATATGAAAAATAATTGAAAGCCAATAAATTGTTTAATTTTAGTAAAAAATAAATTTTATGAAATTTCTTTAGACCATAATTCGAAAAATATAAAATTTGGATTTTAAGCTTATTTTTAAGAAATAATGTTAATATTTGGACTTAAATAAAATTTAAATAGGTAAAAGTATTCCAATAACATTTTTGCACAATATAGATAAACATGTTTTAAAATCAAGGATGTAAAACACTCCCACCGTCCGGGGAAAACTTCTTTCAAAAATTAAGTTCTTTCATTAAAATTGTCACTCAGCCGTTGTAAAAGGCGTGGCTGAGAAATTATTATTTTTTTTTTTTTTTTTGTATTTAGCTAACATATGTTGGTATATAGCAATATACATATTTCTTTGTCTTTGACAATTTAGAATTTTACAAAAAAATTTTTAAAAATTTTCCAAAACTGACAAAGTTTGGATAGGACTTGAGGGGGAAACCATTTCGCAACCAAAACGCCTCCCATTTTGTTTAAACACACATTTATATTAAAATTTCTTTTGGAACTATTATAAAAATACTGTAGCCCAGAACAAAAAAAAAATATTTTAGAATATTCCTATTACAAATCCTGTGATACCTAAGCCAATTCATCGCCCTCTTAATAGCCGAAATTTAAACCTAAAGATTACTACAACCTGGTACCACTTTCCTCGATGAAGAAACCACCGCCTACCCGATTCCCCTTTCTAGATCCTAATACAATTAGGATCCCATAATAAAGGTATTCACCTCAGAAATTGCAACTTTGCTACACCCTTGCAAAGTAAGTTGTGCAAAATATGTGGTTGTTATTCGATTTGTTAATCGATTCAACTTTTCTTCCTTTTCAAGGGTCTTGCATAGTTGCAATTTCTGAGATGAATACCTTTAATAATATAAAATTAATAGCAATAGTTTAGTTGTTCAAGTCATGTAGAAAATTAATAAATAATAAACATGAAAATAATATATGTATTGTATCTTTAATTTATATTTTAATAATTTTATTATATATTATACATACAAGTATTTATAATTATTATAAGTTAGAATTAATTTAATACTATATATTTATAAATTATTTACTAATTAATAAAATAGACGTTTTTTATATTATAATATTAAGAATACGTTTGTATATTACTACTATATAATAATTTAAATCATATTGCTTGATTGTTTTTATAAGAATTTTGTGCATTCTATTTGAAAAATTATAAATAAATTTAATTTTACTTTTCTTGTTCTCTTCTTGTAAATTTTATAAAATCCTTAACCTTTTACTTTTTACGTATAGATTTCAAATGCTGTTGTAATTGTTCACAACGTTGACACTCCTTTGTTAATTGCTTAACAGCAGCTGCATACTGTCGCTGCAATTCCAACAAACCTTGTAATTCTTCATTAAGCATATCACGTCGTCTTTTCTCTTCGTTGTATTTAGCTTTAACCTTTTGTTCCGTTAGCTTGACCCCATTTACAATTTGCTCAAATTGTTGTATGAATTCCTCACGGCCATGTGTAGTCATCATGCCCTCATTGTAGGCTTCACAAATGGAATTTAAAAGTGAAAGTTCTTTTTCCATATAACGTTTCTGATCATTAAGGGTATTGTAGAGTGTGTAATATTGTTTAGTTTCTAAATGCTTAGAACTCACTGAAAGAAATAATTAATTAATTTTTATTTTGAAATTTAAGATTTTTTTTTAAGATAATGTCTTACTTTCATTATACAATTCATGGAATCGTCTTTGATATTGTGCCAATTCTGTACGGTCTGGTGTATTATCCAATTGTCGTTGTATAGCTATTATGCCTCTATTACGCTTGGCTAATTGCAATTTAAGTAGCTGTATACGTTCTTTTTCTTTCCTTACAGCTTGTTCACGTTCTTCTGGTTCTTGAGCATTGAATATTTCAAGTTCTCTGTAGGTAATAGAGTAATAATTTAAAATAAAGCTTTCCGTTGTATAATGAAAAACTTACTCAATCTTTTGTTGGAGTTCGGCTAAATCCTTACGGCAGTGTTCTTTAAATTCAGATTCTTCTTTTTTCAGTTCATCATGCAATTTAAGAAGATTTTGTACCTTTTCCAATAGTCTAAAGAATTATAGAAATTTTACATAAATTCCAAGAATTGGTAGATTCTAGTATTATATGGGTATTTTTATAAAGTGATATTTTTTCTAGCCTTCGCATAGAAAATTTATCTATATCGTATAAATTCCTGAAAATCTGCTAAATTGTTGGTACTATTTTTCTGAACCATTTTTCAGAAATGTTCCAATATAAAAATAAAGTACAAAAATTAATAATTTAAAAAGAAAAATTTTTAAAAAAGTACAAATAATTTAAAAAATTAAAGTTAAAATTCTAGTTTTAAAAAATTAAAAATTTTCAATAAATAAGTACTAATTTTAAAAAAGTAACGATTCTAAAAAAAGTAAACCTTTTCTAAAGTATCAATTTTTAAATAAATTCTGCTTTTTTATAAAAGTACAAAATTTTCCAAAATAAGGACTAATTTTTCTAAAGGTACCAATTTTTAAAATGTACTATATAATTTGAGAAAAATCTAATTAGAAAAAGTACCAATTTTTAAATACAATTTAAAAAAAAGTTTCAGTTTTTCATAAAAGAAAAAATTTTTCAAAATTTTTTTATTTGAAAAACTATTTTAATGTTACAAAAGGACAAATTTTTATTGAGAATTTTCAATAAAAAGTACCGATTTATTAAAAATAAAGTACATACTATTTTAAAAGTTTACCATTTTTTTTTAATGTCCCAATATCAAAAATTTACAAATTTTCCAAATAAGTACTAATTTTTCAAAAGGTACCAAGTATGTACTATATATTTTTGGAAAAAAAATCTGATTAAAATTTAAAAATGTACCAATTAAAAAAATATACTATGTATTATATTTAAAAAAAAAAAAAATAATATTTATTAAACAAGCGAGAATGTCATATTCGGCTTGACAGAATCTATATACCCACCATCAACTTTTTCATAAAATAATAAATTAATAAAATAAATAAATAAATAAATAAATAAATAAATAAATAAATAAATAAATAAATAAATAAATAAATAAATAAATAAATAAATAAATAAATAAATAAATAAATAAATATGGGAGGTGGGCGGTTAGGTGGGTGGTAAAGAGGGCGGACCCCGCCAATTTATTGTTTCCTAATTGACATTGGTCCTTGAACTATTTGTAACAAATTTCGTTGACGTATCATCTTATAAGGGATGTGGGCGGTAAAGTGGGCGGACAACGCCCATTTTCGAGTTTAATAACTACCCTCTAACAATGTGTACAAAATTTCGTTGTCGTACATGCTTTTATTTAAGAGATATCAGTAGGAAAGTATAAAACTAAGCTTCAACGGGCACCCTATGTTTCTAGAATTTGGCCAATAACTTTTTGGTTTATTAACCGATTTTGCCCATTTTCAATACTAAACAAACCTTATGTAGAATAAATATTTAAGGCAAATTTCGTTCCCCTAGGTGGTCCCGTTCGAGCCCTATCCTGCTTTCAACAGACGGACAAAAGGACGGACATAGCAAGATCGACTCAGAATCTAACTAAGATCCAGAAAATATATACTTTATGGGGCATTAAACGATATTACCCCCACCTTTTTGATGGTGGGTATAAAAAATACAAATTAACAAAAAATAATAATTTTAATAAAAAATACTGATTTACTAAAAAATAAATATATTTTAAAACGGCAGCTTTTAAAAAATACCAAATTATAAAAAAAAAAAAATACTAAACTTTAACAATACTAATTTTTAATTATTTTTATGATTTTTTATTTAATTTTCAAAAAAGAATGAAAAAGTACCTACTTATTTTCAAAAATGGTAAAAATTAAAAAAAAAACAACAACTTTTAAATAAAAAAGAATATTTGTAATAAAAAAATTTTATAATTTTAGAAGTCCAAATGTTCAAAGTATAATACCAATTTTCCCAAATTCACTTTTGGTAAAAAAAAAATTAAACAAGTTCTATAGAACAAAACTTAAAAAAAGTTTTCTTTTTTTTATAAAAAAAAAAAATACATATTTATTACCTTGCATCCACACTTTGTTCCACTTTCTTATATTCCTCTATTTCCTTTGCTAATTGCTCATGTTGTGACATTTCACTTTCCACTAGTTCTGTCTGTTTGTGCAGTAAATCCAATACCTCTTTTGTCTCATTTTGATTGCGTTCCAGTTTTCGCTGTAACGCTAATTTAGCTGCTTCTAAAGATTTAATTTGATTTTGTTCGGTCAATTCTTTAGCATCTGTTTCCATTTCCTGTATAAATTCTTGATAATGTTGTTTCAATGCCAAACGTGTAGCACTATCAAGCTTTTGTGGGGAACCTACAGCATCCTGTTTTGTATATGAATAGAATAATTGAATAACATATAAAACAATAAAACAACAAAAGTGCTCAAAATTACCTCACTGGTAAGAACTAGATTTTTAAATAACTTTTCAACATCAAGCTGCAAAATAAAAAGTGTTGCAAGTAAGCAAAAACAATAAAAATCAAAGGAATTGCTTTCATAATTATATACATATGTACATTACAGTGTCTTGATTTATATGGGAACGAAAAAAGTTGCAAATGTACCCCCCTAAAATTAAAGATTGATATGTTTTAAACAAATTCCCAAAATATTTCAGTTCAATTATTTAATTTACGTGAGCTGGACCATTTTTAAAATACCTCCAAAAATATGGTTTTCGATCGAACGTATGATAGAAAAACGATGTCTACTATGTATTGAACAAAAAATAATTTTAAATTTGTTTTCATTCTCGCGAAATTAAAATTTTAGTAAAATTTTCAATTATTTTATTTTAAATAGTATTTTAATAAAGTTTGAATATTTTGCTCAAAAGAGCATTAAATTCGCGTAAAATAGAGGCTAAATTTCAAAAAATCATTTTCATTCGATTATTTTCGCGGTTTTAAATGAACTTGTTATATATTTCATAAATTTATCAATATTTAAGTGTAATAAGTACTTCCATGCAATTTATTTGCAAAAATTGCTAATTTAAGCTTTTGGGAACTAAATGCATAAAATTGACCCTCTTGCTCTTAATGGGTTAATTACGTATAATCTTCAATAGCAGCAGGATAGACCATTCCTATGGTACATTAAAACCTAATATATTTTGAAAAATGTCCGAAATATATAAAATTACAAGTTTGAACAAAGAAAATATCATAAAAAATGTAAGTAAAATCTTAATATTTTGCGACTGAAAAGAGACATAATAATTTAAATGAATATTCATGGTCATAGTATGCCTCTTTTATAATTTGAAGTTAAGTTTCTTATAACTAAAATTTTGATAATGATATGAAAAAAATACGTAATTTTAGAGGTGTTTTGAAAATGGTCCAGCTCACGTAAATTTAAAGATTGAGATGTAATATTTTGGGAATCATATAAGAACATACTAATCTTCATTTCTAGAAGGGTACATTAGCAACTTTTTTTCGTAAAGCACTTTAATGTACTTTAAGTACATTAGATGCGAAAAAAAGCATTAATAAGCCTTGGCGTACAAAAATTATTAATTTAAATAATATTGACAAGAATTTACCTCAGTGTCTAAATCATCTTTTGTGGCGTCATTTATATTTTCATTATCTCGACTACTGTTAACTGCTGACAAAACATCACCGTATTCCAATAATGTCAAATGAACTCTGGTCTTTTCATCTTCATCTGTTAAATCTCGTCGTTGATATTGTCTGACAGGATTATAAAGTTCCTAGCAGAAAATATTATTTTTATTTAAATTTAATTTGTAATTAAATTTACGAAGTAATAATAATTATATTTATAATTTAATTTAAAACTTGCTTGTATCCTTTTAATATGACTGGAGGCATTGCGTATTTTTTCTAAATTTTGTTTATCACTTTTATACTGATAATGATTGTGAAATTGACCTATGGCAAAGCGTTTTAAACGCAAATTACGTTCAGCTCTATTTTCCACCTTGTAATATGAACATTTATTTTATTAATAAATTTATTTTAGTATAAATTTCATAGAATTTACCGATTTTTTAACAAGCCATTGTATAACCGGATGTATACTTATAAATTCTAAACCCTGTATTTGATGTGGCTCTATGCGAAAGGGACATTTCATTTGTGGCAAGACCGCAACAATTTTCTCGACCAAAGCACTGAAAAAAGGAAATATAAATCATCACTTTTTCTTTTGGTTTAATTTATGTATCTAACAATAATAGATCGATTTTACTAATTGTTTAAATGGATATTTTTACTCGAAATTTTTAGCCAATAAATACAATTTTGAAAGCTTTTCTTTTCGAATCGTAATACACAATAACCCCCCTGGTAATTTCCTGTTTTACAATATTAAAAATTAAATTTTATCACTCTATTACTCACATTTTTTGTCCAATTGTTAAATTTTCATGAAATAACAAATCAACATCGACATCGTAATCACAACATTCTATGCACCAAGTCATGCCACCAACAACTTTATCAAAAGCCGACAAACCCTTAATGCACGCTCGATAATAACCAGCCTTTATTAACATATCAAATGTTTCCTGCTCTTTGGCAGTGGCATCAATATCTTCACGTCTTTCTACCTAATGGATCATTTTTTTAATTAATTCAACTTCCTTCAAAAAACAAAACAAAATTGATTACTCACCTGGACTTCACGCCCCTCAGCATCGTAACGTGTGGCCAATTTAACATTGGATTTTATATGTTTCGAAAATATTTCCTTATTAGCCATGTCTGCGACACTTTAGTTTTAAATTTAAAACAATTAAATAATAAATAATAGATGTTAACTGAATTTTACTAGAAAATTGCACTAAATTTCACTATTTTGCTTTTATTATGTTTTTTATGCTCTCAGCTGTTTTTTGTTGACATCGCTTTAAATTTGTTGTTGTTTATGCCGGGATATAGAGTTGCCAATAAGTTAAATTACACAAACTTTATGGGTAAATTAATTATAGGTTAAATAAAATTTGGAAATATATATTGGAATAAAAGGATTTTATATAAAAAATTGTTTTATTTTTTGCTTTTTTCTAACTATACTTAAAAAATTGTTTTTTTTTTAATTATTATCATTACCAGGGCATATATAATATGAAATATGCAAAAATGGCATGAATCGAATTAAACCAACCATGACATGTCAACAACGACAGTCACTTAATTCTGTAGATTTTTATAAAAAAAAACAATCAGCATTTTATGTACATTATGTTAAAAATAAAACTTACAAACAAATTTATACAAATCAGCAAGGTTGATAAACAATTCAAAAAGGTAACGGTAATGGTATTTGGATTATTTCGGTAAGGGTATTTCAGAGGTATTTAAGCGTTATCGGCATTTCGAGCTATTTCGATAACAATCTTTTATTGTTATTGGTATTTTGAGTTATTTCGGTAATAGTATTTTTAGGGTAACTACTGTTTTAGAAATTTCAAAGTAAAGTTCACAACTTCTATTTTTCTGAAAATTTTTTATTGTTCTTCAAAAAATGTATACTATTTTCAAAATTGAATTTTTTTGAAAATTTAAGTATATACTTTCAAAAACTGCAGTTTTTTAAGTTCCTTTTATTGAATATTTGTATTTTTTGTAAATTAATATTTTTTACTACATTTTCTGAAAATTTTCTTAAGGCAACTATTTTTAAAATTGATAATTTTTTTAAATTCATATTTTTTTAGACAATTGATATTGATACAAATAGGTGAGACGCATACACTAAAATTTTCACTTATACTACTATAATATCATGAAATTTTATCGTGTATTCCCGCTTGACCGCAAACTTCGATAAAGATATCGCCTTCGAATAATACTTGCACATTTATCTATCGATGTGAACAAAACAAACTTTTAGTAACAAACCTTATAACACAGTTGCAAAAAAACGGAAAGTAGTATGTTTAAGTTTGTTGTTGATAAAAAAGTATGTTATATCAATTCCATGCCATTCACTGAGAGAAAGAAGTATTTATCTCACGCTCAGATGAGAGACTACAGAATTGTTATATAAAAAAAGGTTGTTATTTCATTTCAGTTGTATCCAACATACCACGTGTTCTAAGAAATACAAAGAGTATATATATACAGGTTATTTATCAAAAAGTGTTATTTAGGTATTTATAATATATATATAGTTTTTCTTTCCTAAAACCGATATCGTTGTTGGTGCCAAAAATTGGAAAGTGAATTTCAATGTAAAAATGTCCTAGGAATCGAACCATGTGGTTGTCACTTTCGAAAAATTAGCCGTTTACAGGTTATTCATCAAAAAGTGTTATTTAGGTATTTATACTATATATATAGTTTTTCATTCCTAAAACCGATATCGTTCTTGGTGCCAAAAATTGGAAAGTGAATTTCAATGTAAAAATCTCCTAGGAATCGAACCATGTGGTTGTCACTTTCGAAAAATTAGCCGTTTACAGGTTATTCATCAAAAAGTGTTATTTAGGTATTTATACTATATATATAGTTTTTCATTCTTAAAACCGATATCGTTCTTGGTGCCAAAAATCGGAAAGTGAATTTCAATGTAAAAACATCCTAGGCATCGAACCATGTGGTTGTCACTTTCGAAAAATTAGCCGTTTACAGGTTATTCATCAAAAAGTGTTATTTAGGTATTTATACTATATATATAGTTTTTCATTCCTAAAACCGATATCGTTCTTGGTGCCAAAAATTGGAAACTGAATTTCAATGTATAAACGTCCTAGGAATCGATCCATGTGGTTGTCACTTTCGAAAAATTAGCCGTTTACAGGTTATTCATCAAAAAGTGTTATTTAGGTATTTATCCTATATATATAGTTTTTCATTCCTAAAACCGATATCGTTCTTGGTGCTAAAAATTGGAAAGTGAATTTCAATGTAAAAATGTCCTAGGAATCGAACCATGTGGTTGTCACTTTCGAAAAATTAGCCGTTTACAGGTTATTCATCAAAAAGTGTTATTTAGGTATTTATCCTATATATATAGTTTTTCATTCCTAAAACCGATATCGTTCTTGGTGCCAAAAATTGTGAATTTCAATGTAAAAATATCCTAGGAATCGATCTATGTGGTTGTCACTTTCGTTTACAGGTTATTCATCAAAAAGTGTTATTTAGGTATTTATACTATATATATAGTTTATATATACCTAAATAACACTTTTTGATGAATAACCTGTAAACGGCTAATTTTTCGAAAGTGACAACCACATGGTTCGATGCCTAGGACATTTTTACATTGAAATTCACTTTCCGATTTTTGGCACCAAGAACGATATCGGTTTTAGGAATGAAAAACTATATATATAGTATAAATACCTAAATAACACTTTTTCATGAATAACCTGTAAACGGCTAATTTTTCGAAAGTGACAACCACATAGATCGATTCCTAGGACGTTTATACACTGAAATTCAGTTTCCAATTTTTGGCACCAAGAACGATATCGGTTTTAGGAATAAAAAACTATATATATAGTATAAATACCTAAATAACACTTTTTGATGAATAACCTGTAAACGGCTAATTTTTCGAAAGTGACAACCACATGGTTCGATTCCTAGGACATTTTTACATTGAAATTCAGTTTCTAATTTTTGGCACCAAGAACGATATCGGCTTTAGGAATGAAAAACTATATATATAGTATAAATACCTAAATAACACTTTTTGATGAATAACCTGTAAACGGCTAATTTTTCGAAAGTGACAACCACATGGATCGATTCCTAGGACGTTTATACACTGAAATTCAGTTTCCAATTTTTGGCACCAAGAACGATATCGGTTTTAGGAATAAAAAACTATATGTATAGTATAAATACCTAAATAACACTTTTTGATGAATAACCTGTAAACGGCTAATTTTTCGAAAGTGACAACCACATGGTTCGATGCCTAGGACATTTTTACATTGAAATTCACTTTCCGATTTTTGGCACCAAGAACGATATCGGTTTTAGGAATGAAAAACTATATATATAGTATAAATACCTAAATAACACTTTTTGATGAATAACCTGTAAACGGCTAATTTTTCGAAAGTGACAACCACATGGTTCGATGCCTAGGAGATTTTTACATTGAAATTCACTTTCCAATTTTTGGCACCAAGAACGATATCGGTTTTAGGAATGAAAAACTATATATATAGTATAAATACCTAAATAACACTTTTTGATGAATAACCTGTAAACGGCTAATTTTTCGGATGTGACAACCACATAGATCGATTCCTAGGATGTTTTTACATTGAAATTCAATTTCCAATTTTTGGCACCAAGAACGATATCGGTTTTAGGAATGAAAAACTATATATATAGTATAAATACCTAAATAACACTTTTTGATGAATAACCTGTAAACGGCTAATTTTTCGAAAGTGACAACCACATGGTTCGATTCCTAGGAGATTTTTACATTGAAATTCACAATTTTTGGCACCAAGAACGATATCTGTTTTAGGAATGAAAAACTATATATATAGTATAAATACCTAAATAACACTTTTTGATGAATAACCTGTAAACGGCTAATTTTTCGAAAGTGACAACCACATGGTTCGATTCCTAGGAGATTTTTACATTGAAATTCACTTTCTAATTTTTGGCACCAAGAACGATATCGGTTTTAGGAATGAAAAACTATATATATAGTATAAATACCTAAATAGCACTTTTTGATGAATAACCTGTAAACGGCTAATTTTTCGAAAGTGACAACCACATGGTTCGATTCCTAGGAGATTTTTACATTGAAATTCACTTTCCAATTTTTGGCACCAAGAACGATATCGGTTTTAGGAATGAAAAACTATATATAGGATAAATACCTAAATAACACTTTTTGATGAATAACCTGTAAACGGCTAATTTTTCGAAAGTGACAACCACATGGTTCGATGCCTAGGACATTTTTACATTGAAATTCAGTTTCTAATTTTTGGCACCAAGAACGATATCGGTTTTAGGAATGAAAAACTATATATATAGGATAAATACCTAAATAACACTTTTTGATGAATAACCTGGAAACGGCTAATTTTTCGAAAGTGACAATTACATGGTTCGATTGCTACGACATTTTTACAACGAAATTTACTTTCCAATTTTTGGCACCAAGAACGATATCGGTTTTAGGACTTTTTATATTATGCTTACAAAATGTATTTCGTCTGTAATAAATAAAACCAATAATTATTATATTTTATTACTTAGTAATTTTTATTTTGCAAAAACTCTTAATCAATTTTTACAAGATATTTTGTAATTTACAAGTGTTTTTTTACTTAACACTATAACAAACTTTTTCAACTTAACAAACTATTTCTCAGAACACGTGGGGGAATGGTATGGAAATGAAATAACAAACTTTTACAACAACAAAACTTCAAAAGAATAGTTGGAAAAAAACGTACTTTAATACTTTTTTGCACATGTACGTTAATAATCAACTGATCATAAAAAGTTTGTTTTCTCTGTTTGTTTTGTTCACATACGTGTTAATAATCAACTGATCATAAAAAGTTTGTTTTCTCTGTTTGTTTTGTTCACATACGTGCTATCTTTAGCAAAACGAAAAAATGTTTGTTAGAGATCATTTTTCGATATCGAAAATTGTTCGATATTCAATCGATGGCAATAGTTCTATTCTGTTTCATTTTCATTTTGTTTCCCATTTAGAATTAAAAGCTGATTTCATTTTTAAAGAATTTTTTTTTATTGTTTATTAACTTAACTAATAATATTAGTTTTTCTGTTTCCCAATCCACATTTTTCTTAGGACCGAGTTGACTGAAGATAAATATGTAATTCTGGGAATGTCTTTTGACATGTTGCAATGTTACTTACCATTTTTATAATTATTTTCCAGAAAAGGTTTTTAAAGTTAAACTTACATCATAAACTTAAGTATAAATTACAACCGACCAATATGAACTATGACTAAAGTATGAAATGTACAAACAAGAAAATACGTATTCTTTTAAAGTAGCAAAATATCGAAAAATTGAGAAAAAATAGATAATTTCTCGAAACATTTACTTTCGAGATTTTATCGAAAAAAAATTAATATTTAATGAATTACTTAAAATATTTAGCAGTCAAAAATCCAGTAGCCTTTAAATGCAAAATTTTTTTAATAATTAATTTTAATTAAGATGTGTGAGAAATTCTTTACAAAAAATATATATTTTTTTAATGAATACCAATGTATTTTTTTTCATTCAAAACGGTCAGTTAAAAACTATGTATACTGTCGATCGAAAACCATATTTTTGGAGGTATTTTGAAAATGGTCCAGTCACGTAAATTAAATATTGAACCGAAATATTTTGGGAATTAGCTTAAAACATATCAAACTTTAACTTTAGGGGGGTGCATTTGCAACTTTTTGTCCCCATACATATCAAGGCACTGTATTTCATAGGTAATTTTGTTGGAGCATTTTATATATGGTTTTACATATATAGGTAATTTTGAAAATCATAAACTAGTCGAGATATCGACAAATGCTTTGCAAAAGCAATAAAAAAAATTTTTACATAGTTAATTCAGTCAGCGCAGGGACGTTATGCTAAATTTCATTTACATTCGTACATTTGTAAACATTTTATAAGTTAAAAAAGAA